>CAUDMG010002887.1:0-317500 GCA_958450375.1 Homarus gammarus | reverse complement strand
AACAAAAAAAAGAGAGAAAGAGAGAAGATAAGAGAAAAAATTGAATGAGAACCAAAACAACAACAAGATGAGAGGCCACGACGACCTTCTCAATAATACGGGTAAACACTAGCATCTTTAATCCTTCCCTCGCCCTTCTTCCTCTCCTCACCCTCCTTCCTCTCCTCACCCTCCTTCCTCTCCTCACCCTCCTTCCTCTCCTCGCCCTCCTTCCTCTCCTCACCCTCCTTCCTCTCCTCCCCCTTCTTCCTCCCCTCACCCTCCTTCCTCTCCTCACCCTCCTTCCTCTCCTCCCCCTCCTTCCTTCCCTCCCCCTCCTTCCTCTCCTCGCCCTTCTTCCTCTCCTCACCCTCCTTCCTCTCCTCACCCTCCTTCCTCTCCTCCCCCTTCTTCCTTCCCTCACCCTCCTTCCTCTCCTCACCCTCCTTCCTCTCCTCACCCTCCTTCCTTCCCTCACCCTCCTTCCTTCTAGGCCGCTCGCACCCCTTATTCTTCCTCCTCCTCCTCCTCCTTGCCAGAAACGTAAGGGAAGGAAGGAGAACTGGCACCCTTCCTCCTCCTAGCCAGAGACGTAGGAGGCGAAGGATGGAGAGCCCAGTCAAGGCTTCGTATTGAAATATGCAACACAAATGCTCTTTCAAGATGACCAAGCCTATGACCTTCCTCCATCACGTCTGTACGAGTGAAGGGCCGGTGTTCTGCCATGGTGTTGAAGTAATATAAACACCTATTTTATCTTTGAGTTTTTGGGGGTCACCTGAGGATTGACCCCCCCCCCCCTTCAAGCTTATTTCACCTTAAGATTAACCACTCGAACGGTATTTGAGGGATTAGGTTTAGGTTAGGTTAGGTTAGGTTTGGTTAGTTTGGTTAGGTTAGGTTAAGTTAGGTTTGGTTAGTTTGGTTAGAAGGAAAGTTATGTTTGGTTGGGTTAAAAGTTAGGTTAGATTAGGGTGGTCAATTATCAGTTGAAATAAGCTAGGGGCCATTCTAACTGTGGGGTAGATCTTAAGCTTGGTTCTAATTGGTGGGGGGGGGGGTCTTAAGCTTAGTTCACTTGTTAAACGGTGGTATTTAACCGAGTTCTGGTGTTTATTTTATCATATTTAGCTGAGCTCTATGACTTAAAGTTTAGTTAGGTCCTGAGTCTTGGCATATTTTACCTATTTAACGTCTAATATAAAGTGTGTTAACTTAATCCTGAAGCTTAAATCTGTGTTCTAAGTTAAGTTTTCCAGCTAATTTAGCTTGTATGGCTTCAGTCTGCTATTCCTACCGCTTAACTAGCGTTCCAAGCTAACTTATCGTGTTTCTGGTATATTCTAATCCTTACTAAGCATTCTCAGCTAAAGTCCCAATTTAGCTTTATCTCGGCGTCCTAAGCTAGTTTTTATGGCAGATTTTGCGCTGAATTTCACCAGACGAACTCTTGTATAAACTTTAACATTAAGCTGTAACGGATAACATAATTACGTTACAAATTACCTTCAGGCTCGAAAAATAACGTAACGAAGTGTGTTAAAACAAGTGAAAGATTCGCTTTTTAATACGTAAAGCAGCGGGTTCATGTTTAGATACAATTACTGTGAGGAGGGGGAGAGGGAGGGTGAGGGAGGAGGAGAGGGAGGGAGAGGGGAGAGGGAGGGTGAGGGAGGAGGAGAGGGAGGGAGAGAGAGAGACGAGAGGGAGAGGGGAGAGAAAGGAGAGGGGAGAGGGGGAGAAAGGAGAGAGGAGAGGGAGGCACAATTTCAACTACAATCACCACAACTACCATTACTACCACCACAACGACCATCACAACCACCATTTGTCAACAGGCCAGAAAGGGGTAGTAGCCAGCAACAAATAAGTGAGGTAAGTTAAAGCCCTCAACAAGTGCCTTAATCAGGTAGAATCAATTAACGTGACCCGAGAGCAAATGAGGTGAATAACCCTCTTCCCCTCCTTCGTCTGTGTGCTGAGGGGGATGAGGAGGTAGAAAAGGAAAAGGGAGAGAAGGGGGAGGAAGGGGGGGAAGGGGAAGAAGCACCCATTTCCTTGGATTTCTGTATCTTCCTTTTCTTATCTCACATGCTCAGGGGGTGGGGGAGGAGGACGAGGAAGAAAAGGAGGGAGAGGAGGAGGAAAAGGAGGGAGAAGAGGAGGAAAAGGAGGAAGAGGAGGAGGAGGCTTTATAACACCCTTTTAACAATCCTCCTCATACACTCCTTCACCCTCCCCTCCTGCCTGACCGACCATGACTGCCACTCACACTATACACAACCTCCTCTACCAATGCGCCCAGAGCGACATTGCAACATGACCGAGAAGAGGTTGTTGAAAGCTTGCTAAAGCCCGTTCCCTGTCCCTATGACGGCGCCCCCCCCCCCCCCTACACACACACATCCTCCTCTGAGTAACATTGCAAGAAACCGTAAAGGAGTTATTACAAGCTCCTCCAAACTTATCCCCTGACCCCCATAACAGCTCCACCACCCCATTCCCCAAACCCATTTTACCCCCTGACCCCCCATGCTGACTACCAGCCATCCTCATCACAGATGCAAGAGGTAGGTGGACCAGCTTCTTCGCCTGACAATAACATCATCTTGCAGGGTCGCACTTTTGAGACTTTACGCCGAGATGGTCTTCAAAATTTTGCGTGGCGATAACACTGCGGGCAATATTAAAATTACATCCGGTGTCACCCCAGTGTCCGACGCCGCTCTCCCCAATGACCCAACGCGTTCACGAAATGGAAAACCGATGATGAGTGGCTTAATGCTTTACAGGAGCCTCCCTGGCGCTTTTGTGGTGCTGGAGAGGGTGTGTCGGGGTGTGGGTGGGTGTATGGGTGTGGGGGTGTGGGGGTGTGGGGTGTGAGTGTGGGGGTGGGAGTGTGGGTGTGAGTTGGTGTGGGGGTGTGGGTAGGTGTGGGTGTGTGGGTAGGTGTGGGGAAGTGTGGGGGTGTGAGTGTGGGTAGGTGTGGGGAGTGAGTAGGTGTGTGGCTATGGGAGTGTGGGGGACTGGATGTAGCGCAGGTCAAGATTTGGGTAAGTTTTTGGGTGAGGAAGCGCTCGTGTGTGTGTGTGTGTGTGTGTGTGTGTGAGCGTATTGGGAGAGTAGAGGAGGAGAGGGTGTGTCTGAAGGAGGGTCTGTGCATACGGGTGCAGGGGTGGGTGGATAACAGGGGTGGGTGTAAGGATGGGTAACAGCACAGATAAACACAACAATTGAAGAGATGAAGGTGAACGAGGTGACAGCTATGTAACTAGATAGATAGATAGATACATAGATACATAGATACATAGATAGATAGAACCTCTACTACGTTACCTCGGTGTAGACTTCTCTCTCTCAGGTAACTTCGGCTCTCTTACCTGTAATTAAAGAGAAAAACGCATCAGAATATAAACCCAGGTAAATATCAAACTATATATCACTAAAGCGCACACACACACACACACACACACACACACAGGTTAATATGAGGGTCATCATTAGCGCCAAGTCAATCACTGTCACTGAAATTAAGTCGCCATAGACCTTCTGGCAACAGGTTCGTGCCATATGACAGCTGACGGGTGCCCCAGGACGGAGGTGATGACGGTATGCACTCGACAGTAAGGGGAACATTATCTCAGGTGTTCTATTACGTGTTTAAACTGTCTATGTTTATTGTTATTACTCCTCCTGGTTTTGTCTTCAGTGTTACCAGAGTTAAGTAACCTTCAGTGTTCCTCATAAACTATTACTGTAACTTTATAGTCATTAACAACATCAAACTCATTATTAAACCATTTAAATTATCTATAAAACTATGTGAGGTTTATTGTTTAATTCAAAGTGTGTTAATTAATAACTCACCTCCGTCATGGCTCAGGTGTGAAGGTCCCGTTTTCTATGGAGTTTAAATCCCCGTTGGTGACAGTTACGCTCCCGTCATTTAAACCTTTTAAATCATCGCTTCTCGCGTTTATTCATCAGTTTATCATATATCACTAAACACTACAGTCACTTATGTTAATAATGTTGACAAATGTTCACTCTTAGTCACGTTGTTAAGGAATACAGATTAAAAAACGAGCACACAAAAAAACTAGACTTATCTCTTGTGTAATCTGACGAGCACTGAGGCGCCGCTCTCAAACGTCAGGTGATGAACCCCACAGCCTCCTCTGATTGGTCATTGCTACCCTACCTGTCTTTTAATTGGTTATTGCAAATTTCTCTAGCTCATGATTGGTCAATACCCTCTCCCACAGTTTAAAATATTGCTTTTTAAAATTTCATCTTTATCCAAAACCGTTGCTCTATACACTGACTTAATTTACGTAAAATAATGATTTAAATACCTTATAAAAAACATTAATAACCGCTAGAGATTATAATTCATGCAAATATACACCTGTTTAGTCTTAAATATCAAACAACATAACTCAGAGCCAAAGTCTAGCCCGTAAATAGAGTTGTATTAACGCTTCATAAAATACCACCATTTATTCATTTTTTTTTTCGTGTTTTTTCAACCATTTATGGGAAGTACTGACAATAACAACAGGTGGCGTGGAGTTGACTTTTAGCCGAGGTGTGACCGTGGACTGAATGACAACATGGGGGAGGGTATGTGAAAGTTACCCCTGTAGTGAGAGCTGTACTGACATTACTAGTATTACTTTAGGTACGATTACTAATGCCGCCACTACTACTACTACTACTACTACCACTACCACTACTACTACTACTACTACTACTACTAATACTAATAATAATAATAATAATAATAATACTACACCTACAACAACAACAACAACTACCACCACCACCAACAACCACAACAACCCCCCTAACGACCCTGATCTCTCGCTCAAAACAACGACATTCAAAGGACCAACAGACGAAAGGGTGAATAAGAATAGGCAGTAAAGGTAATAAAAAGATTAATATTAAAAAAAGGGGCGAACGAAGGTAGGGAGAGAAGGGGTAGAGGGTGAGGGAGAGACGAGAAGAGTGCTCCAATTGGTTGAATGGGCAGGTAAGAACCCCCTATTCTACCTGGGCCCCTATTTGCCTACCAGACCTCCTCCCTATTTATCTAGTCTCCGCTTGACTGACTCTCTCCCCCTACCTAACTCGCCCTCTTAACCCCCCCCCCCCCCCCCCACGCTAAATGATCCAGCGAGTTAGGGTGGGTGAAGAGTGAGGGTGGTGGGGGGAGGGGGGGTGGTGGTGGTGGGGGAGGGGATGTGGTGAGGGTGATGGTGGGGGATGAAGTGTGGAAGAGAGAGAGAGAGAGAGAGAGAGAGAGAGAGTCTAAGGGGTAACTCGGGCATATCACTAAGGCACTCCAATTCCAACTGGTCGGATGTGGCACTGGCACCAGCAGGAGCGGGCCACCACCACCAGGAGCGCGGGCCACCACCACCAGGAGCGCGGTCCACCACCACCAGGAGCGGTCCACCACCACCAGGAGCGGTCCACCACCACCAGGAGAGGTTCACCAACAGCAGGAGCGGTCCACCACCACCAGGAGCGGTCCACCAACACCAGGAGCGGTCCACCAACAACAGGAGCGGTTCACCAACAGCAGCAACGGTCCACCATCACCAGCAGAATGACCAGTGCAGTAGCAGGGTAGGTCCAGTAGTACGAGTGTCCCAGCACCTACAGGAGCGGTCCAGCAGCAGGAGGAACGGTCCAACAGGAGGAGCGGTCCACACGCGGGATTATTTCATCAGACGAGACAGAGCCAGTAATAAGTCGCCTCATCCCAGGCATTAGTGGACGCACGTGGCTATATTGGCCCGGCCTCCTTTACCTCCAGTGGCCTCCAGCGATCTACTCTACCTCCAGCGATCTCCTCTACCTCCAGTGATCTCCTCTACCTCCAGTGGCCTCCTCTACTTTCAGTGGCCTCCTCTACTTTCAGTGGCCTCCTCTACCTCCAGTGCTATCCTCTACCTCCAGCGAGCTCCAATAAGCTCCTAAACCTCCTCTGACCTTGACAACGTGGTAGGTGTTGGAAGGGTAAAGGGAAGGATGAGAGAAGAGGAAAGAGGGGGGAGGGGGAGATAGGGATAGGAGGAGGGGGGGAGGGGGAGGGGATGTCAGTAGGCGATAAGTGGGAGGAGGGGAGGATGAAGGGGGAAGAGGTGAGGGGGAGGGTGCAACTGTAGCAGATTAAAGCTGATATCGCCCGTGTGTGTGTGTGTGTGTGTGTGCAAGGCACTGGCTGAGATCATATGCGGGGGAGGGAGCAGTGATAAGGAAGGAAGGAAGGAAGGAAGGAAGGAAGGAAGGAGAGAAGGAAGGAAGGAAGGAAGGGGAGATGAAAAGACGAAAGGAACGAACGAAGCCCTTATATCTCCCTTCTCACCCCTCATTCTCCCCCTAGCACCCCCATTTCTCCCCTCTCACCCCCTCACCTCTCCCCAATCCCCACCTCACCCCGCACAAACCTAACCTAACCCCACCCCTCAATTCTAAGACATATTTTCACCACCATCTAGGAATTTGTTACCAATGCCATAGTAAATAATTATTGGGTTCCCTGATCCAGCAATTCCCATTCCAAGCATTCATTGGAACCACGCCCCCCCCCCCCCCACTGGAATGGGTATCAGTCAATTCTTGGTGTATTTTTGTCGTTGGGTGAAGAGGCGAAGGGGAAGATGTTGGTTACATACATACATACATACATACATACATACATACATTAACACTCGTAAATAAAGTTACCTACGAACATGTCTACGCAAATACGCACGCATATGTAAGCAAAACTATACTTGTTTACATCATTTTACACCCTAACAAACATACGCATGTGCACACAACTGACACAAACTATACGCATGCGTACACACAAACACACGCAAACACCACTCCATCCGCACTCAAATTTACAGCTGGACACGCAGGTTTACACAGACACGTGTAATTTACGATTGGACACGCATTTACAATGGTACACGCAGGTAGACCCATTGGACCTTCCTAAGAGGTCTGGGCTCACGGCAAACCTACATTACATGAAATATTAACACGACCATATACCTGCACCCCCCCCCCTCCTTCACCTTCACTGGGGGGGGGGTAGGGGAGGGGGAAGAGGGGAGGATGATAAAGAGGAGAAGGGGAGGAGGATGATAAAGAGGACGGGGAGGAAGAGGACGGGGAAGAAGTGGAGGAGGAGGACGGGAAGGAGGAGAGGGATAAGGTGAGGGGGATGATGAGAAGGAGGGGAGAAGGATGGGAGAGGGTGAGGAGAGGAGGAAAGGAAGGAGGAGTGAAGGAGGATAGGTGGAGGAGGAAAGGATGAAAATAGCAACGTCCCACACCATCACCAACCCATAATTCCTCATCTATCCATCTATTCTATCTATCTCCTCACCTGTCACTTAACCTATAAATAACACCCCTTTACAACTCTCTTCCTCCCACCCACTCCATAACACACCCACATCCACCCACCACCCTTCCCCCCTTCACCCCCCCCCACCCTTACCCCCCAACCCCCTACACTCCTCCCCTCTCCAGACCTAGACTCATAAACTAATATAAGTGGCCGAGTATTATCACAGGAACATACATACAGACACACTCCCAGCCAATTCCCCTAATGGGTGAGCCACTATACCTGTAATTGACACACACTCCTAGGAATAAAAATAAATATAATGGGTGAAATTAAAAAAAAATAGACCTGAGAATAATGGGGCTTGTTAATACGTATATAACCATTGGTATTATTATTACTACTATTGCAATCTGTTACAACTATTAACATCACCTACCACAACTACCACCACCAGCTCAACAGGCAGAGAAAGATAATATAATCATGTACAGACACCGAATGACACACACAGAGGGGAGTAACGGACGGACAGACAGACAGGCAGACAAACAGATGGACAGACACAAAACAAACACATAAAAACGCAAAACAAAAATATACACATACATACTGTACATAGAGAACCAAACATGCACACACACACACTACACCCACAACAAACATAAATACCCTAACAACTATTCTCTCTCTCACACACACACACACACACACACACACACACACACACACACACTGCATGTATTAAATAAACGAAAACAAAAATATGTGTACCAGGAGTCTCTAAAATAAATACCTCATATACTTAACCCATGCCACTCTGGGTAACATCAAAGCCCCACTTTTTTTTCACGGCCAGACGCCCAGGGGCACAGGTGGGCAGTTTTATACACCAAACACGGATAAAATAAATAAAATAAATCAATTAACAGCTACCACCAATGAATATATAAATAATATTAATAGTAATATACATATAGATAAAACTCAACACCTGTTAATACTGGAGTGATAAAGAATATTTTAATATCGGTAATAATGATAAATATAATATTAAGTAAATAATAATTAGTAATGTTTCTGGTTTAGGTTAGGTTAACTTTCTACAATTAAGAGGCCTCCAGCCTGGCGCACCAATACCCCTCCCAATATCAAGACCCCTCCAACACATACTGTAGACCCTTCCACCACTAAGACCTCACCACCACCACCACCACCCACACCCCTCCACCACCACCCACACCTCTCCACTACCACCCACACCTCTCCACTACTGCCCACTACCACCCAAAGAGAGTATTAAAGGCCAAATATTTTCCTTCAATGAACCACAAACTCACTCACTCCTTTCCTTACAGACCATTAAGAAAAATATATGTGAGGCAACCCACTTTATTTTTTTTTTTACCTCACTGAGATGTTCTGGGGGGAGGGGGGTGAGGTGGCAGGGGGTGAGGTAGGAGGGGGGAGGAGGGGGCGGGGGAAGGGTGAGGGGGTTATTTGGTAAGGTAGTCATGATGTGAAATTGTTTTGGAAGTGACAAAGTGAAGGGGAGAGGGGGGGGGTGTTTGCTAAGGGAGACATGACGAGGGGGGCTGTTTGCTAAGGGAGATATGATGAGTGGGGGCTGTTTGCTAAGGAAGACATGATGAGAGGGCCTGTTTGCTTTCAGGGAGACATGATGGGAGGGCTGTTTGCTAAGAGAAACATGATGAGGGGGGTTGTTTGCTAAGGGAGACATGATGAGGGGGGCTGTTTGTTGAGGGAGACATGATAAGGGGGCTGTTTACTAAGAGAGATATGATGAGGGGGCTGCTTGCTATGGGACATATAATGAGCGGGGGCTGTTTGCTAAGGAAGACATGATGAAGGGGGGGCTGTTTGCTAAGGGAGACATGATGAGGGGGCTGTTTGCTAAGGAAGACATGATGAAGGGGGGAGCTGTTTGCTAAGGGAGACATAATGAGGGGAGGTTGTTTGCTTGAGGTAAACATGCTGTAAACAATTGTGGTGGGTGTCGTAGAGGTGAAGGGCGGTTTGCTAACGAACGAGAGAGAGAGAAAGAGAGAGCCTGCCTAACCAATTCACTTAAAACGCCATCCACCAACTCTCTCTCTCTCTCATCCGCACACGATATAGTAAATCCTCACAGCTAATCCCAGAGTAAAACTTCCTATAAAAGCAGGTACGAAAATCACTATATTTTACCCCACCCCCACCCACCCACCCACCCACCCACACCCACACACACACACACACACACACAATCACTTAACGTAATAAGCAACACCCACGATCTACCAGAGAGCCATCAGTCCTCACGCGGTAAAAACATAAGCCCCCTGGCGTGCTGAACCGCCATTGTAATAACTCCACTTGTGGCGTCTGTCCCGTGCACCAATAACCTTAATTAACCAACCTGGCCCGGGCAAATTATCCTTAAATTTACCTCTGAGGTCCTGGGGGTTCTCTGGGCCGGTTAATTGTTGAATTAGGTGCCGATATTTGGTGGGTTAGGGGGGAGGGGGTGGGGGGGGTGAGGAAGGGAGGGGAGAGAGAGAGAATGGAGGGAGGGGGTGAGGGAGGGAGGGAAGGAGGGAGGGAGGGGTGTGTGTGCTCTCCCTGCAGGTAGGTCAAATAAAGGTCATCTTTGTAAATAAGTCAGGGAAAAATGTCAGGTCAGCAGCCAGGAAGTCACCAAAACAACAAACACAAACACACACACACACACACACAGGATGCTGATCTTTATAACCAGCCCTCACAAAAAAACTCCTTAAATGGTTACTGACGGGAGGTGTATTAATGGGATCGTTAATGCAAAAATATGGTAATTAGGTTCTAGCTCCTACCATACACCCGAGAGAGGACTATTTTATGCATGTATGTATGTATGATTTAACTACAGTACCTCACTTTTATATCGATTTATACGTAAACTGGAAGAAATATTTTATTCGAGAGAGAGAGAGAGAGAGAGAGAGAGAGAGAGAGAGAGAGAGAGAGAGAGAGCTGAACCGGTGGTGTAGACGGTGGCGTTCTTCCGTCTGATAATGGAGACACATTACCTCAGAGCCCAGGTAAAGGCAGCAGAGCAGAGCAGAGCAAACCACAAACAAAACAGAGCAAATAGAGCGATATGCCTGCCCCCCCCCCCTCCTCTATATAGATTAGATGAGACGTGCCACAACCACCACCACCTACCACCACTACCACCTACCACCACTACCACCATCATCATCTACCACCACTACCACCTACCACCACTACCACCATCATCATCACCTACCACCACTACCACCATCATCACCTACCACCACTACCACCATCATCACCTACCACCACTACCAAAATCATCACCTACCACCACTACCACCATCATCACCTATCACCACTACCACCATCATCACCTACCACCACCTACCACCATCATCACCTACCACCACTACCACCATTATCACCTACCACCACTACCATCCTCCCGGTAATCCACAACATAACACGGTTCGTCCCTGTGCTAGATTTGTTGTGTAGGTCGTGACGGTGTGTGTGTGTGTGTAGGTCGTGACGGTGTGTGTGTGTGTGTGTAGGTCGTGACGGTGTGTGTGTGTGTAGGTCGTGACGGTGTGTGTGTGTGTGTAGGTCGTGACGGTGTGTGTGTGTAGGTCGCGACGGTGTGTGTGTGTGTGTGTAGGTCGTGACGGTGTGTGTGTGTAGGTCGTGACGGTGTGTGTGTGTAGGTCGTGACGGTGTGTGTGTGTGTGTGTGTGTGGTAGAGGGGGTCTGTATACGTGGGAGGGAGAGAAGATAGGAAAGGAGGTTTCTATTTGCTGTCAACGGAAGGGATACGTCGAAGGGAGTGTTAAATAAATGTGGGACAGGATGAATGAATATGTGGGAGAGGTGGGAGAGGATATTGGGTGTATATGGGAGGGATGGGAGGGGATATTAGGGGTATATGGGAGGGATGGGAGGGGATATTAGGGGTATATGGGAGGGGTGGGAGAGGATATTGGGGGTATGTGGGAGGGATGGGAGAGGTGGTTGAGTAAATTGAAATTTTTTAATTAATTTATGATCCCATTTTACCCCCCCCCCGCCCCCCCCCCCCAAAAAAAAAATTCCCATTCCAATTGTTCCCTCACCAAAAATTCCCATTCCTTATGTAGTCGTAATAATAATTAAGGTGTCAAGAAGACTCTCATTAGTTTTCTTGGATCGGTGAGGAGGAGGAGATGGGGGAAGAGGAGGTAGAGGGGGAAGAGGAGGTGGAGGGGGAAGAGGGGTTAGAGGGGGAAGAGGTGGTAGAAGGGGAAGAGGAGGTAGAGGGGGAAGAGGGGTTAGAGGGGGAAGAGGAGGAGGTGGTGGAAGAAGAGCAAGAGGAGGAATATGAAGAAGAGGCAGCGAAGGAAAAATTAAATAAGCGTGATGAAAAAAAATAAGAAAAATACGAAGGAAGAAAAAGCCGGAAGAAGAATCAGGAGAGGAAGATGAGAAAAGGAAAATGAGGAAAAATAAATAAAATAAGGAGGAAAGGTAAAAAAAAAATAATTAGAATCAAGAGAGAAGGAGAAGAACCAGCAGCCATAACAGTAGCAGCCTCCATTTGTTAGCCTGTAGACGAGTGTAAATTGAGTCGTAATCGGAATAATAATCTGAAATCTGTCGCCGCCGTCGGGAAGGGGGAGGGGGGGGGGGAGGGGGGGGTCGAATCCAATTTCTGAGACACTTGAATATTAACGTCCTTAATTTACTTGTGCTTTTTTTTCTGTATTTTTTTTTTACCTGGTAGCTGGGGTCATTAATTATCACCTTCACGTTAATATCACCTGTACTCTTTTTGTTTACCTTTTTTTTTTGCGCGGGAAAAGAAATTAAGTGTTGACAGGTTTTGCGCGGGAAAAAATGTATGCGTTGTTAGGTTAATGTGGGTGTGTTGGGGAAGAGGGGGGGGGGGAAGAGGGGGGAAGGAAGAGGGGGGAAGGGAAGGAAGACAGGGGTGATGGAAGAGAGGGGAAAGGGAGGAAAAGGAGGGGGGTAAGGCGAGATATTTATAAATGCCTTCTCGTTCATTTGGTCCCTACAGGTGTGACGCATGGCGCAACTAATCACCAACCTAACATTCTACTATTTACATCAATGCTCATTGGTCGCCTCAGGTATTACATCACGACGGCAACCAATCAGCTACCTACTTAAGTCAAACTGTTTCGTTTTATTTTTAATTTTCAGTTTTTTTTCTAAGGAATCTGAAATAGTGAACTTTTAATTAGGGCTTACGGTTCCTGAGCAATTTAAATGATAATTACTAAGAAGATACATATTCTACCCGCCCCTCACAGACCATAATGTTATTGCTTTTCCTACACACTCGATGAATATTTCGTTATCCATTATTTTTTTTTCAGTCGTATTTTATTTTATTTGTTCGTATTTAATTTTTAGTCGTATTTTCTTTTCGTCGTAGTTTCTTTAATTTAGTCATATTTAATATTTAGACATACTTTCTATTTTTAGTCGCATTTAGTTACTGTATATTTACTCGTATTTTCTTTATTTATTCGTAATTAATTTTTTCTTCGTATTTTCTTTTATTTACTCGTATTTTGCTATTTTCCTCTTATTTTCCTTATTTAGTCTTTTATTTTCTGTTGTTTTTAGACCATTTATATACAAACGACCACTAAGGCTATTTTTTTTTCTTGCTGGTTACTGTCATTAAGTCTTATTACTTTTGTTATTGTCATTTATCACCTTTACTCTTGTTATTGTTAGGAGACGTGGTAGTTTAGGCATTATTTGCTGCTGTCATTATTATTATTAGTATTAGTAGAGGTAATTTTACCCCCAAAAGTGGTATTAAATCACGTACTTTCGATGTAGTTTTTATTGGGAGAGGGAGGGGGAGGGATAGTCAGTTTGGTCAATAGTCATCAACCCTGGTTAAAGACATGTTGACCCCAATCAATTTCATTATCAGTGACCTTTCAACCTTCACCTCTGACCTCAAAAATTCCATCATTCTTAAACTACACATGCATCACCTCTTGAGTATAAGAACCATCAACAGTCACTCATTAATTCTCTAAATATATAAAAGACAGAGAGACAGACAGATAGACAGACAGACAGACAGAAAATATGGCAATAGGGGACAAAACAATACCCCCCCCCCTCCCCTCTTCTTCCTACACAGCGTTAACAAAAACAAAACCGAGTCAAGAATGCAGTCTCGCCCCACCACTGTACTGAAGAATTACCAGCGCCATTCCTCACTCCACTAAAATGACATATAATTACAGATAATAACGAGTAATGATAGAGTAGCGTAATTATCATAAGACTACTACAACTGTGCTGTATCATTAGACATCACCACGGTCTTGTAACTACCCGTCCAATACGCACCGGGAAGATAAGTAATTCGCTCAGGCAAAAGGGTAATTATGTTAGATTATACGGCAATGGAAAGAGTATTTCTACCTGTACTACTACTACTACTACTATTACTATCATTATTCTTACTATTACTACAACCATCACCATCACAAACACTACTACAACTACTATCATTACTGTTAGCATGAGTCATACTGCTACCATTATTATTTACTATGACTATTATTCATACTACTATTACCACCACCACTATTACTACCATTACTATTATTACCACCACCACCACCACTGCTCCTGACACCCCAAAAAAAAAAAATATTTGTAACTTCTGACAAACAAGGAATTTTGAACACACACACACACACACACACACACACACACACACACACACACACACACACGTTAAAATACCTAAATATTAACAACAAAACATTAAAATACAAAACCGGAATAAGATAACTACTTAAGCTAACACTGCCTAAGGTGACCCACACTATTAACCAAGAGAAGAAATAAATCAACATTACAGAAAATAATCAAAATAATTCCTTAAAATATATCCAATTTTTGTTTCAATGTACCAAATAAACACGAATTAGGACAGACATTCAGACGAAATTTCTTAATAAATAAAATTCAGGCCTTAATTAATAATCCATCTACCAAGGTCTCTCATTACCGAGTCACCGCTGGCCGTCATGACAGACCCACGTGACGAGAGAACCAAAGCCGCCATCGCCGCCTCTTTATCTCATCACGGCCCCCCCCAAAAAATACCCTAAACCCGATCGCTTATAAATCACCATGAACGTCTATATTAATTCCACCACTTAAAAATACCTATAATTTTTTTTGACTCCACATTATTTATCTATTAACTAAAACGTACAGAACAGGAATAGAACGTTCAATATTCCCTCCCCATAAGAGACTAGACACATGCTTAGTACACAAGGAGGGGTTACATCTTATACTTAAGTTCTCCTTGACGAAAATTCTTCCTTTCTATCAACGTCTTTATCATCGACCTGATCCGTCACTATGGCAACATCCCCTCCCCCTCCATATTAGTGTCTAGGTCTTCTATATACTACCTGGAGTTTACCTTGACTTGGCTTTGAGGGCTAGAGATTGTATGAACACCCCCCCTCCCCTCCCCTCCCCTCTAGTCAAAACCACCCACTCCCCTACCACCACTCAACCCCAATCCCCCTTAGCCCACCCCTCCCCAAGCACCAGGTCCTGCGGGTGGATTCTTAAAGGTTCGACCAATAAATTTACCCTATGACTGGAGATATGTGAGGGTATGTCACCACCTCACTCACGCTAAGCCATGAAACTGGCCTTCAAAAATGACATCAACCAACTATTAAGACTCAACACGATTCTCTTTTACCCGGAATGCAAAGTAGAAACCTTATACGACCCCTCACGACCCTTAACAACATCCGGGTCCTCACCTAGACCATCCCCACTGTTCCTCTCGTACACACTCCTAATCCACATCTCTTCAGGCGTGACACATCTCCACTCACTCTATCGCCGACACATCAACACGGTATAATCTCCTTTCATACGCAAGGGGACAAGTTACACGGTATAAACCCCTTTCATACGCAACAGGACAAGTTATATTTACATAAACCCAAGACATCAACTGCGTCACTGCTGCCATTGTGTGTGCCACCTCTTGCAGCACAACAAACGAGGGAGAAATACAAAAGTTTGACATCTAAAGGAGGATTGTTTGACCTCTGTGACCTTTCTTGCAACATAATACGGACAAAAAAAATATGACCTATGTACTCATATCTGACCTGCCTGACCTCTTGCAAATTATTAGGAGAGAAAATATACAATACCTGTTCCTTTCAATGCCATTTTCCCCCTAAACTTCCACTTGCAACATAAAATAAAGAGGTTTTAATCTCATTATAACTATGCAACACCTCCTGCAACAAAGCATAGGACAAATACACTACCCTGACCTTATAGATACGAATTATTTGACCTTAAACAACCACTTGCAATAAACTAGGAAACAAATATTTGAGCTTTTGTACACGATTATTCAACTCTGCACCTCGTCTTGCAACATAAAACCACCCAACCACCCACACTTGGCTCCCCCCCCCCCCCCAGTATGATTATTTGACCCTTTGATGGTTGATTGGGTCTTTATGCACGATGAATCAACCCTGAAAGCAACGAGCTGACCACATGATGACGATGACTGACGTGGTGAATACAACGCCTCAACCAGCCGAGTACTATGACTGGAGAGAGAGAGAGAGATTCAACGCAATCACCCTCAACACCATATTTCACCATCACTATCTTCTTTCACTACCACTATCACCACAATTGTTCACTATCACAATTTTTCACTACCACCATCACAACACTTCTTCACTATCATCATCATTACCACCATTATCAACTACCACCATCACAACAACCATTCACCATCACCACAATTCTACACTACCACCATCACCACCATCATCCTGCAGTGAACCCTCATCTTGCCGGTCACCATCAGCCCTCCTCACTCACCCTCACTAACACCATCATCATCGCCCTCTCCCCTTCAACACAATCATCATTCTTTATACTATGTCCACCACTACTACCTGTCACAACCACCACTACTACCTGTCACTACCACCACCACTACCATCCGTCACTACAGCTATCACCACTACCCATCAGAAGTAACCACAATCACGATCATCTACTACAACCATTACTAACCCCCCCTCCCCTCACTACTAACATTACCACTTTAACCACCACAACCTAACCTCACCACCACCTACCACCACCCACATACACCCTCAACATGGCGGCAACACACTCACCCCACCAGAGGCCCTCACACTCACCCTCAAAAAGTGCCTTAATAAAATCAATACACAGTGAAAATCTCCCAACATCCTTTTTTTTGGGGGGGGGGGAAGGGGAGGAGAGGTGGGGGGAGGGGAGGTGGGGGAGAGGAGGTGGGGGAGGGGAGTTGGGAGGGGGAAGAGTCGGAATTTTACGGTATCCGGCACCGGTGTGTTGGACGTCAAATGCAACGGAAACTGACGGCTGACATAGATAGCTACGTTAAGGGGATTGCCGTGGGGAGGCGAGGAAGGGAAGGGATTGAGGGGGGGGGGGGGTGGGAGGGGAATGTGGTGACGATTGACTCGGATGGGGATTGACGTCGAATTGACTTGGCGGGGAGACTAACTTCAATTGACTTGACTAGGGGCCTGACGTAATGTGGATGATTGACGTGTGGAATAGTGGATAGTAGGAGAGAGAGAGAGAGAGAGAGAGAGAGAGAGAGAGAGAGAGAGAGAGAGAGAGAGAGAGAGAGAGAGAGACCCCTACCATATTAACATCACCTACACAGTATAAAGGTCACACCTCGCTAAGACGATATATCTCCGTCAATTTACAACTTTTTAACCCTCGAGTGTCGCTGATGCTTCAAGGACAACCTCAATAGCCAATTCGTGCCGCGGTCTTCTAAGTGTGAACACGTGACAGCTGCCCACTTCACCACGGGACCCCCTTGAGGAGGCTTTCTGGTCACGACACAGACAACAACTTGGGAGATAGTGTGTGTGTGTGTGTGTGTGTGTGTGTGTGTGTGTGTTAAAAAGTACACATGTAGAAGCTTTTCCCTCACATGTCTGCATCCAATTTCTCTCACTCAAGGTCTCCAACAAACTCGAAGCTTCCACAAAATCCCCATAACTCCTCATAATCCACATGATGAGGCGTAAACTCTTTGTTAGCTTCACAAAGTCGAAAATATATAATGTTCTAAAGACCAGCCATCAACATTACTGCACCATCAGCACCTTGTAAAATCAACATCACCTGAGCCTGCAACTTGCCAGGTATGTCTATAGGTCAAGTGAGTTCTGGTGTTGACTACGTGATATGAGTGACCGGAGTTAGATGCTTTCCATACGTGTTAACTTTGCACATGCTATCTAGATGATCTTGACTACCTTACCATACACTACAAGGGTTTTGAAAGGTGTAAAAGACAATATTAGATCTAGGTGAACTCAAAGCCAGGTACCATTGTTGATATTTTACCTCACATATGTTGTAAGTTGTGTCCATAGTTCCTGTGAGTTAGGAAGTACATATCAAAACTCCTTCCTCTCCTGGTAACCGATATTCCGAGTTATACACAAGATATTCCGAGTTATGCACAAGATATTCCGAATTATACACAAGATATTCCGAGTTATGCACAAGATATTCCGAATTATACACAAGATATTCCGAGTTATACACAAGTCTCTAGTGCCATATATGCAAACATAAACACACATATCAGCAACAACTACTATTCCTACCAATTCACTGTGTATGCTGCTGGTCCAGTTAATTTAGTCTAATACACCTTTACACCCACCTCGATAAACTACTCCTGCCGCCACCGCCACAGTCCTCAGAGGTACAACACGACCCATCAGTGAGGCAGTAGTGTTCCCTACCTATATAAATCTCACCAATGATGCCGAACACAGTTTAATTAAGTTGACAAATAGTGTGGTGTTCCCAGTGTGTTGTCTCTCCCCCTTCCTCCTGCCCCCGTGACCCACCTGAGGGGGATCTTACTCTCCCGGGGTGATTGAGATTGACAATAAACTCCAGGGTTGATGGGAACACTAAGCTTAAGGATATTACCCCCGGATGATGTTAAACCACCCATGGTAATTCCTCTCAGGGGGACTTTATGTAACAACTTTTCGGTCCAAGATTTCATTTGTCTGGCAGTGAGGTGACGAAACTCTCTCTCTCTCTCTCTCTCTCTCTCTCTCTCTCTCTCTCTCTCTCTCTCTCAGTTTCCTGTAATTTAAGTGCCTCACAGAGAATAAACACTAAGTCTTTCTAGGGTGACTAATTAGACTAGTTTATCTCTCAAGTTAATCCACACACACACACTAAATACAACGTCTCGTAGTGGGGTTCCAACGTCAAGTCAATCCTGTGTACTAAATATAACCTCGAAACCATACCTTTCCGTTTCTCTTTTCAAGGTTTCCACTTATTTATTGGAGTAAATTTCCTGCCACCGTAATTCACTGATCAATACTAAAGACTCTCATCACCACAACAACAACACAACAACAACAACAAACACAACAACAACAACAACAACAACAAACACAACAACAACAACAACAAACACAACAACAACAACAACAACCACAACAAGTCATTAAATCACGTAAGACAGTGTAGGTGAGTGAAATATTACACCGCTATTGTCTCCCTTCATCGTGAGGGAAAAACAACACACTGAGTGACAATTTACCAATGATCCGATATATTAAACCTATTTAGTCACGTATTTTCCATTCCTTTACCCACCAAAAAAAGGTTTGGTTAGGTTAGGTTAATGATAATGACCTAAAAATGTGTTCAAATATCCATTTAATTTGGTCGTGTTGAACCTTTACACTCGCGGTTCTAATCCACACTCAGTCCAGGTAATATCGTTCTCACCTGGGGCATTAACCTCTGCTGCTTTCATTAGGACGATTCTCAATTCATTATCTGTTAGTTTATACGAGTCCTACTCATTAGTGCATGACCCAGAGACTTCACAATGAAATTAATTACCGCCTCTGTTAATAATATCTTTCTCTAGCTCTAATTATGTAGAAATCTGGGTGAGACTGATGTGAGGTGCTCTCTCTCTCTCACCACTACCTTACGGCCCGTGGCTAACAATGAGTACAGTCGTGACGTGATAATTAGTCGTGACGTAATAATTAGTCGTGACGTAATAATTAGTCGTGACGTAATAATTCTAGTCATGACGTAACGGTGACCACTTAAAATGGACACGATAACATTTTTTTACCATGTTATAACATTGACCACTTTGTTATTAATGACTAAAATAACACTACGGCCATTATATAACACTGATTTATGCTCTACCACACACAAGTCTACTACTGTTATTTCACTTATAATATAGTGTAGTGGCCGTGTTGATATACCTAGAAGGGACAATATTGCTGTTATGTCCGCCTTAAGTCTCTCTCTCTCTCTCTCTCTCTCTCTCTCTCTCTCTCTCACCACTTCAGGATAATCTGAGAAATATGATCATGTTTTCAATCTGCTAAGTCTTATTTACTTCTTATTAGCTGCCTTATTTCCCTATTATTCATTCGTTATCTTATTTCCTTATTATTCATTTGTTATCTTGTTTCCTTATTATTCATTCGTTATCTTATTTCCTAATCACTCATTTGTTATCTTATTTCCTTATTAATTATTCACTGTATAATCCATTTCTTTACCTACAGAGTGATTAATTCCAGGTTAAGTGGTTGACATAATTTAAATGATCATTCATATTTAATAATTTGAATAAGAGTAGTGATATTACCCCTCGTGTAGGTTAGTTAATAGAAGCAAAAAAAAACACGAACAGGTGAGCAAAACAAAAGGTGTGGCAATTACCCCACCTCCAACAAGCAGCATATCTTTCACCACCAACATCTCCACCACTACCACCAACCAATCATCACCACCACCACCCATCATCTTCACAACTACCCTCACCAACACATTCACCACCCACTATCACCACCACCACCTTACCACCACAAAAGTCACCTAAATCACTATCACCATTAACCAATCACCACCTTTATCACCATCATCAATCACCATCACCAACACTACCACCATCACCACCAACCATACCACTATCACCACTACCCACCATACCACCATCACTACCACTACCACCAAACACCTACAGCCTTCAACTTGTAAACATACTAGGCCTCTCCCCTTCCTTCTCACGTGTCCAAACGCCATCAAATACTTAACACTGATCTCAAGAAGCGATTAAACGTACGCATTAACTATGTTATTATCAACAGCTGCATCTCCTCTACAATGAACCATGGGCCATTATGGGGGGAGGGGGCATTAATGGTCCTAGACAATACTAAAAGGTGGTAGAAAATGGCCTTCATGCTTAAATTACTGTTATTGTTGTTTTAAATATAGGTTAATTTAAGCACCTGGATCACTAAGCACTAAATAAAATCAATAACAAATGGCAAAAAAATGTTTAAGCCTACGAAATAACCTTCAATAACCCCCTGCCCCCCCCCCCCCCCCCACACGCCATACCTGTCATTAAGGCTGTTCTTCCGTAGGTCGTGCGTGAGGTGAAAGATGAGCTTAATTACAGGTGTGTGAGGGGGGTGGGTTAGGGGTGGGGGTGGGTTAGGTGAGGAGGTGGGTGAGGAAGGTGAGGGGGGTAAGGGGGGTAAGGGGGTGAAGGGGTGGGTAAGGGGGGTGTGTTGAAGGGGTGGGTGAGGGGTGTGTGGGAGAGGTGTGAGGGGGTGTATGAGAGATGAGAGGCTGTATGAGAGGGGTGAGAGGGGTTAAGGGAGGGGAGGGAGCACCTTGAGGCCTATACACCACCTCACCCTCGACACACCTTAAGGGCCCTTCACTCACGTCACCGCCCCGAGACAGACGACTGCTTGTTCCATCCACTAATCAACACCATAACAACCTACAATCACTCTCCTGGGGTGTGATTAGCTTCCCAACCAATCACCGCACAACCACTTACAATAACACACAATAACACCCCAATCACTGCTACACACACACACACACACACACAGACACACACACACACCTCCAGTGTCCGTGTACTGTCACCCAGACTCGTTATTTACCTGAAAAATACCAAAAAATACATAATTACCCAACATGAAATACACTAAAATCTGTATACCTAACCTGCACGATTTTAATTAATAGGATTTACTTCAATATAAGCTATTTACTTGTTCTAATCTTACTGTGAACCGGATTTAACTCTCGTTTAAATATGTTTATCTCTCTACGAACCAGATTTTATTCCGTCTATTTAAATATCATGATAAAAATGGCTGTATTTGGTGCCGATTTAAGACCTAACCTAACCCAACCAAACCCATCCCATCCCAACCCAACCAAACCCAACGTAAACCAACCAAACCCAACGTAAACCAACCCAACCCAACGTAAACCAACCAAACCCCCAACCCAACCCAACCCAACCCAACGTAAACCAACCCAACCCAACGTAAACCAACCCAACCCCATCTCATTAATATTAGTGAACAATATAAACCTGAAATATTATAGCTATATAAATTGTCTTTTATTTCCAACTGTTGTTATACCAAAATTTTAAATAACAACGCCATAATTTTTGTTTGAATTCATAAATATTTACATACTGAAATTTATTTAAAAGTATATGAACAATATATATATGTTTTATTTTTATATATTACTAAATGTATAGACTTTGAAATTTACAATGGAAATAATGTTGTTAGGTCGTATAAAAATGTTTTTAGTTTTCAAATTATGTCTAAAAACGTTACTATTTGTCAATATGTATGTCTAAAAACGTTACTATTTTCCCATTAATGTCTAAAAACGTTACTATTTGTCTATATGTATGTCTAAAAACGTTACTATGTGTCTATATGTATGTCTGAAAACGTTACTATTTCTCCATGTATGTCTAAAAACGTTACTATTTGTCTGTATTTATGTCTAAAAACGTTACTATTTGTCTAAGTGTATGTTTAAAAACGTTACTATTTCTCCATTATGTCTAAAAACGTTACTAGTCCCCAGGTACATCAGAAAGATTTAACCAGTATACGCGTCGCCTTGTACCCACGAAGTAACTGGGACAAGTAGGGAGAGGGGGGAGGGAGGAAGGAAGGGGGGGGGAGGGAGGAAGGGGGGGAGGGAGGAGGAGGAGGGGGAGAGGAGGAGGGGGAGAGGAGGGGGGGAGGGAGGAGGGGGAGGGGGAGAGGAGGGGGGGGGGAGGAGGCACACAGGCTCACGCCGTCACACACACACTTGAGAGTGCCACCGCTGGCCAACCCCCTCCCATAGTGCCACACTGTCCTCCTCCTCTCTCTATCTATCTATCTTTCTCGTCGCCTCTTATACTCCCTATCCCGCCTCTTCTCACCCTTTCTTCTCCTCCTCTGGCTTTACCTCTCTCCCTATTCCCTTTTTCCTTCTCCTCCTCTGTCTCATTCTCATCCTCACACACACTCTCCTCTCCCCCCTTCCTCCTCACTCCTTCCGTAACTCCCCACCAACTCCGCCTACTCCTACTCCTTCTACCACACACTGCCTCGTATCTCATCTCCCTCATCTTATATTCTATCTCTCAGCTCACTCATTTATCATGTTCTGTCTCTCCCATCATCTTCTCTCTCCTTCCTCCTCCTCTTTATCTCACATCTAATTGTATCTCGTTTCTCTCTCTCTCTCTCTCTCTCTCTCTACTATCCCTTCTTCTTCTCCTGCCCCATCTCCTCCATTCTCCTTGTCCTAATCCTTCCCCTCCTATATTCTCCTGTACTTCCTATCCCCCCTCCTTCCTTTAGTCTCCTTCCCCTTCTCCCTCCATTCCTTCACCTCCCTCGCCTCCTCCTCCCTTCCTTCCTTCTTTCAACCTCCCTCTTCTCCTCCTTCTCTCAGCTTCCCTCATCTCTTCTCACAGCATCTCTCTCCACCGCCTCCTGTCCTCCCCTTCGTCGCCTCTTCCCACTTCTCCTCCTTCATCGCCTACTTCAGCAGAACTGTAAGACCTCCTGAGTTTGGTTAGGTTAGGTTAGGCGAGCTTGGGTTAGGTTAGGTGAGGTTTGGTTAGGTTAGGCTAGGTTGGGTTGGGTTAGCTGGGGTGAGTTTAAGTTAGACGAGGTGAGGTTAGGTTAGTTTGGGTTTGGTTAGCTTAGGTTAGGCTAGCTTGGGTTAGGTTAGGTTCAACGAGCGAGGTGAAGCTAGGTTAGGTGAGGCGCGGTTAGGTTAGGTTACGAAGGTTATAAATATTCGCAGGAAAATTACTAGGGCGGGTTTGGTGGGGATCCTACAGTGACTGTCCTATTCATCTAGCCAAGGAGCGAAGACTCGTCCCTAAGATGACTGGGAGCATCTTACACGAAAACTCCATCCACCTCCACACACTGGACGTAGGGGGGGGGGAGAGGAGAAGAGGGAGGGGGAAGCGAGGGGAGGGGGAAGCGAGGGGAGGGGGAGATGGAAAGGATACAGCAAAGGAGAGCAAAGGGGAGAAAGACGAAAGGGGAAAGAGAAGGGGTTAGTCTTATTAGTGAAGTAAAAGGGGTAAAAAACTAATGGGGAGGGGGAGGTGCAGAGAGGGGGTAGTATCACTATAAAGGGAGAAGGAAAGGGAGGGGAAGGGGGAAGTGAGGGGAAGGGAAGGGGGGAAGGGAGGGGAGGGGAAGGAATGGGAAGGGGGGTGGAGGGGAGGGGAAGGGAGGAGAAACGGGTTCTCTTTAAAAGTGATTAAGAAGTGAATAAGGGAGTGTACTCATATTAAGAAAGGGGGTGATTATAAGGGGAAGGGGAGAGGGTGACTACTCTTATAAGGGAAGGGAGCGAAGGGGTGATTACTGTAAGGGGAGGGGAGGGGAAGAGAACGGAGTAGGCCTATATAGGGTGAGAAGTTTTACAATTAACTAAAGTAAGTGGAGTTAAATGGAGTTGTCTAGGGAGTAGTGAGGAAGGGGAATGGGGAGAGGAGGGAGAAGAAGTGGGGTAGGGGGAGGAAAGGGGGAGTAGGGGGAGGAGAGGAGGAGTAGGGGGAGGAGTGGGACAGTCAGTGGGGGAGAGGAGAGGCAGGGTAAGACGAGGTGAGTAAGGGAGAGGCAAAGTAGGGGAGGAAAGGGAGAAGGGGAGAGTCGGGGGGAGCTTAAGGGATAATTAAGTAGGTTGGAAAAGGGAAGGGGGGAGCTAGAAACGAGAGGAGAGGAAGGAGGAGATAAGAATAGGGTAATAAAGAGGAGGAAAAACACAACAAATAAATAAAAATAAAACCGAGTATACCCCTATCTTGACCCCACACCATTCTTGTATCAAGCTCTCTCTCTCTCTCTCTCTCTCTCTCTCTCTCTCTCTCTCTCTCTCTCTCTCTCTCCCTCCACACTATAAGTATACGCGTTTCTACTTAAGTACTTTTAAATTGAAATATAACGAACTTTTATCTCTCATTAAAAAAAAAAAAAAGAAGTGTACGAAGGTTCTTTCAACAAAATATATATATAAAAGTTTCTCAAAGTAGACTTCAAACTACTTGGCATTGTTGCGTGAGACTTGACCTATGCGTCTCACCAAGAGGAGTGGTGGGGGAGAGAAGAGGAGGAGGAGGAGGAAGAGGATGGTGTAAGGAGAAGAAGTGTGGGGGATGGATGGGGGGAAGGAAGAGGGAAACGGGGAAGGGAGAGGGTGGTTAAGGTGGGCAAAGGAGAGAGAGAGAGAGAGAGAGAGAGAGAGAGAGAGAGAGAGAGAGAGAGAGTCGTACGTCCCTTTAATTTACGGTGGCAGATAAATCAGAGACATCGTAACACAGGAGGCACAATATGGACTGTCTCCCCCCCCCCCCCTTATTCCACCAATGGTCGGCCAAGGACACCGCCAGGGGACGTCTTCTGATGGGGGGGGGGGGGGGCGGGGGGTGGTGGAAAGAGGGGAGGAGGATGGGGGGTTGAAGGGTTAGGAAAAGTGGAGGAGGGGGTTGTGGGTTAAGGGGAGGGAAGATGGGGTGTTAAAGGGAGGGAAGATATGGTGAAGAGGGTGAGGGGAAAGTAAGGGTTAGGGGGGGGGAGGTGAGAGAATGGAATAGGGAGGGCGAAAAGGATGAATGGAAGAAGTAGATGTGATGAGGGGAGAGCGAGGAGGATGGAGGGAAAGAAAGGGGGATGGAGGGAAAGAAAGGGGGATGGAGGGAAAGAAAGGGGGATGGAGGGAATGAAAGGGGGATGTAGGGAAAGAAAGGAGGATGGAGGGAATGAAAGGGGGATGTAGGGAAAGAAAGGAGGATGGAGGGAAAGAAAGGGGATGTAGGGAAAGAAAGGAAGATGGAGGGAAAGCGAGGAGGGTGGAGGGAATTAGAGGAAGGGAAGGCAAGGGGGAAGGACAAATGTGAATGACCCAGAAGACCTATTCGGAGAGAGGGGAGGTATTTTATGAGACGATGACGTGAGGAGGAGGAGGGGGGAGGAGGGCGAGGAGGAGGTGGTGAGGAGGAGGAAGAGGTGAGGAGGAGGAAGAGGTGAGGAGGAGGAAGAGGTGAGAAGGAGGAGGTGAGGAGTAGGAGGTGAGGAGGAGGAATTAAAAGAAACTTAGGTCATGTGGGTGAGGAAAGGTGTGTTGACGTTTGTGTGGCCAGGTATATTGATGTTTGTGTGGCCAGGTATATTGATGTTTGTGTGGCCAGGTATATTGATGTTTGTGTGGCCAGGTATATTGATGTTTGTGTGGCCAGGTATATTGATGTTTGTGTGGCCAGGTATATTGATGTTTCTGTGGCCAGGTATATTGATGTGTGTGTGTGTGTGTGTGTGTGTGTGTGTGTGTGTGTGTGTGTGTGTGTGTGTGTGTGTGCCATAAATATAAAACACTAAAAAAAAAAAAGTCTTTCAAAACAATAAACCAAAAATAAACAAATTATAAGAAGGTCGCAGAACATCACCCTGGGGTAGACTTGATTTAGGTGTGGTAGGTAAAGTGTAGTCACGGTTGGTCCTCGTTGTTGTGAGTGAGGTTTGGGCACTTGGGGAGACGGGGGGGCGTGAATGGAGGGAGGTGAGCCAAGAGGTGACAAAGAGAGTTAAATCACCCTGGAAGCTTAGCCACTGTACCAGCTTGGGTGAATGATGGCAGGACCGGGACCAAGGAATGTTTGTAAGGTATAAAAAAAAAAAAATTTAATGTATATAAGTTAAGACGGAAGGAAAAATAAATTAATAAATAAACGTTTCCAGGAGATAATTACAGGCGTATAAAAGTTAAAGTTGAGATTAAGAAACGTATCGAATTTACCCTAGACATAATGTATAAACGTTGAGATTAAAAATAAAATAAAAATAAAAAAAACATGATGTATGAACGTTATGGATAAGATGAACAAACACAAAAAAATATAAATAAAAAAAATCACAAACAAAAAGGGTTTCCATACCTAAAAAAAGGAAAAATATACAAACAAATACAATAATGAATGAAACAAGTGAAACAAACACCTAAAAAGAGGGACACACACATGCACATATACAATCTCTCTCTCTCTCTCTCTCTCTCTCTCTCTCAGTAAAGGTCCTAACACTGCCTCATCATCCTCCCCTCCATCACAATCTTACTACCAAATACACGGGAAGGGAAGGAGCGAAGAATAACGAGCGAAAATAAAATAAAGAAGGGAATAAGGGATGGGGAGGAAACAAAAAAGAAATGAAGATAAGAACCATAGATAAGAAAGATGTGATAAAGAGAACGAATGATGGAAGAAAAGAAGGTAATAAATAGAAAGGAAATAATAAGGGGAGAGGAATGAAGGTTCAAAGGAATATGAAAGAGAAAGGGAAGATGGAAAGAAAGAAGAGTAAGAGAAGAGGAGAAGGAAATGCAAAGAGTGAAAATCTGAAAAGGGAATAACATGAAAAAGAAAGAAAGAAGAGAGAAACAATGATAAGGAATGGTACAGAAAACAACAGTGGGCACACGAGAGAGAGAGAGAGAGAGAGAGAGAGAGAGAGAGAGAGAGAGAGAGAGAGAGAGAGGGACTACCTGGCTCTATTACCACGACACATGAATGCATCTGGCTATATATGCTGGCGTATAGCAAACACATACGCATATGATGTATACACAATGTAGGAGAGAATAAATGTATAGAAAAATAGTAACTAAACCTAAAACGAGTAAAATAAAACGTTACCAAAAAATAGGAATATAGAAAAAATAGCGGAAAAATAGGAATATAGAAAAAGAAGAAAAATAGGCACAAAAATAAATAAAAATAGGGTGAAAAAATATGGGAACAGAACTACAACGATAAAAATATATATAAAGAATAAATAAAAATAGGAATAAAAAAATAGGGAAAGGTTAATAGGATGAATACAAAAACTATTAAAAAGTGAAGAGAAAGATTTACCAAACTGAAATAAAAAATAATAAATAATAATAAATGAATAAAGGAGAAATACGAAAAGAGAATTAAGAAATAATGGAGAATAGATATGCAAACATAAAAACACCAGATAACGAATGAAGAATAGGGAGAATACGATAAAGAGAAGAGAGAATAAGAAAAATCAGGAAATACAAGACGAATGATGATGAAGACTGGAACATTACAGAGGGGGATAAAGTAAGGAGATGGGAAAATGGAGATAATATACATAAATAACTAAAATAAGACATAGACAGACAGACAGATATTCTTACGTATGAAAGGAGAGACAAAGGAAATATGATAAATGAGACAAAAAACTAAATATGTGGATAGAAAACCGACGAATAATTGGAGAGAGAGAGAGAGAGAGAGAGAGAGAGAGAGAGAGAGAGAGAGAGACTCAATACCAAGGTAGAGAGAAATTGGGTGAGAAGTGAGAAGGACCCAATGGCGAGTGAGAGAGATATCTAGTGAGAGGTGAGGAAAAGGGGGGAAAGAAATACGGTGAGAGGTGAGAGGAAGGGAGGGAGACCAATAAAAGAGAGGAAGAAGACACACAGGCGAGAGATAGTCGACAATAGAAAGTGGGAGTGATAATAAAAGAGAGAGAGAGGGAGGAGGGGGGAAGTGAATGGGAAAGAGAAACTCGGGGTAAAAGCGTGAATGGGAGAAAAGGAAGAGAAGCGGAGAGGAAAGGTGAGAATGAATGGGAAAAGATAGAAGAAAAAAAACAATGGTGGGAGAGAAATGGAAAAAAAAGTGATGAATAAGATAAAAACTGAAAGAACAAATTAAAAATATAATGAAAAATGAAGAAAAAAAAATACTGACATAATAAAAATGAATGAAAATAATAATAAATAATAAATAAATAAAAAATATATGAAAAAATTCAAGTAAATGAAATAAAAATATCTGAGAAATTGACGAAAAAAAAAATATAATTGAGCAATGAAATAAATGAAGAATTAAAGAATAACAATAAACAATAAAAAAAGATTTAGTATGAAAAAAACCCAGAAATAATAATAATAAAAATAATAATAATAATAATAATAATAATTTGAAACTAAAAATAATAAATGGAAGACTGAAAAGGAAAATAAAAACAAGATATGAAAGGACATAACAGCGACATAAAGGATAATAAACAAGTAATAAGGGAAACGCGAGTAATAAAAGACGGAAGAAAATAGGAAATTGGGATAACAATTACGATCAAAATAGAATAATTGGGAGGAGGCGAGAATACAAAATAGATAATATATAAGACGTAAGATAAATGAATGATTGAATAAATGAGAAAATAAAAGAAAGAAGATAAAAATAAAGAAATGGAAGACAAAAAGAAAAATGGGAATTACTTGTCGAAATACGAAAGAAAAGGTGAGTAGGGAAATAAAGATAAATAAGACACGGAAGATAACAGAAGAAATAAGGACATAGGACCAATACGTAAAGGAGGAAGATGAAGAAAGAAGAAGAAACATTGGAAGAAAATTAATAGTTAAGAAAGAGTAAGAAGAAAAATTTTAAGAATAGAAAGTTGAATTATAAGAAAAAAATATAGGAGAGAGAGAGAGAGAGAGAGAGAGAGAGAGAGAGAGAGAGAGAGAGAGAGAGAGAGAGAGAGAGAGAGAGAGAGACGATAACCCATTAAAAAAAAGGGGGGTAAAAAGGGGCGTCATGGAGCAGAAAGAAAGGAACGGATAGACAGAGAATAGAGGGGATTGAGAAGAGAGGGGAGAGGGGAGTGAGAGAAGGGAGAGGGGAGTGAGTGAGGGGAGAGAGGGAGGGTGCACACACATAACAGGCAGGAACGGACCATCTAAGGGGCGTGGCTCACTGTACGCTGCCAAAATTTATTGCTCCCAGTTTTATGTGACCTGAAATTGATAAATGTCGGGTTTATCGACGCCTTGTACGCATACCAGTGTGTGTGTGTATGTGTGTGCGCACTGATGAACTGGTTCCCTACTATGTGATTACCTGGGCATCTACCGCCGTGAATCTACCTACGTTGATTACAGGTTACTTGCATCATGTAGCTGACCTTGTATATAGTACCCCCCCCTACCCCCCTCTCACCCTTACCCATTCCCCCACCCCCCAACCCTCACCCCTACCCACTTCCCCGCCTTACCGAAAAATTTCTACACTTTATTTATTGAATATATATAACCCAGACTATGAATAGGTGTCAAGAAACTAGTTTTCTCTTTGCATTTTCTTACCGTTACTTTTGCCAGGTAACTGAATGTCAGAGGTGGTAAGCTACTGTAATGATAGGTCAGATCCAGCAACTATCATACCTCACACTATATGTCTGATACAACTATTATATCTCACACAATATGTCAGAGAAGTTATAACCAACAACGAAAGCCAACAGGGATCCCATTCACATCTGGGTCGACCAGGGGCGCCTAAGCTCTTACTAAAAATCAACGAAAAGTGACTTGACTATTCGACTTTAGTATCATTTAACATTATATTCCCCAGAACAACAAACTATCCAAGCTCCTCTTAGAGTCCAATAGTATTTGATGGTCTAGAGTCCAATAATTGTTGATGGCTAGAGTCCAATAGTTATTAATAGCTAGAGTCCTGATTCATTATGGTATACGATATATATTTTATCCCGTAAATCTTAATGAAATACTAAACTCGCATTATAATATTAAATCGCGTTCCTTAGGCATTTTCTAAGTCAACTTTGTTCTAATTCAATGAAGTTTTACGTCAAATTTGGGATCAATTTTCAGTATTTATTTTGTTCCGTAACCAATAACTCGTAAAGGATTATGAAAATGTTATTGTGGCTTTGATTTCAATAATATATCAATAATCTTTATCACGAGTTTCACGAGAGAACTGTGCCTTGTAATCGATTACGTCTACCAAGAACCTAGACAGGATGGGTTAAAAGTCTTCAATAGAACTGATCAATGAAGGAACAGATTAAGGGGAGGTGGGGTCGGGGGAGGGGAGGTGGGGTCGGGGGAGGGGGGTGTCTCTCTGTACCCCACACAAACACACGTCTTGATAAAAAGTGGAAAGCTGTCTTGTGGCTTCAAAACCAATTGATCAGAAGAGAATCCCCAATAAATTCTTTTTCCTCAGAACCCAAGAAGTTTAAAAAGGTCCTATATGTGCTTTTAAGAGTACAATATCTCCTACTACAACTACAGGCTGGGAAGGATATTGTCACGTGAACACCAAAGATCCTACAGAATGCTGAGAAAAAAATCCTTTAAATTTCAAAAGTTTGTAATAGGACCTCGAGATGATGATGATGATGATGATGACGATTATAAACCACTAAATCATTCTGTAGCCAGTGTATTTTATTTAACTGAAAACCCACAAGTGTATAAAATAAATTCCTATAAAGATGATTTTACTGAATACCAATTTTCAGTCAAGTCTATTGATAAAACATACGATATAAACTCCAAAAGGCTATATATTATTACTCCATCAACAAAATATTTCAATAAAAGCTAATAATAAAAAAAACAAATCTCCTTCATAACACAAAAGCTCTAAAAAAGGTGGTGCTGATGTTTAGAATCCAATACCTCTTACTATAAGCTGGAAAGGGTGTTGTTGCTTCGAATCCAATAACCTTCCGCAAACTCTTAAAACGGTGGTGGTGGTGAAGCTTCGGGCCCAATAAACCTCTCCACAAACTATGTACGTGTTGGTGCTTCGGATCCAATAAACTTTCCCCCACCACCTCCCAACATTGAAGGAGCTTCCAGTTCACGACTAAACCTGGAACACACACACACACACACACACACACACACACACACACACACACACACACACACGCCAACTTTGTGATACTGTGGAATTTTTTCTCATAAAAAATACCAACTTCTGAGAGAATTTAGACACAGACTTAAATACGATCCAAAAAATTAACTAATACAAACTCGAGGCTCATACAGCACAGAGATGGGAGATGAGGGGGTAGGGGTAAGGGGTTGATGGGTAAGGGGTTGAGGGGTAAGGGGTGGGATAAGGAGTAGGGGTGAGGGTAAAGGGTAAGGGGTGGGTGTGAGGGGTAAGGGGTTAGGTAAGGGGTGGAGTTGAGGGGTAAGGAGTAGGGGTAATGGGTAAGGGTAAGGGGTAGGGGTAAGGGATAAGAGGTTGGGGTAAGTGGGTGAGGAATGGAGTAAGAGGTAGTGATGGTGGAGGTAAGGGGGAGTGAAGTAAAGTAGGGAGTAGCAAGGGTATGAGGCGAGGGAGATAAAGGGGGGAAAGGGGGGTAAACGGGGATAAAGGGGGGTAAAGGAGGTAAAGGAGGATAAAGGGGGTAAAGGAGGATAAAGGGGGTAAAGGAGGATAAGGGGGTAAAGAAGGATAAGGGGGTGAGGGGGTAAGGGGGACAGGGAGGATAAGGGGGGTAGGGGGGTAAGGGGGACAGGGAGGATAAGGGGGGGTTAAGGGGGGTGAACAAAACAATAACCCCTCCACAACATAAAGTCACTCTACATTACACAAGTTTACGAGACGCTCACAAGTTCCACCAAATTAAGCTGGATTACCTTCAGTATAACTTGGTCCAAATTATAGAGTATTATTTGGCCACACGCAACTCTCAATTATACTTCCCGTGCGTCAATAACCAGGGGGAAGGAGGGTAGGGAGGGAAGGAAGGAGGGTAGGGAGGGAGGGAAGGAAGGAGGGTAGGGAGGGAGGGGGTAGGAAAGAAGTAGGATAGGAAGTGAGGAAGGGAGGGAAGGAAGGTAGAAAGGAGGGAGGGTAGTAAGTGAGGGAGGGTAGTAAGTGAGGGAGGGTAGTAAGTGAGGGAGGGAGAGGGAAAAAGAGCTCTAGTCTCCTCCCTATGACCCAAGACTATATACACCCCCCCCCCTCTCCTATAATTCATTTATCGTTAATAAAACATGGGCTTAATGTGACGAGACCTATAATTTGCATAGTTATAGGCCATTCGGTTCGCCTGAGCGTTAGACCTACGACATAAAGAGAATCAAAGGATAAGGTTTCGTCCCGGGTGTATAATGGGACCTGTAAGCCCCATTAAGCTCGTTAATAGGCACGAAAGAAAACAGAATATTAGCATGCAAAATACAACTCCCATTAAGAATTTATCAAACCTCTAGATTGTGTTGTGTTACCGGTGCTATGTTACTGGTGCTGTGTTACTGGTGCTATGTTACTGGTGCTGTGTTACTGGTGGTGTGTTACTGGTGCTGTTACCGGTGCTGTGGTGTGGTGCTGTGTTACTGGTGCTGTGTTACTGGTGGTGTGGTGCTGTGTTACTGGTGGTGTGTTACTGGTGCTGTTACCGGTGCTGTGGTGTGGTGCTGTGTTACTGGTGCTGTGTTACTGGTTATACCCCGCCTTCTATCCAACCGGGCTTTGTTTAGTAGTGTGGCCATCTGTCTGTCTGTGTCTCGATCTGTCTGTCTTTGTGTCTGTATGTCATAAGAACATAAGAATGGAGGAAACTGCAGCGGGCCTATTGGTCCATACTGGGCAGTCCCATTTACACCCAACCCCTATTGCTCATATAAGCATCCAACCTATGTTTGAAGCTATTCAGCGTATTCGAGTTAATGATGATATTTGGTAACTTGTTCCATTCATCCACTACTCTGATTCCAAACCAGTGTTTACCTATTTCACGCCTAAATCTAAATTTGTCTAATTTAAAACCATTGTTACGAGTTCGCTCCTGGTTGGATAGTTTGAGTACCTTTGTAATGTCCCCTTTGTTTAGCCCTGACTTCCACTTATACACCTCTATCAGGTCGCCCCTCGCTCTTCTCGAGGGAGTGCAAATTAAGATGCTTTAACCTGTCTCTATACTCAAGGTTCCTAATGCCCTCTGAATTCTTTCCAATGATTCTATATCCATTCTGTAATTCGGTGACCAGAACTGAACTGCGTAATCCAGGTGTGGTCTCACAAGAGCAAGATACAGTTTTAGGATGACCTCGCTAGTCTTGTAACTAACACTCCTTTGTATGAACCCAAGTACTTTATTAGCCTTGTTACGAGCAAAAACAAATTGTTTACTTGGCTTAAGGTTACTACTTATCATTACTCCTAAATCTCTCTCGCAGTCGGATTTCTCTATGGCATCGTTGTTCATCTGGTATCTGGTTTCCCTGTTTACATCTCCTATACTGAGTATTTTACAGTTGTCCACGTTGAATTTCATCTGCCATTTTTCAGACCATTCGAAAAATTTGTTTAGATCTTCCTGTAGTTTTGCCGAGTCCTCGTCAGATTTAATAACACGTCCTATTTTAGTGTCATCAGCAAATTTACTTATGTTGCTGTCTATGCCGATATCTATGTCGTTTATCTATATAATAAATAATAATGGTCCAAGTACTGAGCCTTGGGGAACTCCACTTGTGACGTTGCTCCAATGGGACTTAGTGCCGTTAATGCTCACTCGCTGTTTCCTGCCCTGTAACCACGCCCTAATCCATTTAAGGATGTTACCTTTGATGCCATGAGCTTCTATCTTTCTAATTAGTCTTTCGTGGGGGACTCTGTCAAAGGCTTTGCTTAAGTCGAGATATACCACATCATAATTGTGCCCCTCGTCCACCGATTCGAAAACTGATGAAAAGAATGTTAATAGATTAGTTAGACAAGAACGTCCGCTTGTGAAGCCATGCTGGGAATCATTGATCAACCGGTGCTTCTCCAGGTGATTTCGAATAGAGTTTGAAATGATTGCTTCCAGTAATTTGCCTACTATTGATGTTAGACTGATTGGGCGGTAGTTAGAGGATAGTGATCTATCCCCCTTCTTGAAAATCGGTATTACATTCGCTATCCTCCAGGATTCTGGTACTACACCTGTTTTTAAGGACATGTTAAACAACTTTGCTAAGGGCATACTAAGCTCTTCCTTACATTCCTTTAATACTCTGGCAAATATCTCACCGGGACCAGGTGACTTATTAGGCTTTAGTTTGTCTATTTGCTTACTAACATCGTTACTAGTCACTACTATCTCGCTTAATTTGTTTTCTTCACTATCTCTGAATAGAGTCGGTGCCTCGGGTATCATGTTTAAATTTTCGGTGGTGAAAACTGTTGAAAAATATGTATTCAAATTATTGCTCATTTCTCCGTCGTTATCAGTGAGCTCGCCGGTATTTGACCGTATTGGTCCAATCTTTTCTCGTGTTTTAGTTTGATACATTTGGTAGAATCCTTTGGGGTTTGTCTTCGCCTCCCTTGCTATCCGTCTTAGCCTATACAGTATTCCATCATTCTTCATTCCTTCTTTCTCATCTTCCTTCCTCATTCCCTTTCACTTCTTCCTCAAATTCTTTCCTTCCTCCTCCTTCCTCTTACTTCCTTCTCATCTCTCCCTCTCATTTAATTTATTTCACTCCCTCCCTTTCAATTAGTCTCTCTCCTTTCCCCCTCCTCCTTATCTCTCCTCTCTTTCATTACATCTCCGTTCCTCCATTCCCTCCCTCATCCCCTCTATTTTCTAAACCTTCCTCCCTCACCCTCCCCCTTTATCTCAACCTACCTCCCTCTCCCTCACCCCTTCTCCCTTTCTCCATCCCTCTCCGTCTGTCAATTCACCTGTACCTCCCTACCTGTCAACTCAGCTCTACCTGTCAACTCACCTGTACCTCTTCACCTGTCTATTTCTGTCTTAACCTTTACCAGATTAGAAGTTAATCAACCAATGGCTGTCAGTCTCTTCTCCCAGTCCTTTCCCTTCCCCTTGCTCTTCCTCCTTCTCCTCTCCTTTTTTCCTCCTCCTCTCCTTTTTTTGTCCTCCTCTTCCTCTCCTTTTTTCCTCCTCCTTCTCTATTTCTTCTTCCTCCTCCTCCTCCTCCAACGTCACTGAATGTTTTTGTTTATTGCTTCCTATGTCATTGTTTATTTGTTGTTGTTGTCGGTGTAAATAAAGAGTCATATTTAAAGAGTTTGGTGTGGAGTGGTGTTGGGGATCACCTGAAGATTAGACCCCCCATCAGTTTAGTTCACCTGAGGATTAAATTCCCTATAGCTACCTGGGGAGTAAGGTAAGGTAAGGTAAGGTAAGGTAAGGTAATGTTAAGTTAGGTTAGGTTAGGTTAGGTTAGGTTAGGTTAGGTTAGGTTAGGTTAAGCATTACTCTCCCTGAACCCCATAAGAGGCCTTGTCTGTACCTCGCTGTTATCATCCTAAATACAGTATGAAGTGATTATCTCAGTTCAGATTATCCTTATCATCCTACATGGCGGATATGTGTGTGTGTGTGTGTGTGTGTGTGTGTGTGTGTGTGTGTGTTAATGCACTGCACCACCACATTACGTTTACATTAGTTAAGCAGGGGAAGGGGGGGGGTGGAGAGAGGGAGGAGGGGGGAGGTGGAGAGAGGAGGGAGGGGGTGGAGGGAGGAGGGAGGGATGGAGGGAGGAGGGAGGGGTGGAGGGATCGGCACACTACCTGTAATCCCTTCTACCGCAGGAGAGATGATGAACCTGGGATTAATGCAGGGGATTAACCCGATGGAGTGCGTGAGGGGGATTAACCATCTTGGAATTCATCTTGTGGGAGATTAAATCATACGGATTAGTGGAGATTTAACTATCTTGGAATTAACATGTGGGGGGATTAACCATATCGCAATTACCATGTGGGGATTAACCATTCGAAGGTACCATATGGAGATTACAATTGCCATATACAAGATTAATCACAGGGGATTTGACTCGTGAGGATTAAACATAAGATTTATTTATTAGTGTTAACCAAAGGGGATTAACATTAAGAGAGATTTACCAAGGGGATTAACCATGAGAGGCGCGTCATAAGGAATAAAAGCGGGAAGGGATTTAGGGATTACACATGAATTTAACAAAGGGGAGGATAATGAGGAAGTTGAAAGAGTTAAGTAATGGGCGTATTACCTGAAGCGATGGTGGATTAATTAGCGATTACCCAGAGAAGGAATAATCACCCTCCTCTACGTGGCAAAGTGTCGTAATCGCCACGGATTTAATATGAACAGGTAGCCATCATGCAGAAATCCCAGAACTGCATTTACAGAGTGTCATACGATAATTGTTCCCAGTCAATCCAGATGTAAAAAGTAGGTTAGATTAGATTAGGTTAGGTTAGGTTAGGTTAGATTAGATTAGGTTAGGTTAGGTTAGGTTAGATTAGATTAGGTTAGGTTAGGTTAGGTTAGGTTAGATTAGATTAGGGTAGGTTAGGTTAGGTTAACTCTGTTTACTAAAAAATAAAAATAAATAAATAAAATAATAAATACAAAAAATAAATAAAAATAAAAAATACATCTAATCTGGACAGAGACTTCGGGGATAAAAGTAGTGTCCATAATCGTTCATTAATTTCTGTACGGTAATATTGTCTCCTAACTGGTTACTAAGTCAATGTGTCTAATTAAGGTCGAGTCTCATTGTAAAGAGGAAGCCATTTGGGGATATATGTCAATGCTTTTTAACTTAAGACAATAAATTAATTCATTCTCAAACAGATGCGAACAAAAGTAATCGTAAGAACTTTAGTGAATTAGAATTTTTCTGTTTTATCGTAAGTCAAACAATTACGATAATTTCTAAATATTTACATTAACATTTATTCGTACAAACCTTTGAAGCTATATTGACACACACACACACACACACACACACACACACTACGTCTCCGGACTACGAACTACGGCCGTTAATTTATAAGTTATAAATATACGAAGAACAGGTGGTGAGCGTACTGGGAGGGGGGGGGGGGGGAGGGGAAGGGAAGACCTATTAATGGGGGGTCATAAATATCTCCCCCCCCCCACCTTGTTGAGAGGTACCTAGCAATCAACTCCTATTGTTACCCCTTGTGGATCTCTCTCCCCCCTTCAATATACTGACCTCATCCTTTCCCCGACCTCCTCCTACCCCTTCTCATCAATACACCATCCCCTCTCCCCTCAATACATCGTTCCCACTCCACCTACCCCCTCCCCTCGTTCCCACTCCACCTACCCCCTTCCCTCACTGCAATGTTCTTAGGAAGGTCATCTCCCTCTCTATACATAAGCCCCCACCCTTCCCCCTAATACACTGCCCCATGACCCCCCTCCCCTTTCATTCAATACCCAGCCCTCTCACCCCTAACCCCCCCCCCTTTCTCCTAAACAACACACCCATTCAATAATGTACAACTTACCCCCACTACTGCCTCCCTCCTTCCCTCCCTCCCTCCCCCACCACTACTCTCTCCAAGTCTTCCTACCCTACCAATACCCCCTTCCCCTCCCCTAACTCTTCCTGGACATACTAGTCACCCCTCCCCTTCTCTTGTCCTCCCCTCCCCCACCCAATCACCCTCCCCTTAATAAACATGTTCCTTGTAACGGCTGACCACAACGGGCACGCCATAACAACGTTTCGGACGGACAGACAGGCAGGCAGGCGGGCGGGCGGACGGGCGGGCGGGTAAGGCCATATCTGTGAAGCCTTATTTCTCAATGACGTTTTAATTAAGCGAACATAAGCAGGGATAATCTCATGGTGTCTTAACAGTCACCTGAAGATTAGACACCGTAGCTTATTTCACCTGAATATTAACCACTGCACCGCTACCTAGAAGGGTTAGGTAAGGTAAGGTAATGGATACAGTACAAATTCTCAATAACGGACTTCTTAATAGCGGATATTCTCAATAACAAAATCCTCCCAATAACGGACAGGGCTTGCCGAAATTAGTCTGGCATTGGGAGAGTTTACTGTAACTGGTCTAATACGGTCTTTATCCACCAATTACAAGCCTCTGTCTCCAATTGGCTAATGAGTCACAAGGAACACATGTATTAAGTGTCCTCTAACAACCAATTACACCCTCTTAAGTCTCATCGGCTAATTAGTCAGGTGTAACACGTGAGATTTACCAGGGGTCTTGTACAGCAGTCAACAAGTGAGAAGCTATTCAGGATTTCCGAAATAGAACGCATGGGGGGGGGGGGGTTATGGGGAAGGAGGGGTGAGGGAAGGGGGAGGAGAGGGAACAGGGGGAAAAACACCATCCCTTACCTACACAACAACCATCTTACCTACCACCAACCCTCACCTACACAACAACCATCTTACCTACCACCATCACCTACCTACACAACAACCATCTTACCTACCACCATCCCTTACCTACACAACAACCATCTTACCTACCACCATCACCTACACAACAACCATCTTACCTACCACCATCCCTTACCTACACAACAACCATCTTACCTACCACCATCACCTACACAACAACTATCTCAGGTAATATCTCGCCATTGCTCAAGTCTTGCCGCCACAGGTAATCTCTCCCAACAATCTACAACTCTCTTAATTAACTCAAAACCGGTTCACCTGTCCATCAACTACCTCAAGGTAAAAAAACAAAACAAGTCTGTAACAGCACATGTTTGTACCGTAGGAGGAGGAAGAGGAAGAAGAGGGAGGAAGAGGGAGGAAAAGTTGGTAGAAAATTGGGAGGAGGAGGGGGAAGAGGAGGGGGGAGGAGGGGGGAGGAGGGGGAGAGGGGGAAGAGGAGGGGGGGGGAGGAGGGGGGAGAGTAGGAGGAAGATTAGGAGGCTGAGGAGGTGGAGGTGGGGGGATGTGGAAAGTAGATTGGGGTGGAGAGAAGAGGTAGAAAGAGGAACGATAAAGAAGAGGAGGAGGAGATGTGAAAAGGGGGGAGGGAGGGAAGAGCTTGGTAGTGAAATGAGAGGAGGAAGAGGAGAGGTATAAAACATAGGTAAAGGAAATAGGAAATAGCAGGAAAGTTATAGGAGAGAGAGAGAGAGAGAAGGGTGGTAAAGGGAGGATAAGGAGGAGGAGGAGGAGGCAATTGAAGAGGAGATGGAGGAGGGAGAGGAAGACTGGTACTGTTGGAGGGGGGGGGGGGGAGGTGTTATCTCCCAACTACCAGCCAACCCACCCCGTAACACCTGCCAATTACCCTCCCCACACACCTGCGTCCTCAACTCCCCGACACTCCACCCCATCCACATTCACCCCCCCCCCCCACACCACCACTATCACCACCCCTACCACCATTATCATCACCCCACCGACGTCACCACCACCATTATCATCACCCCCTTCACCACCATCACCACCACACACCCTCAACACACATTTTTTCCAGCATTTTTTTTGTGATAATAACTACCGCAGGAAGAGATCAGACAAGTATCGCTGTCAAAATCTCTTCAACCGAGGCGTCGTCCACTTGTCATAGACTGAAGATACTTAAAAGCACCAAGTGTGTGTTTTAACTGTTGCGGGTTATATGGTGCGGGCAAAACACACTATAGCCGAGAGCTCCACATAGTGTTCAGTCTGGGGTATAAATGAACGCTTGGTGGGCAGAGGTTCGCCATGTATGTATTGAAGGTAGAGGCATGGGTCTTCACAGAGGCCCTCATAGATACAAGGTGGTGATGGTGGTGGTATTGATGGTGGTAGGTGAGGTAGTGGTAGGTGTGGTAGTGGTACTGGGTGGTGGTGGTGGTGGTAGTGGTGGTAGTAGGTGAGGTGGTGGTAGTGGTATTACTGGATGGTGTTAATGGATGGTGTTACTGGATGGTGTTACCGGACTATGATGGTGGTGGTACTGTAAATCTCTATACAATATGGAGAGCTAGGAGATATATATACAGTATACACCAGTGAAAGTGTACCATACCGCTTGTGAACGTGTACAATACCACTTCAAGTATCCAGGTAAGGTCATTAATATTGATTGTTTTCATTATGACCTCCCCGCCCCCCCCCCCCCGCCGCCATGTACTGAACCCAGGTGACATATAGAACAACACTAGCAGCCCACACACCTGACAATCATACACCTGGGAGGACAAATACCTGACATAAACTAATAAACTGTTGATTGGTAAAATATGGCTAGGCTATGAACATGAATCTGTCCTTCACTTCGACATATATTAAAAGACCAAACAACAAGTCCCCTCACAATGTGATATAAAGTTTGTTGCCTAAATAAATAAATAAATAAAAATAATAAAAATCTCATTTAACGATACTAATATAACAAAGACGTTACTAATCAGCCTTAAATAGTACATCAACACGACTACTACTTAATACCTCTATAGTATTGAAGTAAACATAGGAGTTAAAATAACCCCAATTATCAACCCCCAAACAGTTCATCCAGCTCTAGCGCCTCACGAGTCAGCTCAGAGAGTCAACTACATGGACCTAACGTTACATACAAACACACAGAGATAAAATAAGTGAACTGTATCTATCATGCATCTCTTAGTTGTTATGTAACCTGACTTGCGACGGTCGTGTAAAATATGGGACACGACTAAATCTTTCATGTTATCACCACCCATGATAACTATCTAAAAGTGTTATCTTAATATCACACACATACACACACACAAACATGTTATCATCTAAATCTACAACACACACGTCACCTATAATCCTCCCGCTATCATCCCCATTATAAATAGAATCTCCCGGCTATCCTCGTTAGTTATACGGCTGCTATCATAACCTATAATATATACATTATAGGTAGATGATATATAACACCCCAGTGCTATCATCTACGGCAATCTTCCAATAAGGTCAAACCCACATAGATAACAAGAGGTATAGATAAAAACGTAAGAAAACCCTCGTTACTTATCTCACAGTTATCATACAAAAGAACACTGAACAAGTTATCTTAGTTCAATAGAGAGAAAAAACAAGTCTCCTACAAAGGTTATCACACAGGTTATACTAATGATACACAATTGGTTATCTTACCGTTACTGTTATCCAAAGTATATAATTAAACGGTGATCTCTATCCTGTTATATTCCCGTTGGTTATTATTACTGTTATATATGACCATCCAAACGACGTATATAAATAAACAGTTAATCCACACACTGTTTATTAACCTGTCTGTTCTGTTTACCTCAGGTGTGTCACCCCTTCCTCATTCTACAGCTGACGCTATCCTATGCAATAAGATATTAGAACACACACACACACACACACACACACACACACACACACACCAACATTCATCAACATTCAACATACACTTATGGCCTCCCAACATCACTCAGGGACACCATTTCTCAAAAAAAAAAAATAAATAAATAAATAAATAAATAAATAAATAAATACCAAAAAAAAAAAAAAACATGACAGATTTACACAGACACGATATCCGGATTTTTGTTCAATGTTTTCCGAGATTTCTATCACCATCGCCAGACACCATAACGTGTACTGGTGATAACTGAACCGGATATAGGTGTATTGGTGTCATCCGTAAAACACTATGGTACTTTACAACATTCCCCCCATCTTCGCCCCCATTCATTATCTCCCCCATTCCCTATCTCCTCCCCCATTCCATATCTCCTCCCCCATTCCCTATCTCCTCCCCCATTCCCTATCTCCTCCCCCATTCCCTATCTTCGCCCCCATTTCTACCAAGATCCCCTCAACCATCCTCTCCCCCAACAACAGCAGGGGGTGAAGGTGGGGAGGGAAAGGATGGAGAGGGGAGGAATAGGGAGGGGAAGGTGGCAGCTGATTTTGGGGAACACGCCATAAATCCCGTTGATATCTCCTCCGTCGGGGGGCGAGAGGGGCGACGTTACCGCTGGGGGAGGGGCGGCGGTAGTGTTGGAAGGCGGGGCGGCGGCGGTAGCGTTGGGAGGAGGGGCGGCGGTAATACTGGGAGGGGCGGCGGTAGTGTTGGGAGGAGGTGCGGTGGTAGCGTTGGGAGGAGGAGCGGCGGTAGTGTTGGGAGGAGGGGCGGCGGTAGCGTTGGGAGGAGGGGCGGCAGTAATACTGGGAGGAGGGGCGGCGGTAGCGTTGGGAGGAGGGGCGGCGGTAATACTGGGAGGAGGGGCGGCGGTAGCGTTGGGAGGAGGGGCGGCGGTAATACTGGGAGGAGGGGCGGCGGTAGCGTTGGGAGGAGGGGCGGCGGTAGCGTTGGGATAGTTGGTGACTCAACACACACACACGCACACACAGAGAGACAGATAGATAGACAGACACCAGACGGACCCAGACAGGCACGGACGAGATAGACAAGTTAAGGCAGCCAATGTAAAAGATACGTGTCGTCCTCCCTTGACCAAACACGACACGGACATACACCACTCGCCCCCCCCCCTTCCCTTCCCCTCCCCACATAGTCTAGGCTAAGATGCATGTCCAGATTGTCACATTCACTAATTAGCTAAATGTATAAGTAACTAGCCTAATAAGTAATTACATAGTTAACTACCTAATCAACACACATAATGAAATACCCAAATACCTAATTAGCTACCTCAATAAGTAATTAATACCCAACTAATTATCTACACAACCAAACTAATTGCAAAACTAAATTAACAAATAAAATAAAATCCCAGATCTCAAATACATATCTCACCTGCCAAACTACTACCTAGCTAATTAACTCACTAACAAATCACGTACCAGATATATGTCCAATTTGTTGTCTTACTAATTAAATGAAATAACTCACAAGCAAGAGACACGTCCTAACTACATGGTACCATTTGTCACACTTAATAACTATCACTTAACTAATTAGCTCACTAAGGCCAGTCACGTTCAAGATGTGTATCCAATTGGTTGTAATTTATTTCTATTTCCGTGTTGTGTTGTGTGTGTGTGTGTGTGTGTGTGTGTGTTTAATAACTAACTTAACTGTCTTAATAACCTAACTAACTAACAAGCACTTTGACCATAACAACACAGTGACACGTAACAGACACGTAACAAAGCCTTGACACACACACACACACACACACACACGTATAAACACCACACAGACATATTACTTCCAGTCAAAGGAGAAGTATTTCAGAGTAATATTACAGTCAATACAACAATCGTAAGTTAGTCAATATTCCTCGTTACAGTCAGAGAAGGAATATTTTAACAGCAATATGTGAAATACATCATAATACAGCAATACAACAACAACGTATTACAGTACTCGACCTCTGTACCATACTGAAATGTAATCTGTAATATATAAGGTAAGGTAAGGTAAGGTAAGGTAAGGTAAGGTAAGGTTAGGTTAGGTTAGGTTAGGTTAGGTTAGGTTAGGGTAGGGTAGGGTAAGGTAAGGCTAAGATTGAAATTATGAGATTTTGGGTCCCTTTTAATGTGTCACAGTTGGAGGACAAGATATCAGTTCCCAAATAGGGTCATCCAATTAACATTACACCTGTTATCATGGGGACAATATAACAAGTTCCCCAACATACCTTTATACAACTCCAGACACCACATCTGTTATCTTGGGTAGGAGCTGTTATCGTCACAGTTTGGAACCAAGATATTAGTTTCCCCAAGATGATGATTAAACTTGAATCACACCTGTTATCTTGTAAAGGAGCTGTTATTACCATTCCTATGTTATCTTGACCCACAGGTGTTATTGCCACAGTTTAGGTTCAAGATATCAGTTTTCCACCAAGATAACTCCTCAACATTCACACCCTACCTGTTATCCTGGCCAAGAGGTGTTATATTGCCTCCTCGCCCCAGGTGTGTATGCTATCATCGCTGTTACTTACCTGTAAGGAGAGAGAAAAGATATCATTAGTAACGCTGAATAAATTAATATGTATACAGTATATGCTATGATAAGAAAAAAAAATATGGAGAATAAATTTTTGAAACACCCGGTAAGAGAGAGAGAGTTTTAGTTTAACAAATTTATTGGCAGAGCTTGTAGTACAGTTTGCCTATTCTGAGTAAATCAGTCAGGTCTTGACACTGAGGGTGGTATCACTTCTCACTGCCACGCAGGACAGAGGTTCATACACAAAGAAATAAATCATATTCATTGACACTATATATAGGTCAGACTCATGTGGGTAATGCCACTGTTCACTGCCACGCAGGACAGAGGTTCGTACACAAAGAAGGAAATACATCATATTCATTAGGTGTATATATAGGTCAGTGGATCACATACATTGGAGTCCTATTCTAATTGAAGACTAATCAGTGTGGGCTAGCAAATTTGGGATAAACAGCAAGAATGTCCTCAAGCACACCTGATTCAATGAAGTAATTACATAGTTCAAGATACAATAAGTCAGGTGGCCTGAAGTCTTTGACAGTGTCACATTCAATAATATAGTGTTCAAGTGTATGCTTTAAAGGTTTATCACAAAGTTTACATGCTGAGTGTTCCGGTATGGGTACAGCGTTACTAACTTGCCAGATGTGTCTGTATCCTAGCCTAATTCTGGCCACAGAGAGAGAGAGAGAGAGAGAGAGAGAGAGAGAGAGAGAGAGAGAGAGAGAGAGAGAGAACGTCTATGTATAGTGTGTGTGTGTGTGTGTGTGTGTATGTCAGCCATCCAACAGCGGCCAAAACACGAAAAAAACCTGTCCATCAGCCGGTTCCGTGTCGACCTCCGCACGAAAAAGAGAAAGAGCGGAAAATGAATAAGAGAGGAGGAGGTCAGGGAGGGACGGTCGATAGCGGCAAAAGCCCAGTAATTGTGTGGAACATCTGCGGCAGATAAGATCAGAACAAATGATTTATCGTCCTCATCGGGTGGCGGCCTCCCAGCTGCCGAGTCAGGTCTCCGCGATCTCCAAGTTTCTGCTGGGAGAGTAAGGGAGGAAAGTCTCAAAGTTGCTACTGCTGAGAGTGGGAGGAGGGAGGAAGGGAGGTAGGTCTCCAAGTTAATGATACTGCTGAGAGGAAGGGAACGAGGGAGGTAATGGAGGGAGGACGATCTCCAATAACTACTGGGTCTCCAAGCTACTGTGGGTGATAAAGGGGTGGTGGCTGTCACGTTTCCCCAGTCTCCTATAGGATCTCCAATGTTTCATTAAGGAAAATGTGTCCACAATAGTTTCCATCATGAAAGAAAATGGGAGACGTGGAGGACGGGTAGGAAAGATCTCCATAACTTCCAGCCAATCATAACAAAGAACCATTATGGTGGTCTCCAATATCTCCAACTGTGTGTGAGAAACAAAGCGTCCTCTGTAATCTCCAAGTTGTTATGAGGAAATACGGTAGACACGCTTTTAGCAAGACTGCCATCCTTCCTTCCCTCACACAGCATCTCCCCCTCCTACCACCCACACATCCCTCCCCCTCCTACACCCACACATCCCCCCCTCCTACACCCACACATCCTTCCCCCTCCTACACCCACACGCCCCCCTCCTCCCCCCCTGATCTCTTGAACACAGGAATGGAGGAAAAAAAATAAACAAAATCTACAGAAACAGATTTATTTTGACGTATGAAGATCAAACTACATACACTGGGGGCACAAGACGTAGATAGATAGATAGATAGATAGATAGATAGATAGATAGATAGATAGATAGATAGATAGATTATTGACCACAAATTCTGAATACATTTCCTCCACATACAGGAAGACACACTTAAGAAAATTAAGGAAAGGTTACCTGAATGATGTCTTCCTTGAGCAGGTAGGTCGCAAGAGGGGGGAGGGGGTTAAAAGGAAGGGGGGAGGGAAATGGGGTTAAAGGGGGGGGAGGAGGAGGAGGAGGGGGAGGAGGAGGAGGAGGCTGCAGGTGGATGAGAAGACGATAAGAGGATAAAAAGAGGAAGAGAAAAGGACAAGAAGGTAAAAAAGGAGGAGAAGAGGGGGGAGAAAGAGAAGCGGGAGGAGGAGAAGCAGGGGGAGAAAGAGAAGCAGGAGGAGGGGGAGAAAGAGAAGCAGGGGGAGAAAGAGAAGCAGGAGGAGAAAGAGAAGCAGGAGGAGGAGCAGGGGGAGAAAGAGAAGCAGGAGGAGGAGAAGAAGAAGGAGGAGAAGAAGAAGAAGAAGAAGAAGTAGAAGGAGGAGGAGGAGGAGAAGAAGAAGAAGTAGCAGCAGAAGAGGAACAAGGAGAACAAAAAAAAAGAGGACCCCACCAATTCTTCAACATCACACATCACGTCATCTTTTCATTCCGTTAATCAATACACAATATCCTCGTCCCAACCTCTCAAGACGATAAACGGTGACGTGCAGAAGGAGGTCTGACCACGAGAGAGAGAGAGAGAGAGAGAGAGAGAGAGAGAGAGAGAGAGAGAGAGATATTGACTTAGTGTTTCTTTCAAGTTCTCTCTCTCTCCCTCCCTTTCTCTCTCCTCCCCTACCTACACTATATCCCCCCCCCCCTCTCCACCCACCTCCTCCTCTATTCCCTGAACACCATCATCATCATTCCAACCACCCTTCAAAACACACACACACACACACACACACACACACACACACACACACACACATTATACGACTTATCCCACTACCACCATTACCACCACCACTACCACCATTACCACCACTACCACCACCACTACCACCATCACTACCACCAGGGCAATCATGGGTATTATCTCATCTATCAGAAGTAACCCATGACCCCCTGACCCCTACCCCTACCTTCCCTCACCTGACGAGGAACTGTGGTGCTTTATACATCTACCTGTTGGAGTCTTCGTTCTGGCCACTCTCATTAGTGGCCAGATCAGCCGATGGCCACCTTCTGAGGGCAACTCCTGTGACACTTTGATGATACGATTGGCCATGTGTGTGTGTGTGTGTGTGTGTGTACTGTAACTTTTTCTCCCCCCCCCCCCGCCACCACCTCCTTCTCTCCCCCCTCACACCATCCTCCAGCCCACCCTCACCCCCCCCTCCTCTCGTCTCCTTCGTTAATTGATTTACTCTCTCTCTCTCTCTCTCTCTCTCTCTCGTTAATTTCCTTTTAATTTTCTCTTTCTCTTCTTTCGCCCTCGTATTTCTATCTCTCTCTCTCTCTCCTCTCCCTCCCTACCCTATTCTCTTCCCTCTCTCTCTTAAAATATCCATTACGAAGCTCAAGACAACTCCCTTCCTCTGTCTCCTTTCGTAATGAGATCTCTTTAGCTCTCTCTCTCTCTCCCTCTCTCTCTTATTCTTCATTCGTATATTTATCTCTTTCATACCTTCTTCCCTTTCAATTATATTTTTTTTCCTTTTAATTTGTTAATCTATATTTTCCTCCTTCTGCGTCTCGCCTCCTCCTCCTCCTCATCTTCTTTTTCTTCCCGTGTTTATCCTAATTTCTTATTCCCAATACAAATCCTTCCTCCTCCTCCTCCTCCTTCCCATCTTCCCAGTTTTATCCTAATTTCTCATTCCTCATACATCTTCCTCCACTTCTTCCTCTTCCCATTTTTATCATTTTTTTTTTTATTTTCCACATCTCTTCTTCCTGTGTTTACCTCTGCCTTCGTGGTCCAGGATGGGGGAGGGGGAGAGGAGGGGAGGAGGAGGGGGAGAGGAGGGGGAGGAGGGGGGAAACACGACTCCAGACAGCCACGGGAAACAAACATGGCGATAAAGATTTGACACACGTCCTCTTTCGCCATTTTTTTTTTTGGGGGGGGGGGAAGGGGGGCAGGGTGGTAATTAAGGGGTTGGAGGGGTATTAAGGGGTTGGGAGGGGTAATAAGGGGTGGGAGGGGTTATAAGGGGGGTTGGAAGGGGTAATTAAGGGGTTGGGAGGGGTAATAAGGGGTGGGAGGGGTTATAAGGGGGGTTGGAAGGGGTAATTAAGGGGGTTGAGGGGGTAATTAACGGTTGGAGGGAGTAATAAGGGAGGGTTCTTTTATGATTGAATGACCCTAAACTTCACAAATGACCCTGAACAATCTTACACGAATTGACCTGATCCCCTATCTAAACCCCACCTCTACCCCTCCCAAAATTAACTAACACCCCACCCCCACCACCAAGGCACCGTCCGAAACCTTGACCTGACCCCCCACATGACCTGACCTAACCTGCCACCCCCCCCCCCACCCCCAAAATTGATGGTCAACACGAAATTTCTCCCCGAGGCTCTCAAAATGCAAATACGAGTTTGTATGTCTGTAACTAGGATGCTTTGAGGGTAAGGCTACCGTGTATTCCACTCCCTCGCACAACAATTGGTTATTCTTACTGTCGAGTTGAAGCGCCCCTTTCTATTTTTTGTTTAACCTGTACTAAATAACTACACAAAAGTATGTTATATTGTTTTCCCCCCTTTCTTTTTAATGTTGTTATAAATCTTGTGTATTAATAGTGTTATAGGTAAGTTGTTTGCTGTTTGATGCTGTTGTATGTGGAGTTGTATTATTTTTGACATTGTTGGTAAATTGATGCTTTTTTCTTTCCTGTGCTGTGTGTGTGTGTGTGTGTAAGTGTGTGTGCTGTGTGTGCGTGTGTGTGATTGAAGGAAGTAAATAGATAAAAAGCTTGTGTATATACAGTTAATATTGCTGTTTAATTTATTATTATTTAAAGACGTTATAATTTAATTGTAATAAGTGAAAAAAAATATTGCTTTTATATAATTACTGTATCTCCCCCCCCTCCCTCCCTCCCTCCCTCCCACACTCCTACTTACCCTCCCTCACTGAATGCACCCCCCCCCCCTTCCGTCTTCCTCCCTCACACTCCCTCAATGGATATAAATGATTCTAACATCCTCCTAATCCCCATGACCCATGACCGGCGGCATCTGTGTGTGACCTGACCTTTGGCCCCTGACCTGACTACCAGTGCGTGGGAGGAGGAGGGTGTAGGGAAAGTAGAAGGGAAGGAAGAAATAGGAGGAAGAGGATGGAGTGGAAAGAGGAGGAGGAGGAAGAGGAGAATAGAGTGGAAAGAGGAGGATGAAGAAGTGGTAGTCTTAAGACGCATCCCTCTGTGCCCTGACCTCTTATGACATACATGATCGCTTCTGACCTGACAACCGTAGCGAGGGAGGAGTAGGAGGAAAGAGTGAAGGAGACGGAGGAGCAAAGAAAACGAAGGGAGAAAGAGGAGGAATATGAAAGAATGGGGGAGGAAGAGGAGAAGGAAAGAGTAGGAGAAGAGGACAGATTAAAGGAAGGAAGGAACGGAGGAGAGAGAGAGAGAGAGAGAGAGAGAGAGAGAGAGAGAGAGAGAGATCAGTGAGATTTACAAGAATTGGAACGAACAACCTCACTACACGTCAAAATTCCCACCACCCACTACCACAATCGCCCATCACCACCTCACCCACCACCCTTCACCACCACCTCACCCACCACACCCACTACCACCTCTACCACTGAAGACTCCCTCCAGCGACACAGCTACGGGGGAAACCTCACTAAAGTGGTTCCTTTGGCCTTTACTCCTGACAACTATACTGCACTCGAGGAAAGTGTTAGTCCGTGCTGGGTCAAAGAACTTTTTCCCCAAACACGTAAGACAGACAGACAGACAGACAGATTCTTTCCTTTTAAACATAGACGATGGAAAAACATCTTTAAAACACTGTAATTTATCTACACCAAAGGTAATAATTATCTCTTAAAAGTTAAAATGTTAAGAATGTTGAATGGGAGTATTTTATTTTTCATCTTTTGTTTGTATGTTACACCGTACTTTTCCTTTCTTCCTTCCTTCTTTTATCTCTCCTTCCCTTTCCTCTCCACCATCCCCCTCCTTTCTCCTTCCCTCACAATCTCTCCCCCTTCCCTTACACCTTCTTCACTTCCCTCATACCCTTCCTTTCCATCTCCATCTCCCTCTTTTCCATCCTCCTCCCTCCCTAAACACCCCCTTCCCATCTTTCTCCCTCCCATCACCACAAACAACTACCCTTCCATTGACACCACCGCCTACAGTGGCTGGACACCTGCCTTATTCTAGAGAGGCGACATATACACACACACACACACACACACACACACACACACACACACACACACACACACAGAGAAACACACACACACAGAAGAGACAGAGACAGACAGGAACACACACACACACACACATAAGAGACAGAGACAGACAGACAGAGAAACACACACAAACACAAGAGACAGACAGACAGACAGAAAGAGATAGAGAGAATGTTTTAATAAAGTAGGTCGCCTCTCTCTCTCTCCCTCCTGGCCTGCACCACTGGTCACGGTTGATGGCTGACAAGTAAAATTAATCCCCCAGTTAGTTTAGTTCCCGTGACTGAGTTGATTCTTCCTCTAGATTACATTTCCCTAACAAATTCTTTTTTTTTTTTATAGTGTTTCTTTGTCTAATTTTTTTTTGTATATGTTGGGTGTTTTTGCTTGTTTGTGCGTGTGTTTGTTTGTTTGTTTGTGCTAGTGTGTTTGTTTGTTTGTGCTAATGTGTTTGTTTGTGCTAATGTGTTTGTTTGTGCTAATGTGTGTTTGTTTGTTTGTGCTAGTGTGTTTGTTTGTGCTAGTGTGTTTGTTTGTTTGTGCTAGTGTGTTTGTTTGTTTGTGCTAGTGTGTTTGTTTGTTTGTGCTAGTGTGTTTGTTTGTGCTAGTGTATTTGTTTGTTTGTGCTTGTGTATTTTTTGGTGTTTGTTTGAGCTATTGTGTTTATGTTTGTGCTAATGTGTTTGTTTGTTTGTGCTAGTGTGTTTGTTTGTGGTTTTAATGGGAAAATATTTACTGTTATTAATTTTCTATAGTGTGTTTCTGTCTGTCTGTCTACCTGTTTGTTTGTGTCTGTCTGTCTGTCAAACATTTCACCTCTTGTAGCATGTATAAAAGTATGTATGTATGTATAATTTTCCACTGGCTCTATTCTAAATAACATCATCTCTATATCATTCTACCTCTCAACATTCTCACAGCTATAAACATTCTCACCCTTGCTTCCCAACATCGCTATCACGGTTATAAACTTTGCGGTTATCAACATTTATCTCACTTTAGAATGTTAGGCTTGTGTAAATATTCTGATATCATTCTGTGCCATCAAGCTCTTTCATACATGCTTAAATTATTCCCTTTATGTCTGTCTGTCTGTCTGTCTGTGTGTGTCTCTCTCTCTCTCTCTCTCTCTCTCTCTCTCTCTCTCTCTCTCTCTCTCTTGCATACAATGTGCCTTTGAATTCTCACTATTTGCACACACACACACACACACACACACACACACACTCACTCTCTCTCTCTCTTTCACCATTTCCCTTTCTTTTTGTACTATTTTAATACACACAGTCTCTCTCTCTCTCTCTCTCTCTCTCTCTCTCTCTCTCTCTCTCTCCTCGTTAATTAACTTTAATCATTAATTAATGTTGTCACTCAATATTAATCATTCAACTTTACATTTCACTCCTGTAAACAATGGATTTGATCTGCTCCTAACATTCACACATTCTTGTCTCACTGTTTCAAACATTCTTTCTCAATTTGGTTCTCAAATTCTATCTCACTCTCACCTGTCTCACTTTGTTTCAGACACCTGTAATCGTCTTTCTCTCACCTGTAATTATTTGATCCCATCCATCTATCCAACCATCCATCAGTCACCCCAATACAATAATGCTTCGGTCACCTTTCTCTCGATCACTTGGGAGGATTAGGTTAGGTTAGGTTAGGTTAGGTTAGGGTTAGGTTAGGTTAGGTTATGTTTGGTCAGGATAGGTTTGTAAGGTAAGTTTGATTTGCGTTAAGTTAGGTTAAGTTAAGCTATGTTACGTTAGGTTAGCGCAGTATGATTAGGTTAAATAGATTAAATCTTAAGTTAGATAGATCTTGGTATGGTAAGGTTAGGTTAAGTAGATCTGGTAATATTAGATTAGATTAACGTTAAGTGGTTAATCTGCCAATGAGATAATCTGGGAACGGAGGGGGGCTAATCTTCAGGTGACACCCCCCCCCCCAACAGATGGCGTGAGTAAGGTGACCCCGTGAACACATTATAAAGGTCCGCACTCTAACTAATTAACGGGGGAGCTAGGTCATATGTTAAGACCCATTACTTTTTTTTTACAGGTTAAGGTCAGAGGTCAAAGTTTAGGGGTTAAATTCAAGGTCAGAGGTTGAAGTTAGAGGTGAAAGTCAAGGTCAGAGGTCAAAGTTAAAATTAAGGTCAAGGGTTAAAGTTAGAAGTTTAAAGTCAAGGTCTGAGGGTAAAGTTAGAAGCCAAAGTCAAGTTCAGAGGTCAAAGTTAGAGGTTAAAGTCAATATCAGGGGCTAAAGTTAAAGGTTAAAAGTCAAGGTCATAGGTTAAAGTCAAGGTCAGAGATTAAAGCTAGGAAGTCAAACTCATGGTTATCCAGGTGAAATAAGCTGGGGTGTCTAATCTTCATGTGATACACAACATCAAACCTATGCTTAAAATAGTTACACCTGAGTTATCAATTCACCTGTGGGCTACCAAATAAATAAACAAATAAACAAATGCTCCCCCACCAATGCACCTCAAAAGACGCCGAGAAGGAAAAATCTTTATAAATATTTACCTTTTCATCGGCACACATAACCCACGGGATACAGGGCGAGGTATGGATCGATCACAGCTGACTGAATGTAAACAAACATTGCTTAACATCTCGCCAGGTACACTTGGAGCTTATCCCCTCCCAACCCTCCCTCTTCCCTCCCAGGTGTTCTCCCTTCCCTACCTCCAAACTATTCCCGTCCCCCTCTTCCCGCCCTATGAAGTCTCCATCGGTACTCACTTCCACCCCCCCCCCACCTCTCAATCCACCATGCCTATTCAACATCCAATCATCGCCCTTTCCCACACATGTCCTCCCCCCCCCCTTTAAGTCAATGCCCTTTCTAGTCCCCTTTCCTCAAGAGGAGACTTCCCTTCTCTCCTCTTCCCCTTCCCTAAAACCCCCTTTCTTCCTCTTCCCCAAATCCCATCACTCACCTCCCCTCCCTTACTTCTCCCCGTCCTTGCCCCTACCCCTTGCCCCAATCACCAATCCCACCCTACCCCAACCACTACCCCCTCCCTCCCTCCCTGCCCACCACTACTGCACCGCCGCTGACCATCACAATAAAACCAACACGACGGGACACTACAGTACCATAACACCAGGAGTGATATGAGTCATCCGCACATGTTGACGCCATCATAATCCCACCCTTAACGACCAGAGGGCAGTTAGTGCCATCTAAACCACGCCGCCACCGTCAAAGACCTGGGTACCCGAATTCTTAAAAGGCTCGTAGTTTGATTTACCTCCTTCATTCCTTCCTTCCCTCACTCCCTCCCTTCTTCTTTCTCCTCTCTTCCTTCCTCTCTCTCCCCCTTTCCTTTCTCACAGTCCCCCCTCCCTTCATTCTTCCTCCTCTTACTTACCTCCCTCCTTTCATTCTGTCCTCCTTCCCTAACTCCCACCCTCCCTTCCTTCCTTCCTCTCACTCCTTCCTTCCCTCCCAGCCATCAGATGTAAGGAAACACCTAACTAGTTCACTTAAGCAACGATACAAAGATGGATTTTCCTAAGGTATAAATCCCCCACTTTAACAGGAGACGCGTTAACTGACTCCCTTACAACCACGACACCGAGATAAGATTCACACAGGATCGTAATAAAATGCTAAAGAAACTACGACAAAACATAATTACGACATTCTTAATAGGTTATCGTAACTTCCTCTCCTCCCCCCCTTTTCTAACTATAGCACCCCCTTCCCACCCCTTCTCTAACCCCCCCCCCCCCCGCCGCCCCTTCCCACCCCTTAAGGCTCAACTCCCCCTCATTCCCAAACCCCCTCCAAGACCCAAGAATCCCCAACCCCCTCTCTAACTACAAAACTCAAAATATATCAAATAGCGCCATCACTTCAACCAAAATAGATTCTCGAAGACTCCTGCAAGTGTGAGTCTGTATCAGTGTAATGTGGAAGGGGACTGTTGGCCATGATAAGACTCCTACTAGGCTCTTTAAAATGTCATGGCAAAGACACTAATTTTTGAGGGGTGAGGGGGAGGGGGGTGAGTGGGGTGAGGGGGAGGGGGATAGGGGGGGTGGGGGGTGTGGGGTCGGGGGATAGGGGGAGGGAGGGGGTGAGGGGTCGGGGGATAGGGATACGGTGGTAGTAGAAAGTAAGGGTGAAAACTGCGTAGTGATTCCTGGTTATAATTGTGATAGGAAAGAAGGAAGGAAGGAAGGAAGGAAGGAAGGAAGAGATCACCTGAAGATTAGACCTCCCCTCTTGTGATTACAGCTACACCTCAATTATTACTTCCTGGGGGGTGATTTCGGTTTAGGTTAGGTTAGGTTAGCCTTAGGTTAGGTTAGGTTAGGTTAGGCTACGACAGTTTTCATAATAACTCTTACGATTTTTAATATTCCTCATAAGTCAAGATTAAAATAATTACACCTAACTGGCTGATTAAAGCTAAATTATATAACTAACATATCTGAAGCAATCACGTAACACCACACAAAAACCATAACACTTAAATCACACAATATTTTATCTCCTACAATGTGATTTATAACACCAAACAACCTAAAAATGGCGTCAAAATTGCACCGAGACTCTACCAAAACACTAGATCAAATCACTCAGTACCAACAAGGGGCCAAAATTAAACATATAGAGTAATCCAAAATATTCCCTGCTTGTTTATATCCTGTATGGTATAAGTGAACCACCCACCAGTCGTCACAGAGGTCGTAGTCACATTCTGTATGATAAAGTATGACAAAGTATACTATGAATACAACATACTGTACAAGGGGGCCATAAACCAGCTAAGTATATGAGTTGAAGTATGAAAGTGTTTTAGGGAGATTGTCAACGTGAAGAATTATGTTGTATGTATGTTTGGATGTCACCCAACAACTCACCCACATTACCCCTACACCCATCAACCCACCTCTCTCTCCCCCCCCCCCCTCTCTCATCTACTACACTTCTGGCCATACAAGTTACCTCAATTCTCTCAGACATAATTAGAACAAGTCTCTACCTCTCCCTCACTTCCCAATCTCTCCGTAGGTAAATTCCAAGCGAGTGCCCATACACCTGCCTCATGGAGAAGCTAATTAGGCCCAGGACACAGGTAAAGGGGTGTTGCCTGTCATTCGTCCCGGGAACCACCTACTGAGCGATAACAATACTAATGCTGAAAATAATAACCTAACCTAACCTAACCTAACCTAACCTAACTTAACATAACCTAAACTCTTTCCCTCAAAACCTCTCTTATTCCTCACCTCGTCACTCCTTTCCCCACTCCGTCACTCCCAATCCCTCTCCCAACCCTCCCTTCATGCCTCTCCCATCCCTCTCTCTTTTCCTCTCCCATCCCTCCCTTCTTTCCTCTCCCATCCCTCTCTCTCTTCCTCTCCTATCCCTCTCTCTCTTCCTCTCCCATCCCTCTCTCCTTTCCTCTCCCATCCCTCTCTCTCTTCCTCTCCCATCCCTCTCTCCTTTCCTCTCCCATCCCTCTCTCCTTTCCTCTTCCCAGCCACAGTGAGGGGATGGTGGTATTTCTTGTCTAAGGTTAGTCTTCATCAGAGAGTTGCCTGAGGGAGTGGGAAAGAGGGGGGGGGGAGAGGGGGAGAAAGAGGGGGAGAGGTGGGGAAGGGGGGGATACCACTACTGCCTGGGGTAGTAAAACAATAATCTGAAGCCCCCAGAGGTTTCTTGATTGTCCTTCTTCCCTGGGGCTTCCGGGGGGGGGGATGGGGGAAAGATGGGAGGTTTCCGGGGTTGTTGTTGGGGAAGGGGAGGGGTGTAAGAGGGTGGTGGGTAAGGAAATGGGTGGGGGAACGGGTGGAAGTGTGAGTAAATGACAAGAGTGGGTGTGTGTGGGCGGTAAAAAATAGGTAGATAGAGGTGGGTGGATGGTGGCTACTTCTGCTACTGCTACTGCTCCTCCCCCTCCTACTGCTGCTGCTCCTCCCTTTCCTGCTGCTCCTCCCCCTCCTGCTGCGCCACCCCCTCCTACTGCTCCCCCCCCTCCCCACCACTCCTCCCCCTCCTGCTGTTGCACTGCTGTTCCTGTTGCCGCTGGTGTACCGATACTAATAAAGTTATGGTGAAGGGCACGACACAAGAAGAACCTAACCTAACCCAACTAGTGAATCGATAAACCTATTGACACACACACACACACACACACACATTTTTTTTTACCCCTCAAAATAATCTTCCTCCATTTGGTCCTGATTATCCCCCGCTCATGAGTTACTGTTGGTGTTTTCCATTTAGTCGCTGTTGTTGGTTGGTTAGTTTGTTTGTTTATCTCCCTTCACGGTGTTTGTCCGACTTTGTTTGTTTGTTTGTTCGTTTACCTCCACGCGTATTTTTTTTTCTCGATGTTTCTATTTTGTTTTTGTTTTTTTTATCCCAAAGCCCGGCGATGTTGTTGGTGTTGTGGTATTTCTTTGACTGTGTAGTGGTGTGTAGTGTTGTGGTGCGCTGTGTTGTACTGTGCTGACCAGGAGCTGAACAGCTCTCTCTCTCTCTCTCTCTCTCTCTCTCTCTCTCTCTCTCTCTCTCTCTCTCTCGTCACAGCTTGCCATTCTTGCCCCCCTTAAGTGTGTGGTTCTCGAGGACGACCAGCTGGCTCTTGACACCTATACCTCCACCTTGTACGTCTTGGCACCTGGCCTAACGACAGTCGAGAGATGGGGGAGGGGGAGGGGGGGTTGAAAATACTTGAGACACGCCAGGTTGATGTGCCTTTGTTTCTCTGTCGTTTATCTGTCTCCCTCTGTCGTTTATCTGTCTCCCTCTGTCGTTTATCTATCTCTCTGTCTCTTTCCATCTTTCCAGTATCTCTAATTCTGTTTCCGATGAGTTGGTCTTTCAGGTTCTGTCTCTAACTGTCTATCAAGTTTCTCTCATCCCGTCTCTTTATCACCAAGTGTCTCTAATTCCGTCCTTATCTCTCTTTCTATGTCTTACGTCTATTTCTCCATCTCTCTTCCTCGTTCCTCACACCTTTATTCCCTCCCTTAAATTCTACCACCTCGGCCACCACTACCATCACCACCATCCTGCCACTACCGCCACCATCCCAACCTCCATCACTACCACACCACAACTAACTCACCCTCCACTACCACCACTACCACCACCACCACCATCCTGCCACTACCACCACCATCCTGCCACCATCATCACCATCCCAACCTCCATCACTACCACACCACAACTAACTCACCCTCCACTACCACCACCACTATCCTGCCACTACCACCACCATCCCAACCTCCATCACCACCACACCACACCTAACTCACCCTCCACTACCACCACCACCACCACCAACACCTCCACCACCACTACTACCACCATTATCTCAACCCAGCCACCACCACCACCACTCACATTATAAAAACCAACTTGAGATGCCATCCTTCCATCTCCCTTTCCTTCTTTCCTTCTCCTCCTTCTCTCCCACCGTCCACAAGCTTTAATAACCAATTACTAGCCAACCTGAACGCACCCCCCCCGTCACCCTAATTACCCCCACACCTGTATGATACCTGGATTTGCTGGCCCACCACCACCGATATTGTAATTATCTCCAGGTCGGCAGAGGCGGAGTTTGGAATGGGGGGGGGGGGGGGGGGAGAGGGGTGTGTTTTAGTATTCAGACCTGAGGGGGAAATTCATTACAGGTGTACAACCACAGCCGCCATTTATTAATCAACCAATAACAATGGCTATGAATTGGCCATTAGTTCCACTTGGAGGGATGGGGAGGGGGTGGGGGCGGTGCGGACGGGGGGGGGGGGGTGAGGAGGGGTCGGAGGGTGAGGAGGGGTCGGAGGGTGAAGAGGGGTCGGGGGGTGAGGAGGGGTCGGGGGGTGAGGAGGGGTCGGGGGGTGAGGAGGGGTCGGAGGCCGTTTTAGGGCGAGAGATTGTTTTGTTGGGTGGGGAGGTGTGGGGGGGGAGGCATAGGATGGGGGGGGGGAGGAAGAGGAGGTCATTTTAAGGTGAAGGCGAGAGATTGTTATGTTAGGTGGGAGATGAATGGGGAGGAGGGTGGGGAAGAAGGCATTTATAACCGGATGGGAGGAGAAGTGGGGAGTGGGTGGTAGAGGAAGGTGGTGAGGAAAGGTGAGAAGTGGGAGAGGTGTGGTTCTAAGGTAAAGGAAATTGTGTGGAAAGGGACAGGTAGTTTGAGAAAAAGGAATGTAGCTTGAGACAGATGATGATGATGAGAGAGAGAGAGAGAGAGAGAGAGAGAGAGAGAGAGAGAGAGAGAGAGAGAGAGAGAGAGAGAGAGTCCCTTAGAGGTCGTTTAATGCTGTCGGACTTTTACTATTCTGACGAGGTCGTTTGCGGTACGTCGTTGTTTTAGGGGATGGAGTGGTGGGGGTGGTGGGGGTGGTGGGGGGGCAGTTGGATACCGAGATATAAAACGAGATCTAAATTGAATTACCATCATAAAGGTGGGGGGAGGACGACAGAAAACTACAAGACCCATTATAGTACATGGATAGTGTATGGAGGGGGTGGTGGGGGGGGGGGGTTGTGGGGGGGGGGGTTGTGGAGGTTTTGGAGGTGGTTGTGGGGGTGCATGGAGGTGGTTGTAGGGGTTGTGGGAGTGTCTGGAAGGATTGTGGGGGTGTGTGGAGGGGTTGTGGGGGTGTGTGGAGGGGTTGTGGGAGTGTGTGGAGGGGTTGTGGAGGTGTCTGGAGGGGTTGTGGGGGGTTGGAATAGCTGGAATGTTTATACGATTGAGTGTATGGAGTGTTTGGGGGAGGAGGAATGCTTAGGACGGGACTAGGACACGCGTGGAATGGGTGAGGGGGGGACACGCTGGATGAAGGAGGGACACGCGTGGAATGGATGAAGGAGGGACACGCTGGAATGGATGAAGGAGGGACACGCTGGAATGGATGAAGGAGGGACACGCTGGAATGGATGAAGGGGGACACGTTGGGATGGATGAGGGAGGGACACGCTGGAATGGATAAGGAGGGACACGCTGGAATGGAAAATTGAAGGTTGAAGGTGCGGAATAAAGGTGAAGGAGTCTGGAATGATTAACTCGTGCTGGAAAACTAAAGGATGAAAACAAAATCGGGAAAGCAAAGTTCACGGAAGACATTTGGAACATAAAACAAAACCAAAATCCTGATCGAAATATGAGATGGAAAAGGTCGTGCTTAGAGGCGTGGAATAGAAAGGAGGTGGTGGAAGTAATATGGAATGGGAGAGGAACGGTAGGGGAGAAAGGTTATATAGACTAAAAGGTCACAATGGAAAGGTCGTGGTAATGGTTTCTGGAATAGGTTACGATGGGGAGAACTGATATGGGAGGGAGAGGGGAAAGAGATCTGGAACAGGAGTCACAATGCAAGTTTATGGAACGGGAAAGTTAGAAGTAGGGAGGCTTTAAAGGGGCAAATTATAAGTGCAGAGGTTTTAAAGTGGCAAATTATAAGTGGAGAGGTTTTAAAGTGGCAAATTATAAGTGCAGAGGTTTTAAAGGGGCAAATTATAAGTGCAGAGGTTTTAAAGGGGCAAATTATAAGTGCAGAGGTTTCAAAGGGGCAAATTATAAGTGCAGAGGTTTTAAAGGGGCAAAATATAAGTGGAGAGATATTAAAGGGGTAAATTATAAGTGGAGAGATATTAAAGGGGCAAATTATAAGTGCAGAGGTTTTAAAGTGGCAAATTATAAGTGGTGGTTAGAAATAACAAAATCTAAATAATCTCAAACAAATGAACCACTTTGAAGACTCCAGTGAAACATTTTTAACATATACACCAAAAAAAATTCGTAGGTAATTGTAAAAGTGGACTTGAAATGTGAAGGAAAAAAAAGGTTAAAGAGGCTTCTCCCCAAAACAGGAATTTGGTAAGAGATTCTGGAATGGCAGTCCAGAATAGGAGTTCCAAAATGGGAATCTGGAATAGGTAGCTTTGGGAGGGAAGGTGCATCTTAAAAAGAGTGCCAAGACTGGAATGGGAATATGAAATCAGGCCTGAAAATGTGTGTGGGGGGTAAGAGAGATTTCAGGTGAATATATGTAAACGGAGACTAAACTGACGACCTGAAGTCTAAAATACATTGAAGAAATACGAAACTTCAGGTAAAAATCTGCAATAATCTGAAGTCTGAAATGGTGTAAAATAAGAGACTTCAGGTAAAAATCTGCAATTTGAGCCAAAAATAGAACGCTAGAATTTGGAATTGGCAAAAATCTGATGCGAAGAACTGGAATGACTGGTAAAACCTCGACTGGAATGACTGGTAAAACCTCGACTGGAATGACTGGTAAAACCTCAACTGGAATGAGTAATAAAACCTTGACTGGAATAAGTGTTAAAGCCTTGACTGGAATGAGTGGTAAAGCCTTGACTGGAATGAGTGTTAAAGCCTTGACTGGAATGAGTAATAAAAATGCTAAAACCGAGAGAGAGAAAAGGAGATGCAGAGATAATGATAGCGAAAGAGAAAAACGAGAAAGACGAAAATGAAAAAAAAAAATGAAAAAAATGGAAATACCACGGCCGATCGACTGGAAAAAACTGGAATGACTGGAAAGAGAATTCAACAGGAGAGAGAGAGAGAGAGAGAGAGAGAGAGAGAGAGAGAGAGAGAGAGCAAATACTTGATACTGAAGGCAAGAGAGGCAACATAAGAGAAAGAAGAATAAGTTATGTGATGGAGAAGCAACAAGAGAAGAAGGGGGGGGAGAGGGGGAATAAACGATTAAACGAGAGAAAGTGGAATAATGAATAAAATATAAATAAATGAAAGTCATCAGCCAGAAGAGAGGACAATAAATAATACCCTTGTTATAAATTCATATTGTCTGACAGAAGAGAAAATGTGTATTAAAGAAATAGTTGGAGATAAAGCAGAAGCGAAAACATAAAAAAGTGAGAAAATTAAGAAACGTAGAGAGAGAGAGAGAGAGAGAGAGAAAGAATAACGGTGGGAACAGTGAAGATGAGTCGAGAATAAAGATGATGAAGAAGACAGAATGAACAAAGGAGGAAATGGTAAGAAAGTGATGACCCAGAAATACAACCCAGAGGAACTGCCTGACGGAGGAGGAGGGAAACTCGAAGGAACAACCCAGTATAGAAGAGGAGGAGGAGGAGGAGGAGGTGAAGGAACCGCCAGACGAAGGAAGAGGTAAAGGAGGAACCGTCTGACGGAAGAAGAGGAGGAGGAGCAGGAAGAGGAAGAAGGGGAGGATAAAGAGGAATAAGAAGAAGGGGAGGAGGAAGAAGAAGAGGATAACGCTCTACCTCACACAGTCTCCCACTTGGCCCGGATCACAACAGCACGAGCCAGCTTAATTGACTATACAAGGGGCGTCCGCAGTACCAGCCAACACTAACACCGTCCCCCCACAATGTACTACGGCCGGGAAATGTACGCCCCTGTGTCCGTGGTAATGTACGTTCCTTTGTCCGTAAAGTACCCAGCCCCCTAATGTTCATATTCGTACGCCCTAACGTTCGTGCCGCAGTACACCCTAACGTTCGTGCCGCAGTACACCCCAATATCAGTGCCACTAAGCCCCAGTTACTGTCATACGCCTCTACTCTAGTGCCACACAAAGCACGTCTTGGGGACCCGCGAGGCCTTTAGCGTAAATTCCGACGCTGGATGGCGTATGGCGTAAATTCCGAGGCTGGGAATGGTGTTAAGGGCGTACAGTACATTCCGGTGTGCGTAGTAGACGATCCGGAGGCGACGACACCCTATACAAGATAACGCGCGCGCGCGTGTGTGTGTGTGTGTGTGACGATGAATAGGGGAGAGTCTCGAGGTTCGGAGTCCAATTGATGCCTACAAGACACCTCTAACCCACCATAACCCACCCCTACCACCTCTAACCCCACCCCTACCACCTCCAACCCATCCCTACCACCTCCAACCCACCCCTACCACCTCTAACCGACCCCTACCACCTCTAACCCACCCCTACCACCTCTAGCCTCACACCTACCACCTCTAACCCACCCGCTACCACACCCCCCTCCTCAAAAACACAGCCACGTTGAAAAAGCCATAGAGTGATGACCACACGTCGAGGAAGTAATGATTAGTGGAGGCGGCCCGCGGGGTTAACAGGCAGGTCATCGTCGTCACCGTTTATCGCCCCGCTGAGGTTGTGAACGTCATTGTTTTCCCGCTGTGAATTCACCCTTCGGGGTCTTATGTCACTGTCATCACCCACACCCCCGAGGGAAGGTGTCCGTCGGGTTTAAGATTAATATCAGTAGTTAATTCCGTGGTTAGTTATACCTGTTTCAACATATTGTATATTGTGGCCAACTGTTTTACCGACAGCACCCGACAGGCTCTTATGTGTCACTGTCGGTACCCACCCACCCGAAGGAAGGTGTCGGTCGGCTCTAGAAGATGATATCAGGATGAGTTTGCTCTAATGTTTATCATAAGTTGTTGTAGAGACTGAAGAATGGGTATGGGTGGTTAAGGTAGGTGAAGGATAGGTAGGGCGGTGATGGGATAAGTAGGGCGGTGATGGGATAGGTCATAAGGCTGAAGGATGTGAGTGACGACTGATGGGTAGGATGGATGATGGGATGGGTGATAATGGATGGGAAGGGGATGGGTGATAATGGGTGGGAGGTTGATGGGATGGGTGATAATGGGTAAGAATGGTGATGGGATGGGTGGTAATGGGTGGGAAGGGGGACGGAACAGGTAGAAAGCAGGGCCTTCAAATACGTTGTGGATGGGAAAGGGGGGTGGGTAAGGGGGTGGGTAAGGGGGTGGGTAAGGGGGTGGGTAATGAGGTGGGTAAGAGGGTGGGTAAGGGGGTGGGTAAGGGGGTGGGTAAGGGAGTGGGTAAGGGGGTGGGTAAGGGGGTGGGTAAGGGGATGGGTAAGGGAGTGGGTAGGGGCGTTGGTAGGGGAGTGGGGATATATTTTTGTACACATGAGTAAACAGTGGACAGGGGTGTAGTGACAATGCAAGCAAGCGATCGATCAAGTACAAAGGTTTACAAGTTTGGTTTACCTCTGTGTGTGAGAGAGAGAGAGAGAGAGAGAGAGAGAGAGAGAGAGAGAGAGAGAGAGAGAGAGAGAGAGAGAGAGAGAGAGAGAGAGAGAGAGAGAGAGAGAGACTACAGAATTGAGTTGACCTCCAGGCTGAAAAGACACGCACTTTACCGAACTTTACAGCCACATTAACCATACTCTACACACAAATACATAACCTGACTAGACACAGGGTACATATCTACACTTTACAAACACAACCACAATTTGCAACCACAACCATAATATTCACAAAGACATAACCACACTTTACAAACACGTCCACCACACGGGATACATCTTGACCCCCAAACTCACCGACCAAACACACACACACGTACAGCCTCTAAAACACCCTCCCTCCCTCCCAACCTCCCCCCTTCCTTCCCTCCCTTAGAAGCTACTACCATCACCACCATCGCCACCTCCTCCTCCTCCTCCTCCATTGGTCACACCCATAACGCGAACCCACAAAACTCCCGCTCTTAACATTTCCGCTGACAGCTTTTCATTTTACCTTTATAACTTAGGAATTCAGCGGTGTTAGGGGCTGTCCGGCACGAGAATTCCCCCTCAATCTTTTGTGAAGTTTTTAAGAAGTTGGACCGGAAGCTGTGCAAATCGTGTTTACCAGGAACGTAGTCTAGCGTCAGTCTTCATCTGGACGTTCAATCACCTTCTTTTTCCTCCCTCCCACCGCCCCCTAAAACGTGTTGCACATGGCTGGCTGCAAGAAAGCAATATTTAAAGGGAGGGGTAGAGGGGAGGGGGGTGCGTTCAATCACTATACTCTCTCTCTCTCTCTCTCTCTCTCTCTCTCCTATCTATCTCACCATCACAAATGTGTCTCGACAAATTTGTAGGAGGGGGAGGGGGGGGAGGGGGGGGTTAGCAATTTCAATAGCCTCCCCAGAGACCCTCCAAGCGTGTCAGGTAATGGCTACCACTTTATATGGTTGTACAAACACTCGCGCTACCCCATAAAACAAAAAATAAATACAAAACAAATAAAATAAAAAACTGGTTAGCTCAATTATAATCTCGCTCTATCTGTCTGTATCTCTCTATCCGTTTTTCTATCTGTCTGTCTATCTATCTCTCTATCCGTTTTCTATCTGTCTGTCTATCCGTTTTCTGTCTGTCTCTACCAATCTATCTATCCATCATACTTTTCTAGATCTCTTCGTTATAAAATTAATGTAAATGGACGCACAACACCATCAAACACTCAATTACTCAATTCATCAACTACCCATCTCCATCTCATCAATTATCTACCCCGAGGAGAGAAGAGAAAGGTAAGAAAAGAGAAAATTCCGGAAAAGCCAAAATTAAATGTCAAGCGAAAGCATAAAAAAAAACAGCAATGGAAGTAAGGAAAATGTTGAGAAAGCAAGATAAAGGAAGAGAAAGCAAGAGAAAAGTAGAATTAAAGCAAGGAAAAACAGAGAAAATCTGATGAAAAATCGAGAAAAGGAAAGAAAAAGGTAGAGAAAGTAGGGAAAATCGAGAGAAAGCAAGGAAAGGGTAGAGAAAGTAAGTTAAATGACAAGAGAAAGAGACCAGGGAGGAGCAGCGCCTGGCCTGAGTGAATAATGGCAAGGACCTACACATCTACCACGACCATATTTCACTTTAGCTCTCTCTCTCTCCCTGCAAGTGCCTCTCTCTATCTATCTCTCTCTCTCTCTCTCTCTCTCTCTCTCTAATAAGCACCTGCAACCACTCCCTCCTACCCACACACACACACACACCTTCACCCCCACCCCCACACACGTACGTTGTTCATGAATCGTTTCCTAAGTGTAGCGTACTCTTATCAACTATACTCGCTAGGCTAAAAATACAATTAAACTCCTTATATACTTGCTGTTATTTTCCTACAGCACAACACAGCACAGAACAGCACTGTACAGCACACAACACAGCACGAGGATAATAATAATATGCATCACAGCTCTAGACCTCAACAAACACATGCGTATGCTAGGTTAGGTTACGCACAAGTGTAATAAACTGAGGCCAAACAAGGTAAGTGTATGCTAATGTATGTAAGAGGCGCATTTTTCGTGCTCTGTTAATTACACACACACACACACACACTTATATACATACATACATATGCACCCACTTAACCACACCCAAACAAAGACAGCCGCCCACCCACTCACAAATAAGACCACCCATCCTCCCTCACCCTTAAAGACAACCCACCAACCCACCCACCACCCCACTCACTCACCAACCCACCCACCCACCCGCCCGCCCAGCCACCCATCAAGTCAGCTCATCGCCTCAAGACCTAAACACTAACACTGATGTAGGCTACTTAAAGAGTTCTGATCCCTTGTTGGGCAAGCAAGGACGGGAGGGGGGGGGGGGTAGACATGGGTGGGTGATGGAGAAGGAGAGGGGGGAGGAGGGAAATGAAATGGATGAATGGAGTGGGTGATGGAGAAAGGGAAGGGGGGAGGATAGAGAGGACATGGATGGGTGATGGAGAAGGGGAGGGGGGGGGGGGCAGGGAGGGATTGGGAATAAAGGTGTGAATGAGAAGAAATATGAGAAACAGAAGCGGATGGGGAGAGAGGGTAGGAAAAAGGGGGGGGGGGAGGATGGGATAATGATGAGGGAGGAAGACAAATGGAGATAGTACGGGAGAGGGTGGGGGAGGGTGTGGGAGGAAAGGGTAGGGGGGTAGGGGTTAAGGGGTAGATGGGGGGAGGGGATTAATGCATGGTTATATCCAGTCCTAAGAAGCTTACCGTCTCCCGCCCATATGTAATGAGGGGGGTGGAGGAGGCGGGAAGGGATGGGAGAAGGCGGGGAGGAAGGGGGAGAAGGCGGGGAGGGATGGGGAGAAGGCGGGGAGAGGAAGAGGGGGAGGGCTTCTCTTCACTTTCTCCTGTGTATCAAGACGTTGGCCCCTTATGTCCCAAGATGGTCCCTGAGGAGGTACACAAGAACCGCTGGACCTGTGTTTGTGGGATGGACCAAAGCGCTGGACCGGTCTTTGTGGGATGGACCGAACCGCTGGACCTGTCTTTGTGGGATGGACCAAAGCGCTGGAGCGGTCTTTGTGGGATGGACCAAAGCGCTGGACCGGTCTTTGTGGGATGGACCGAACCGCTGGACCTGTCTTTGTGGGATGGACCGAACCGCTGGACCTGTCTTTGTGGGATGGACCAAACCGCTGGACCTGTCTTTGTGGGATGGACCAAAGCACCGGACCTGTCATTTAAAATAGAACAAAACCTACCGTCTACTGCTACCGCCTGTCTAAAATAAAGAAACCCTGTCTAAGCTGTCAGATAACCCCAACCAGCCCTTGTCAATAACACACGTCACGAATTCTGTCAGATTTTTTTTCCACAAGATCAGACCAACACCACGAGAGAACACTGGGCCTTGGTCGATTTATTTCTTAAACAAAACTTAGTCCAACAACAACTAAACAAACTATAAAAAAATCAATTATTTTTATTGATTTTTATTATTACTACCACAATATCCGTCAAACAGATAAAAACAACCCGAATCTTACTGTCAATCCCAACCCGACTGTCAATTCCAACCCGACTGTCAATCCCAACCCGACTGTCAATTCCAACCCGGTCTCAATGCCGTACGACAGTTTCCGGCGACTGTTGCCAGAAATCAGGTAAGTGAGTAGGTCTGGCGGGCGTACGACATATATCCCATGACCTCCCGTTCACTGTAATTCCTTTTATTATTGTCTTATCATTATCATCTGTTTATTTGAGTTTTCCTGTCTCAAAGTAACAGACAGACGACTGGAAAGGACAGATTTTCTAAGCCTCATCTGAACCAACGAGACGGGGGGGGGGGGGGGGGATCATCTAAGCCACTTGGAGGAGGGGGAGGGGGGGGCATTAGATACCAAGCAAGAGACGAGTGAAAAGAGGAGGAGGAAGGGAAGGAGGAGCAGGAGGAAAGGGAGGAGGAGGAAGGGAAGGAGGAGAGAAAAGAAGAGGAAGAGGAGAATAAAAAAGTCAAAACTGGTCTGAGAAATAAAGGTGAAAAAATAATGATAATATTAATTATGATGAATAGGACAATGATGAACTCTCTCTCTCTCTCTCTCTCTCTCTCTCTCTCTCTCTCTCTCTCTCTCTCCACGCCATATGCAAATGAGCCAGACTCAACCCTCATCATACCAAGACGCCGTGGGAATAATTCGCCTAATACACGCCAATGCCCACCCACCTTCACCCACCCACACCCACCCTCACCCACCCACACCCATTTGTCAAGGGGGACCACAGGTAACGGAGCCTTGTGGCGCCTTAAAGGTACCCGAGTGTAGTGCTGAGGGGAGGGGGGAGGGGGGGGGAGGGGAGGAAGGGGGGAGGGGAGGAAGGGGGGAGGGGAGGAACGGGGGGAGGGGAGAAAGGGGGAGGGGAGGGGAGGGGTCAGTTGTTGAATAGCACGAAAATTAAGTGTGTGTGTGTGTGTGTGTTACAGTTTATACACTCGATAAATACCTTTTCTAAAACACCGCATCCTAATTTTTCATCTCCAACATTAATCACACACACACACACACACACACACACACACACACACACACCTGTTTTATTGCGATGGGGGAAACACTGCCGACGATGAACAAGGCCAAAGAGAGGGCTAATATTTACCTAATCAACGCCAACAATAAATATTCATCTCCATAAAGGTACTTAATATGTAGAGCAATATCACGTGTGTATTACCCCGCCATCACTCCCGATACATTAACAATGGAGGTAAATATTCCGGTTCATTAGTCTCTCTCTCTCTCTCTCTCTCTCTCTCTCTCTCTCTCTCTCTCTCTCAGGGTGATGCTGTGATGAGGGTGCGTTTTGGTCTTGTGTATGTAAGTATGCATAAAACATACACGTCACACAAATTAAAGAGTTTACACATGTACGTATGACACACACACACACACGTAAACATCACCCTCAAGTGGTATAATTATCAAGACCTCTGATCACCAAAGCTGTGATATAAGCCCCCCCCCCCCCAAAAAAAAAAATAACCACAAATTGGCCACTGGTTGCACCTGGAAATACAACATCCATCACTTTGGTCAGAAAAAGCGGCTATTGAGTCACCTAAAATATGGGAGGACGAGGAGGACGCAGAGTTACAGGATATTTTAAAGGAATTTCCCCTTAAAAAAAAAAAAAAAAAACGAAGGGTCCAGAAGAAAATGATGGTGTAGGAAGGCGCCAAGTCGTATCGGCATTGTTTTGGGAGCAAGAAACATAACTGCTATTACCTCTGTTAAGGGGCCCTCCGAGGAGCCAAATTAGCCGGCGAAAGGAGAATTGCACAGACCTGGGGGGTAACGACCTATAACATGGAGGAAAAATGGCACACCGACAGGATTACACGTCGGCAAACGGTAGGGTAAAACTTTGAGTGTGATTTCAGACGTACCCACCAAAACGTCACTACCTACTAAAGCATGATGAATATAACGCCTACGACAAATGGCCACTGATAACACGCTCCGACCTATTAAGTGTACTGTAAGTCTTATTATTACTATATACAAGATACAGTACAGATAAGAGTCAGTGAGCTATAATGGTAATAACTATTTAAGTATATCATGAAACATACCGGATACAATCATGGTTAGGGGTGGTGTGATGGGTTGTGAGTAGGTCGGGGGTGAGTGGGTGTGTGAGTGGGTCGGGGGTACAGTGAGAATCCTGTGGTGTGAGTGTGCCGGGGTTGTGATTGGGCCGGCGGCGTGAGTGGGCCGGGGTTATGAGTGGACCGGGGTTATGAGTGGGCTAGGGTTGTGAGTGGGCCGGGGTTATGAGTGGGCCGGGGTTATGAGTGGGCTAGGGTTGTGAGTGGGCCGGGGTTATGAGTGGGCCGGTGGTGTGAGTGGGCCGGGGTCATGAGTGGGCCGGTGGTGTGAGTGGGCCAGGGTTATGAGTGGGTCGTGGACATGTGATATTAATAATTCTCTCCCTCCGTCAGGAAAAGCAAGCAGAGAGCTGACTAACGTAACTTATCATCACACAACGAAAGGCATAAATCAGTGTCCGAAAACAAACAAACAAACAAATCCAACAGTGATTATAAACACCTCTACTATACACTGTGGTAGGGGTTAATAACAGACTGATGGGGGTATTACCACCCACACACACACACACACACACACACACACACACACACACACACATTAACATACATTCAACAATAAAACTAATTAACTCACAAACAAACTCACAAACACAGACCTACAAACAACGGTGACAAACAGACTAACTCAATAACGGAGCCTGTTTCTATATGCCCACTCCTCGTTATGATGTGTGTCGGGGAGGGGAATAACAAATAGATGAAAATGAACACATAGGTTTTTAACATCTGTTGGTAAAGTACACAGGTTCATTGCTTGTGTGTGTGTGTGTGTGTGTATTAGGATGTCTGTCAATGTGTGTCCTTAGTGTCCTCTCCGTTTCCCACTAAGTCACAGGTCACAAGTCAGCTACAGGTCATAGGTGAGTTACAGGTCACAGGTCAATGTTCGGCTTAACCATTTAACACTGTCATAAGTCTCTACAAGCCGATTTGACCATCAGGTACAGGGACCCATTATAACTAGCTTCACTTAATACTCTCAAAAGTTGATTTCTGACGCACCATTTCATCAAGCAGAGAGCAATTGTGAGCACATGTGATGGCATCGGGGGAGTGTAAGCCAGACAAAAAAGAAGTCGTATTCACTTTACCGAGAGAGAGAGAGAGAGAGAGAGAGAGAGAGAGAGAGAGAGAGAGAGAGAGAGAGAGAGAGGATGGTATCTACTGTGTGTGTGTGTATGTTTAGCTGAAAGGGGATAATCGTCCAGCTAAACCTTACAACACAACTGACATCTTTTTCTTTACCGATTAGACGACGGACTGATCTTACTCCCAGAACTTAAATGAAAATTAATTCGTATGTATGTATGTATGTATGTATGTATGTATGTATGTATGATAGTTGTTTAATTTTATAAGTCTTTTAGAATCAGAAGAACAAAACTATAGCTCTATCAAGTTAGCTAAGGTTAAGCTAGTCAGGTTAGTAACGAAGCTATGAAAATATAACTTGTAATAGAGCTATGGATATAATTGTCCCCGAGTTCAGACCAGTTTGAATATACTGTACGAGATAAAGCTATTTCTCAAGCGTCCCTACCTAACAAAAAACACATACACACACACACACACACACACAAAAAAACAAAAAAACAATCCTTGATAAAACTCCCTTTACAGACAGTCATCCAGGTACAGTAAACATGGCAAGGGGAAGTCTGTAGGTCACATGCTAATCCATTACAGGTCACATCCAGGTCCCCCTTAAAGAAGAAATCCCATTTTTCTTCCCAACTATTTGCATCCAAGTTACCGGAACTTGACCGAACTGCAGCTTGCATTTAAATTGTCCCAGAGTATCAGTTAAGACTGTTGCCTCCCATCTTTATCTGCAGTATCCGGCAAGTTAGAGACGCTTTAAATCGTCAGTTTACTTTAACGACTGCTGAAGAGATGTAATTTTTTCGACATGACAGGTGAATTGATGGTGGAAAAGCGTATTGTAGATTATGGGTAACAAGATGGTGTAGACGTATTCTAGATGACCTGCAGTTGAAGAATGGCGCTAAAGTATCGTATAGTAGTTGAGGTTGGTTTCAAAACGTAAAGATCAACTATATTGAAATCATATAAACATATCTTAGAAGTGGATAACTATGGAATGTTTTTGATACATTTACTTGTATTTTGGACCACAGCCATAGTGAGCCATTGAGGACCATGGCTGGGGAGGGCGAGACGAGGCCCTACTATGATCTGGCTCTTATGTCAGAGGCTCCTCCAAGTTCCTCCTCGTGAAGGTTTCACCACGTGGCTTAAATGGGCGCTTTCCTCCAACAGATTATTTCAGGGTGTTTTCCTGAAGGCATCCACCACCCCCGAGGATTACACCCGAAAGGAAACTATTACGGAAAGTTGGTCCTGAAGTCTTCATTATAGGCTTCTCTTGAGCTATACTTTATATCTTCTGAAAGTTCATCAAAATATTTTCTTGGAGGTTTTCCCACCGAATCCTCCTGAAGGTTCCTCTCAGAAGTTCCTCCTGAAGCCTACACTAGTAAACCTCTTTCAGAAGCTTATGTAATGGGCTCCTCTGAAGGCAGCTCACGAAAGCTCTTCCAGAAAACTGTGCCAGAAGTTTCACCTGGAGACTCCTGTCAACTGTGCTGGCGTTCACCAACAATTTTTTACTTGTTTTTGAGACAACTAACTCTGGTGATGTGCAGTTGGTCTTGTCTTGACAACTTTAAGCTGCCTTGGATTTAACCTAAAGAATATTTTAATTATTTTTCCTGCAACTATTTCACACGTGATTTACACTTGATCCTACGTAGACAGTTTTAAAATTCACTGGTGACTTAACACAATAATAATCTGGAATTATTTCAGTTACGGACTTAATTATAGAACAAAAATTAAGAGGGCAAGAAACGATATAATAAAATACTGGTACATCTAATAAAGATAATTTTATTCTAAGATACGAATGTCTATATTTTCGCAGGTAATTTCAGGTAAGTTAATTTAATTTGCGTAAGTATGTATTATTATTATTATTTCTATTATGGCTGATTTCAATATCCAATTACAGTACGTGATTAACACATGCACACACACACACACACACTAGTATACATTTATTACAAGTCACAAACAAACCATAAAAACCTAAAACTGATGAAATATTACCAAACACTTTCATTCTTGTCCATTAAAACAAGCTAAACCCCACAGACGATACTTAATAATCGTGGTAGTCGAAGCAACTTAATTCTAAACAAGTCAACAAATTCTTAGGTTATCATCTTGTTTTACAATTTATTCTTCACTAACATCAATACTCTCAAATTTTCTTCCCTCTTTGTAGTTCGAATTTTTTTTATCTATGCTATCGGAGAAAACTATGTATTTTAACCAAACATCTCAACATTTAAATGTATCAAGTCTTCATTGAGTGGAATTCTGTATAGATTTTGGTGATGACGGAGGAATTTAAACCATGGGGAAACTGTCCATCTGTATGTGTTTTCCCCATAGAATTTTGTCCAGAGGAAAATGGCCCCATGGAATCTTCTCCCATGGGAAATTGTCAGATAGGATTTTATCTCCCAGGATGATCTTATACAGTGGATGGGTATAAGAGCCCGGACGTGTGTTTCTCCCAGTACGGCCGAAGATAATTTGTAAAACCCGATGTGTTTTTCTCTGTCCACCTCACCCAGCCATGGACCCGGGACGACCACCAACTGACTAGTGGAGGCATCTTGAACACCCACCCCCAGACACACACCCACACGCACCCCCCAGGTCAACTGTTAAGTTGGCCCATACCAACTCCCTCCCCTGAACCCTCCTCCCCACCGGAATATCAACAAGTTCTCGCCAGAAGTTACAATTTCATTTAGGAAAGGAACGGAACCAGTGTTAAACAGAGGTGAACAGTGGTGAACAGTGCTTAAGTCAGTGAGAACAACTCAACAGTAACAGTCGTACCCAAGTTAGCCTTCACACAGTGAGGTCCCAGGTACCCAGTGATAACGGCCCGTGAGACCCAACAACAACCAGCGATGTGTTAATCCGTCTACGATAGGAAGGCCTAAGACCAAACCTCACTCATATAACACCATCTGTGAGGGAAATACTACACCACATGTCCCTCATAACACCATCTGTGAGGGAATTACTACACCACGTGAGGCCCCTCATAACACCATCTGCGAGGGAATTACTACACCACGTGAGGTCCCTCATAACACCATCTGAGGGAACTACTTCACTACGTGAGTTCCTCCTCACACCATCTGGGAGGGAGTTACTACACTACGAGTTTGCTGTTTAACACCTACATTAATCTGTATGTTCACTGTATGTTCCTTTACCTTTCTCTAATGAAGGCTTTTGTTAAACCACCAATGTATGTAATAAGTCATTTATGTCCAATGTATATTTTCAGCCTTCGGGCTGCAGAACTTTTTCAATAAACCTTTAATTATTATTATTACACATCCCCTTCACACACACACACATCGCGTCTCAGTCTCTATGGATGTGTTTACGTATTCCGGCAGGATCCTAGGGTTCCTCAAGCTCCCTGGCCGCACGCGCGCTGGGAATCACAACGCGGGAATCCTGGAATGCAATAACCACGCCGGTAATTACTGACACTATGTGGAATTCGCAACCCACGTGCAATGATCAAGGGTGAATTCTAATTAGCTTGGAAGGGCCCGGCGCTCACTGGGTCCTCTTGGAGTTGTGGTAGAGGTGACATGGGCGTCGCTGTCATGGGGTGTGGGCGTGTAGGCTGGTGCTGAGGGTGAAATGGTGGGGGTTAATGAGGTGGGGGTGAGGTGGGTGGGGGTTAATGAGGTGGGGGTGAGGTGGGTGGGGGTTAATGAGGTGGGGGTGAAGGGGTGGGGGTGAAGGGATGGGGGTTAACGAGGAGGGGTTGAAGGGGCAAATATTAATGTGGTGAGGTTGAGGGGTGAAGATTAATGAGGTAAGATTGAGGGTGTGGGGAGTTATGGAGAGAATTATGGGGGACTATTGAAGTGGGATCTGATTATGGGAGTGTGCTAGGAAGAAATGAGATTATAAACAATGGGGGGGGGGAGGAATCAAAACAAGAGAAATTAAACCAAAACGATAATAACAACAAAGTTAAACCACAGACTTAACCACCTCCCCCCCTCCTCCTCACCACCACCCCAACAGTGTCGCCGTTAGCACCCGGGACACGACGCATACATTCTACCACCTGATCTCCCGCACCTACAGGAGTGAATGTAATGCCCACCACAGGATCTTCGCCCTGATCCAGTTCAAGGGCGGTGGTGACTGGTAACTGTCCCTCTAACAGCAGATAAAGACAGAGGTAAGGTATGACTAACTGTGAATGAATGGGGGGGGGGCGGGGATTGATAGGACGCCGTTTCAAGGTGACTGGAGGCGACTGAACACTACCTATTAATAGTAAGCAAGGATGACCGTTAACAGTAACCAGTGGTGACCGTAAACTGTATAACTGTATTCGTGATTGAGTGGATGGAGTGTTGGGGGAGGGAGATCCACTCACAAATGACTGGTTTGTGAATTTATCCATCTACAGTCACCAGTACAAACAGAACTCAGTCTATTCTATCTATCCACCAAACTGTGTATCAATCTACTTTTATTTCAGTTTATCAATCAAACTGTCCTTTCATATCCTGTCTGTTTATATCTATCTATCTATCTTTGTTTACATCTATCTATCGTTTTATTTCAATGGCTGTCTAACTAAGAACATAAGAAACAATATCGATCTTTAACTCACAACTTGTACAAATAAATCTTGAATTTTTCTGAACATGCTAAATAAATTACAACTTTCTCCGTAAAATTGTAAAATAAATTCAAACTTTTTGCCAAAATTTTTAAAACAGTAAATTCAAACTTTCTATTAACGCGTAAAAGAAATTCAAACTTTCTATCTGAACGTTTGTGAATTCAAAAGTTTTTTTCTGAATACGTGAGCTAAAATTGATCTCTCTCTCTCTCTCTCTCTCTCTCTCTCTCTCTCTCTCTCTCTCTCTCTCTCTCATCACTGGTTACCAAGAGGCTTAACATATAAACTACCATTAGAAGATAAAAACTTTATTATATTTACTAACTTAACTCTATTCCTATACGACCCTTAACAACAAATTACCCCCACGTAAAAAATGAGAGGGAATGAGAGGGAATGAGTGACCGTCACCATCATTCCCACCACAACCATCATCATCATCATCATCATTCCCACCACCACAACCATCATCATTCCCACCGCCACCATCATCATCATTTCCACCACCACCATCATCATCATTCTCACCACCACAACCATCATCATCATTCCCACCACCATTCCCTCAGCTCGATGCCACAAACAAATTCTCCCGGAGACCGAAAGCTCCACACAAGCCTTAGATTACAATAACGCAGATTCGATTTACATACGAGAACAATAAGTGTGTGGAGGAGAGAGAGAGAGAGAGAGAGAGAGAGAGAGAGAGAGAGAGAGAGAGAGAGAGAGAGAGAGTGTGTGTGTGTGTGTGTGTGTGTGTGAAACGGAGGAAGGAAATATAGTAAACAAATGAGGAAACGAATGGAGGAAATAAAGAGTAAGTAGGAAGGGAAAGATGGGATGGGATGGGAAAGGAACACGGGGGAAGAAAAACAAACATGAAGAAGGAGGGAGAAAGGAGAAAAGAACAGCAGGGTGCGAAAGAAACAAAGGGAAAGAGGTAGGAAGAGGGTGAAAGAATAAATGAAGGAAGAATAAGGTAAATTTTTAATCATAAACTCCCTATATTATCCTCCCTCCTTTAACCTCCTTTCCTTACTCTCCCTCCTTTCTTTACCCTCCTCTCCTTTATCTTCCCTCCCTTACCTTTCCTCCCTCCCTTTCCTTACCTTCCCTCCAAAAAAAAAATCCCTCTCCTCGCTCCATCTACCTACTCACCTCTCTCTCCCTCCCTCCTTTACCTACCTTGTCTCACCAATCACCCTTCTAATCAGCCGATCACGGTTCACCTACACACCTGGAAGCACAAGAGACACAGGTTAATGACAGGTAACTATGGGGGAGGAGGGGGGGCGTCTACAAGACAGTACATGTACCCTAAATAATATAATAAGCCTCAATTACCTTTATCTTGTTATCATTTGACATTTATGTACCTCTGTAACTGCAACCTCTCGAATTCTGTTTCTGTTCTTGTATCTGTAACTTGTATTTTGGAGGTAATTAAAAATGGTGTTTGACCCACTGATAATTAATGCACAGTTATGATCAAAAGTTTCATTTCACGTCTGTTCGAAGCTTGGAACAAAAGGAGTCTCGTTCTAGTAGTTCAGTTTCGTTTCATCAGTTCGTTGTCTCGTTTCATTGTTAGGCGATTCATTCCATCAGTTCGTTGTCTCGTTCTCTCAGTTCGGTTTCCTTCCATCTGTTCGTTGTCTCGTTCCACCAGCTCGTTGTATCGTTCCATCAGTTCAGTCTCGGTCCTTCAGTTCAGTCTCGTTCCATCAGTTCAGTCTCGGTCCATCAGTTCACGGTCCTTCAGTTCAGTCTCGTTCCATCAGTTCAGTCTCGGTCCATCAGTTCAGTCTCGTTCCAGCAGTTCGTTGTCTGAGGAGGCGTTTAACGAGGCTTTTGTCCGACTCTATACAACGTTCACAAATAATGTCTAATTTCTTTTACCATGTTGAAATTATTTACATCCTGTTGTTTAGGAATAGAAAGAATACAACACTAATTGGCCAGTTCCTTAAGAGTTGACACGGCATCTGGCAACACTGTCAATGGCATGAACTTGTAGAAAAAGGCATCTGGCAACACTGTAAATGGCATAAACTTGTAGAAAAAGGCATCTGGCAACACTGTAAATGGCATAAACTTGTAGAAAAAGGCATCTGGCAACACTGTAAACGGCATAAACTTGTAGAAAAAGGCATCTGGCAACACTGAATGGCATAAACTTGTAGAAAAAGGCATCTGGCAACACTGAATGGCATAAACTTGTAGAAAAATATAAATAAACAAATAAAATAATAACAAATACAATGAATCATTTTTAAATATAGAAGAAAAGAAAATTAGAACACAATAACATATAAATTTTATAGATTCAGGTAAAGATTTCGTGTAATTTATTATATTTATCACAAATATTTATACGTAAAAAAATATTGTATATTTCTTGTTCAAATTTTAATAATAATAATAATACGAAGATGAACCGCTTATTAAACAACAACAATAAAAACAATAACAACATCTAATAATAATAATAATAATAATAATAATAATAATCATCATCATCATCATCATCCCGAATAATTAGTTCAACTCCTTCAAGCCATGACGGGAATAAACTGACCCCCCCCCCCCCCCGCCATCAATCTCTCCAATTATTCCCCAAACATAAACAACACAGAAAAGTATCGCTACACCCTGGGGTGATTGGGACATTCAGTTTCAAGAGATCTGCAACATATGAAGCCTCTATGTCTAAAGTTGTATGTGATATTAAAAGGATAGTGATAACTGCCAATGAGAACAACTTTCGTATCGAATTTGTGTGGATTCCGTCCCATGTTGGAATCAGGTATCATGACCGTGCTGATAGACTGGCCAATGAGGCATGTAAGAAAGAAAATGTTGACCGTGACCTTGGTCTGTCCAATGCTATACTTAAAAAAATTTAAGTCAGAATCATGAACTCTGATCTAGAAGAAGTGAGAAATGCAGAGAGACCTGACAGTTGTAGCATTAGTAAATATGACAAATTTTGTGACAAGAGGTACCGGTATGGCCAGCATAAGGACAGAACCAGACAATGTGATGTAGTCGTGGCCAGAATTAGGCTAGGATACAGACACATCTGGCAAGTTAGTAACGCTGTACCCATACCGGAACACTCAGCATGTAAACTTTGTGATAAACCTTTAAAGCATACACTTGAACACTATATTATTGAATGTGACACTGTCAAAGACTTCAGGCCACCTGACTTATTGTATCTTGAACTATGTGATTACTTCATTGAATCAGGTGTGCTTGAGGACATTCTTGCTGTTTATCCCAAATTTGCTAGCCCACACTGATTAGTCTTTAATTAGAATAGGACTCCAATGTATGTGATCCACTGACCTATGTATACTGCTAATGAATATGATGTATTTCCTTCTTTGTGTACGAACCTCTGTCCTGCATGGCAGTGAACAGTGGCATTACCCACATGAATTTGAACCTATATATAGTGTCAATGAATATGATGCATTCTTTGTGTACGAACCTCTGTCCTGCATGGCAGTGAACAGTGACATACCATATGAATCTGACCTCTATACTTATAGCTGTAAGAATATGATGTATTCTTGGTACGAACCTCTGTCCTGCGTGGCAGTGAGAAGTGATACCACCCTCAGTGTCAAGACCTGACTGAATTACTCAGAATAGGCAAACTGTACTACAAGCTCTGCCAAAAAATTTGTTAAACTAAAAGCTACACCCAGACATCACCACCACCACCCACCGACCGAACCACCCACCAACCCACCAGCCGACCCACCTGCCGAGGACTGAGGACACTTGAACTACGATGAAGTGACGGAGATAAAACCACTCCCAGTCACTCCTGTCACTCACTCTCACTAAAAACTGTCAACACAGTCTAAAAAGTTGTGAAGTAAGACGCGAAAAAAAAAATTAAGCTCATTAATTACAAATCTATTCGTCAGAGAGAGAGAGAGAGAGAGAGAGAGAGAGAGAGAGAGAAAACTATTAATTTCTAACCCCCTCAACGATAAAACTTGTTCGTAGCTGACAGCTTTCCTAAAGTCAGCTGAGGGACGTAACTCATTATGAGGAATCTGACATTTCCCCTCTTCTCCTCTTCCTCCCCTCCCCCCATACTCCCCTCTACCCCCCTCCCCTCCCCCCCACACCCCTCTACCCTCACTCCTTGTCACCAGAAGAAAATGTCGAGCCCTCGCTGACATTTATAAGTCCAAGATGTTCCTGTGAAATTGACATGTGTCTCACAGTTAACGGGGGAGATGGGGAGACAGGGGGGAGATGGGGAGGCAGTTCAGGGATGGGGAGATGGGGAAACACGGGGAGGATGGGGAGATAAGGGAAGAGGAAGGAGAGGAAGGGGAAGAGGTAGGTCCTTCAGTCTTTACACTAGTTAATCGATCAATTTTCTTTGTCTATTTTACAGCCGATCAGAACATCAATTAAATGCTCGCCAAATGCCTCTGAGTGGTGGTTCAAAGGCCTAAGCCCATCGCCTATCAGGAGTGGATGGAACTGATGGTGAAGACACACACACACACACACACACACACACACACACACACACACACACACACACACACACAACTCCTGATTTATGTACTGTACAGCCCTGTAAATGTATTCAATGCACATTATATCATTATGTCTAAATCAAATGTAAGTCTGTATATTTTCAGCCACCGGCTGCAACTCTATTAATAAACCGTTTATTATTATTATTATTATTATTATTACACACACACACACACACACACACACACACACACACACACACACACACACACACACACACACACACACAAAATTTACACAGTCTGCTAATGGCCAGGCTTTCTCTACCTTTCTCCCTTCTTCCCTTCCCTTTCCCACTTCCATCCCAACCTTCCCCCTACTCCCATCCCTTCCTCATTCTCCCAACCTCTCTCCTATTCCCATCCCATTCTCCCTCCTTCTTACTCTCCCTCACTCCCTACCTTCTTTACCCCCTCTCTCCACCTAGTCCCATCCCTTCCTAAAACTCCCTCAATCCCTTTCCTACTCTCCCTTCCACCATTTCCACCCTCATCCCACCCTTCCGCCTCTCCCTTCCTCTCTCTCTCTCTCTACTCTCTCCCTTTCTCCCTGACGGTAAAATATACGAACAACTCCGACATAGCGAAAGATTTAAAACATATTTGCTCGGGTCGACAAAGCTAAGGCACCAATTTGGAATATTTTCATTAAGCTTCAGTTTCTAATCGGTAGGACCCTCGTGTGGGGGATCAGCGGATTTGTTGTGACGATAGAAACCACCCGGGTATATTATGATACAAGATACAGGTTGCGGTTATTGTAGAGGGGGTGCGGTTATTGTAGAGGGGGTGCGGTTATTGTAGAGGGGGTGCGGTTATTGTAGAGGGGGTGCGGTTATGGTGGGGGGTGCGGTTATAGTGAGGATGCGGCTATTTTACTGGGGGTGCGGTTATTTCACTGGGGACGCGGTTATTGTAGAGGGGGTGCGGTTATTGTAGAGGGGGTGCGGTTATGGTGGGGGGTGCGGTTATAGTGAGGATGCGGTAATTTTACTGGGGATGAGGTTATTTCACTGGGGACGCGGTACAGGTGTTGCCTCCCTATCTTAACCTAATCTAACTCGTCTACCTTAACCTAACCTAACTTTTCCTAAATAAATATATAATTCATGATTTTCCTTGACTTCGGTGTTGTTTTTTTTTCAAGGACAATTCCCCAATTTTTCCCTGGATTTTGATCTTTAAAGCAACATTTCCTAAACGTTAAATTTCCTTGTCTTTTCCTAGGGATGAGTGGGCACCCAGCACGAGCTTTAGGTTCTCCTGCGATGAGGTCAAATGAGGTCAGACAGATCTCACGCCGCGGACCAGTGGATGCCGCATCAGTGCCAAATTGAGTGTAAATGACGCGAGTCTGGAGTTCTCGGTGGCGCGAGTCAAACGAGTTCAGCTGCGGTGACACGTGCGAGTTTCACATGAATGTCAAATTTAGGACAAAATAGCCCGAGTGTCGAATCCTCCTGTGGTTTAGGTCATACGAGGTCACAGAACCCAAGTTGTGGTCACATGTATAAGCGTTACACAAGTTAAATTGGGGTGAAAAGGCAGTTATGCAAGAGTGCCTCAGGTACCCGTCTCTTCTGTAGTGGGGTCAGTAGAGGTCAAGAGAGGGCCAGAGTGAGTGCCTTCGGGTGCCAGGTCTCACGCCCCTGGGAGAGAATGGCACCGTTGACAGTGTAACTTGACCCTCCACGCAGATAAGGGGGCCTTTGTTTACATGGCTGGCTTAGTCGCGTGCCGCCCACCACTCACTCTCTCCTCTTCGTCTTCCTCCTCCCCTCCCTCCCTCCTTCTCTTCATTTCCTTCCTGTTCTCATCTTCTCCCCCCATCACCTCATTCACATATTTTTTTCATCATTTCCATTCATAATCTTCATTTTTTTCCCTACCCCCAAACTTTCCTCACGTTTTCCTCCTCTCGCTTTCCTTACCTCATCTGTTCCTCCTCATTAATTCATTCCCATCTCCTTCCCACCCCCTATCCCCCCTCCCTCTCTCCCTCCTTCCTTCCTTCCTTCTCACACTATTTTATCTGTCCCTCTGGCCAAACATGTCACTCTCCCTTCCATCAAGCCTCCCCCACCCTTCACCCCTCCATCCCCCCCTCTCTCTCCTCTTCCTCCTCACCATTCAATTATCTCTCCTCTCACCCTTTTATTCTCTTTCCCCCTTCTTCCTCCTCCTCCACTCTATTCTCTCTCTTCTACCTCCTCCATTATTCCTCCCGTCCTCCTCCCACTCTTTCTTTCTCTCCTCACATCACCACTCCCTCCCACCTCTGATCACTCCACCTTCACTCCCATCCTACTCCCACTCTGTCACACTCAATCTCAATTTCACCCTCCTCTTATTCCTCTTTTCCTTCCTCCTTTCATCCAACTATTCTATTTCCCTCCCTTCTTTCACACTTACACTCTCCCTCCCTTCCCCCTCACCCTTTTTACTTTCCCTCCTTCCCTTTCTTCCCAAATCCTTCTAGTTCTTATTCTCCATTCTTCTCTTTCGTAGACGAGAGAGAGAGAGAGAGAGAGAGAGAGAGAGAGAGAGAGAGAGAGAGAGAGAGAGAGAGAGAGAGAGCAGGCAATTTTCTCAAGCTTTGCACAAAACATCATTCAAGTTTATTTCGAGTTTAAACCACAGGCACAACGTGAGGTGTCTGGGAGCGGCGTTCAATTAGTCCCTGGGTGTGGCGTTCACTAGATTCATAGAGCCGCGTTCACAAGACCCAAGAAAAGGCGTTCACTAAAGCCTGGGAAATATCCAACACCACTGGGAGATATTTACAAACCTCTGGGAGAGATTTACCGCCACTAGGAGATATTTACAAACCTCTGAGAGAGATTTACCATCACTAGGAGACATCTACTAGCCGCCTGGGAGATACTTACTAGCGTTCACTTGACACACCCTTAATGATGGTTTCCTTGGTAAATAACCAACTGTGGTGAGGCTAACGGAACGTGGTTGATTCATTAGCACTCCACCTCTCTTCTTCCCCACCGTTATCTCCCCTCCCCTCCTTCTCCTCCTTATTTTCCCTCTCCTCCTTCCCCCACCTCTTCCTCATCTCTTCTCCCCTCTTTCTAATTCTCTCTCATCTTCCCCTACCCTCATCTCCTCTCCCCCATTCTCTCCTCCCCCGCACTTCCGTTTTCTCACTTCTCCTCTCTCCTCCTCCCCCTTCCTATGGCCGGGTAATGAGGTGTAGAAAGCATGGAGGGTTGAGGAGAGGAAATAATGGAAGGAAACTTGGAAAAACAACAACTCTCTAGTACTTATTCTTTCTATGACAACACATTTTTAAACACATTTCCTGGTAATTATTCACAAATATATTCATACGATCTTATAAATGAATCTTACTGAATCTTACGTGGACTTGGGAAACGTCTTAGTTAGGTCAAACTTATGGGGTAAAATAAGATCAACCTGACCCTGATGGTTCGTTTCAACTTCCTTCCCGCAAAAAAAAAATATTAGTACCGTGTTTGGCCAGACCCCGATGCTCTCAAGTGAAATGCCAAAAATAAGGTCTGAATCTGATGGTTAGATTCAGGTCCAGTTTTAGGTCATTTCCCTTATAAGTCGTGTAGAAATGTGATGCCAAATACGTTGTCCTGATGTTGAGGGTTAGTAGAGTCTTGTTGTTGCCGTCTCCGTCCCTGGTAAGTCTATTTACGTTATCCAGGGTACACACCATTAGTCTCTCTTTAGTACTTAGTCTCTGCCGCTGCGTGATGGATGGCGCGGGTGTCGCCTTCCCTGTAGCTGAGTGTGGATTCGTAATGATTCTGTGTGTTTGTTGTTTCCCTCCAATGTATCTAGTTAAGGTAAATTCTCAATGTAATTCTCCTAACTGGTGCTAAGTGAACGTATCTAAGGTAGAGTCTCAATGTAATTCTCCTAACTGGTGCCAAGTGAACGTATCTAGTTAAGGTAGAGTCTCAATGTAATTCTCCTAACTGGTGCCAAGTGAATGTATCTAATTAAGATAAATTCTATCCCCTAACTGATAGCCAAACAAAGTGAACGTGTCTAATTACCGTAAAGTTTCAGGGTAAGTTGCTCGCCACTTTAGGAATTAATCTTGTGTTTTAGCTTAAGTCAGCCAGTTAGATGCGTTTTTACATCTCCAGTGAAGAAGACAATTCAACCTAAGAACTTGGTAGGATATTCCGACCATATTGTTTTGATATTCACACACGACACTAAAAAAAATATTTACTTTCTTATTTTGGTAATAATTTTTTTAATAAAGTAACAATGTTAATCGTCTCCATTTTATTCAGGTCATTTCTGGGGCACGAACAGGGACGAAAAATAGTGAGATATGGACGAAAAATAGTGAAATAAGGAACAAACTTGAAGAAAGGACATAAGTGTTACCGAGACCCAAATTAATGAAATTCCTAAAAAAAAAAAAAAAAAAAATTAAATAAAAATAAATACGGACGAAAATTTACAAAATAGTAAAAAAAAAATCGATATACTACTGACAATAGTGAGTGAAATTGACCAAACATTGTGAAATTGGGACCAAAATGAGAGAGAGAGAGAGAGAGAGAGAGAGAGAGAGAGAGATACGGAGCTACAAATGAGGAATTGGCAACAGACGGGAGAATAACAGGCGTCTCTCTCTCTCTCTCTCTCTCTCTCTCTCTCTCTCTCTCTCTCTCTCGTCATTATGGATTCTCCGTGGAGCGCCAAGAAGACTTTGTAAATTAAGAAGCATTTTGTAAATTCACGTGTGAAGTCTGGCTGCTCTAACCCCCGCCGCATACTGAGTAGTGTCCCATACTTGTTATTAACATGCTGGGAACGAAAGAAACCGTGAAAGAAATGAAAGAAATGGTGAGGGTACAGTGAAAGGGAGATAAAAGGGAAGGAAATAAGAGGGTAGAGGGATTAATTTGATGACTCATGTATGTTATTGGCAGGGAAGGAAGGAATGAAAAATGAAAGAAATGAAAGAAGGGGTGGGGTATAAGGTAGAGAGAGAAAAATGGTGAGAGAAAAGTGTGAAAGAAGAGGAAAAGGGGGAAGGAATTGTTGTCTGATGTATCTTATTGGCGAGGAAGGAAGGAAGGAAGGAAGGAAGGAGGGAAGGTGGCCAAGTGGGGGATATAGCGTAGAATAAATATAAGTGGGGAAAGAGGGATAAAATTTAGTGTCGTGGATGTGAATGAAAAAAGTGATAAATGAAAGAACTGAGGGAAAAAGAGTGAAAATGGAAGAGGAAAAGATGTGGAGAAGGGAAAGAGAGAAGAGAGAAAGAAAGAACAGAGAAAGAAATGAAAGTAGTTGCAGTATGTGAGAGGGGGAGGGGGGGGGGCAGGTTTAGCATTCAACTCTTGCTTTCAACATGTGTCCGCAAGTGAATGAACGAAAGAACTGAAATAAAGACATGAAAGAATTGAAAGAAATAATGGGGGTGAGAGAGAGGACAGAGGGAAAGAATTTTGTATCATAAAGCGTGTTATTGAGTTTTGATAGTGGGAGGGTGAAAGAATACTGAAAGAAACGAATGAAGAAAAAGAGGAGAGAGGAAAAAAGTGAGAGGAAACCAAGAAGAAGAAAAAGGAAGGGGGTAGTGAGAGGAAAGATAGAAGTAGGGTGAAGGAAGGGAGGGGAAAATAGGGTTCATGGAAGGGGAAGGAAAGAAGGAAGAGAGAAGAGGAAGGTTTGTATATTTATTTATTTATTTTAAAGGGGAATAAAAAATCATCAAGGTGTATTTTTTTTTCTTCAATTATAAAACAAATTAAATTAAAGATAAAAAAAATAAAGACATGAAAAACAAAAGACCTAAATCACACAATATCGTATATATAGAAGAAAAAAAAAAGTCCCAATATAAAACTAAAAGTTCCCACAAAACCAGAAAAAAGTCTGACAAATTAAAAATTATATTAGCTAATCAGATTTTTTTGTAACCCCCCCCCAAAGAAAAAAAATCGCATCGCTGGGTCAGACCTAAAAATGTCTACCATCTGAATTTTAAAGAGAGAGAGAGAGATAAGTGTGCCTAAGTCCTTATTCAGAACATTTAATATTCGGAGTCTCTCACTGGCCCACCTTACCACCCTGTGTAAACTTTGGCTGTTTGACCTATAAGCTTTCATTGGCCTTTTAGACTCTGTTGGCCCCTTAGCTTTCAATAATAATAATAATAATAATAATAAACTAATAATAATAATAATAATGAAAAACTACTACTACTGCTAATATTACGACTACTACTATTACTACGACTCCTACTACTACTAATACCATCTATACTGTATAATCCTTCAGGTTATCACGAGGGCTGCAGTGTACAGGGTAACATCAGTCCACCATCACCTTACCATCAAAACACACCTGACGCCCGGGCTTACGTGGTTCATGCCGTGGGTTACCTGCGATACGTGACACCAGACTAACGTGGTTGAACATATTACGTAGCGGTTACTTACGTAGTTGATGACGTACAGTATGCCACACACACACACACACACACACACACGCACACACACACACACACACACACGTGACCATCAGAGACAGTCAGTGTGGGGAAACAAACGCCAGGAGATAATGTCCTTCCCAAATCTTCTCAGTGAAATTTTCAAGAGATCAGCCACAGATATATACCAAGAGGGAGAAGAGGCCACGAGAGGTATATTAGAGGCCATGGAACCAATCCAAGGCAAGACTTAATCTAGCTCCTTGGCCAGACTTCAAATGGACACCCTCCCCCCCCTTATAATATTAAATTGGATTCCCCCCCCCCCTCCCCCCTTTCCCAAAAGACTCGGGATTCTTACATTGGAAACGTTCAAAACTCGGGAGAAAATTTGGTTCTCTGCTCAGGTGTGATGGTAAGAATTTAAGTTTCCTTTAAAAGAAGTTGATCAATTTGCATTTTTTATTACATAGGCGAACAAAATTATATAAAAAATAAATAAAAAGAAAATTTAAATAAAAATATAAAAATAGTATATATATAACATATTAAATCGACTCTACAGCGTTTTAGAAGGAGATGGCTTGTGATTTGTGAGGGAAGGAAGGAAGGAAGGAAGGAAGGTGGAGGGGGGGAGGGGAGAGGTAAAGGCGGGAGGAGGAGGGGGAAGGTGAAGGCGGGAGGACGAGGGGGGAGAGGTAAAGGCGGGAGGGAGTTCAGTAAAGAGACGAAATGCATTGTGAAGGAGACCTGATGGCGGGTAATTGATGGAACACCTCACGTACAACCCGATAGATAGATAGATAGATAGATAGATAGATAGATAAGGTCAGCTTGCCAAAGTTCTCGACTCTAAACGAAAACTGGTGACAATGCTTCGCCCCGTCACTTGCCTACTCCACCGACAGCTGATCGACAAAACTATCACCACCACACTACTAACACCACTAACACCACTATCACACCAACAACACTACACCACCACCACCACCATCATCACTACCACTATCATACCTGCACTCTTATAACAACAAAGACGACCACAACCACCACCAACACCATTACCACCATCACCAACACAACTACCACCACCCCCAACACCATTACCACCATCACCAACACAACTACCACCACCACTATCACACCTGCAGTTTCCATTCGTCGATCACATGAAGATAGAAGCCCTTCGTCACACCACCACAAAAACAACAACAATTTAAACATGTAGACGGTGAAATTGTCACTCTCTAAATGACGTCTGAGTGAGGGAGGGGGAGGAGACGGGAGGTGAGAGAGGGAGGAAGGGGGAGGAGACGGGAGGTGAGAGAGGGAGGAAGGGGGAGGAGACGGGAGATGAGAGAGGGAGGAAGGAGGGGGGGGGGAGGTGAGGGAGTGGAGAGGTGAGGGAATGAAGGAGCAGGAGAGGTAAATAGGGAAGTGGAGAGAGTGGGAACGGAGGGAGGAAAAGATAGAAATAAGTGGTAAGGAGAGAGAGAGAGAGAGAGAGAGAGAGAGAGCCACCACTGACCAGGAGTGTCATCGCTGCAAACCACCACCACCCTACTTCCTCCCCATCACCACCCACACACTCTCCACCACCCACACCTCCACCATCACCCACGCCCACTGTATACATTAGAGACCGACAGCCTCATAAACTGTGGACGCATTGCCTCTTGACTGGTGCCTGCCGACTGCCCGTGCCCGCCTCCGCTAGACTAATGCAAGAAATACATTACCCAGGGCAAAATCCCAAAGAACACTCTGGCTTTTACCTTTCCCGGGTATAAAAATTATTGCAGGTATTTGTAAATTGTCAAGCTGGTAGACCAAATTGTGCTTTCATGAGGTTAGGGAAAGGGGGTGAGGGGTAGGGAAATGGGGGTGAGGGGTAGGGAAAGGGGGTGAGGGGTAGGAAAATGGGGGTAGGGAAAGGGGGAGGGAGAGGAGGGTGGCACCGAGTCCAAAGAATTGTATTGTGGAGTCTGACTGTATGTAAGACGGTAGAGTTTGAGGTTGGGTGGAGTAGGCGGGGAGTAATTTGATTTGGTGGGGTAAGGTGGGGAGTAGGGAAGGTCTGTGTTGGGGTGAGGTGGGGAGTAGGGAAGGTCTGTGTTGGGGTGAGGTGGGGAGTAGGGAAGGTCTGTGTTGGGGTGAGGTGGGGAGTAGGATAGGTTTATGTTGGGGTGAGGTGGGGTGGGCAGTGGGGGGGGGGGGGGTTGTGTTGGTGGTGTTTGGAGTATGTGTGTTTAATTGTATAAGGTTCTGTGTTTGCGAGGTCTGGGAGAATAAGGGGCGCAGGATGGAGTCGGAATGAAAGAGGAGGGGGAATGTGTGTGCGTGTGTGTACCTGTGGAGAGTGTATGTGTGGTATTTCAAAGAGCGCTGGGGGGGGGGGGGAGGGATGGTGAGGGGTGGGAGGGACGAAGGGATGGTTTACCTTTACGTGGAGGACGTGTGTATGTATATGCTTACTGGGTATATCTGATTGCAATATTTGTGAATGTGTATAAGCTTGTGTGAATGTTTGTGTTTGTGGGAGGTATATCCTTCTGTGGGGGGGGGGTTATGTATTGTAGGGGGGGTGTTTGTGTGTTTGCATGCTCTAGTACGGTGTTTGGGTGTTTGTGAGGCGGCTTGAGGGAGGAAGGGGAGGAGTGGGAGGAAGGGTGGGAGGGGGGCGGGAGATGGACCGGGGTCAGGATAGGTAAGGCTCCTCCTACCCTGGCCAGCCCCGGGAGTCAGTGAGGAACAATGCCCGCCCTGAGCGCTCGATCAATGACACGAAAGCTTCCAATTCACAGCTTGACACATTCAAGGTTTCCAGTACAAAAGGCCAGGAGGGAGAGACTGACTGATACCAGGGTAGGAATGTGGGAGGGAGGGAGGGAGGGGGAGGGAGGGAGGGGCAGGGAGGGAGGGAGGCAGAGAGGGAGGGGCAGGGAGGGAGGGTAGGTAGGCGGGGGTTTTAACTGTAGAGAGGCTCAGGAGGAGGTAATAGAGAGTTTTAACTATGGAGTGAAGCAAGACACAGCCACCTCCATGGGCTAGACACAAGTGCTTGATCACGTCATGTTTAATCCCCCAAGCATGATTAAACACCTAAGCACTACAGGGGGGAGGGGGGGTAGGTTAGGTTAGGTTAGGAGGAGAGAAGCAAAGGAGGAGGAGTTGGGGTAATCAGGGGAGGAGGAGGAGGAAGGGGACCAGGGAAGGAGAAGGAGGAAGGGACAGGGAAGGAGGAGGAGGAGAAAAAGACACAATCAGGAGGAGAAAGAGGGACAATCGGGAGGAGGAAAAAGAGGGAAAAGAGACAGAAGAAGAAGAGGAAAAGAAGGCAGAGGAACGTAGGAAAAGGAAGAAGTGGACGATAACGAAGAGATAAGAGGGACAATCACAATAATTCAAGATTTAATTAATACACACAGCAGCGTACAATAAACCTTTTATTTACACACGACAATCCAAGGCACCTAAAAAAAAAAGAAGTCAATATAATTCATAGATTAATTAACAAATATCTCGACGGCAATTAAGCTAAATAACCTTTTCACATGACAATCCGACCAATTAAATTAAAACAAAGGCGAAATATTATAATTAATATTGAATTAAATATTATCTACAGGTTTTGGTTATATAAACACTAACCATCCCTTGTGTGGTGCTGAGAACATTGACCTGACCCCTCCCCATAATTTAACACTGACCTGACTGACCCTCTTGCTAATTTAACATTGACCTGACTCCTCCCGATAATATAACATTGACCTGACTCCTCCCGATAATATAACATTGACCTGACTCCTCCCGATAATATAACATTGACCTGACTCCTCCTGCTAATTTAACATTGACCTGACTCCTCCCGATAATATAACATTGATCTGACTCCTCCCGATAATATAACATTGACCTGACTCCTCCCGATAATATAACATTGACCTGACTCCTCCCGATAATATAACATTGACCTGACTCCTCCCGATAATATAACATTGACCTGACTCCTCCCGATAATATAACATTGACCTGACTCCTCCCGATAATATAACATTGACCTGACTGACCCCCCCCTGCTAATATAACCTTGACCTTATTTCACCGCTCTTGTTAAATATACTATCACCACTAGTTAAAGATATCACCACTAGTTAAAGATATCACCACTAGTTAAAGATATCACCACTAGTTAAAGATATCACCACTAGTTAAAGATATCACCACTAGTTAAAGATACTGGATGGATCTAATCTTAATGGAGCCGTGAGACACATCTAGTTTATTAAGAAATATATTAGTATCTCATCTCTCTGTCTCACTCGTCATCCTGGGAAAAGAATTATAGTGAGAGACAACAGCAATTACCGCTCTCTCTCTCTCTCTCTCTCTCTCTCTCTCTCTAACATACAGGTGACCACAGAGACCAGGAAATTGTTGTAAACTATATTATCCCGCTTGATGTAGGAGTCGCTGCCCTTAATACCACCGTGACGTGCCCATACCCAGTGATGTGCCCATACCCAGTGATGTGCCCATACCCAGTGACGTGCCCATACCACCGCAACGTGCCCTTAATAGTCCTTGTGTCCCCTAGTCGCAGGGCTCAATCGTGTGATCCTTCAGGTGGGGTCCAGAATATAAGAAGGGAGTCGATGTGGGTGGGTGGAGGGTGGGCAAGTAGGTGGAGGGTGGGCGAGTAGGTGGAGGATGGGCAAGTAGGTGGAGGATGGGCTAGTAGGTGGAGGGTGGGTGGGTGGGTGGGTGGGAAGAAGAAAATGAATGGCATAGTGGGGTACGTGAGTAGGAGGGGGAGGTAAGTGTGGGTGTTGGGGGTGAGAAAATAGGTAGAAAATAGGGAGAAGGAAAACATGTGGTAGTGCAGGTGTATGGGAGGTAAGGGGGGGGGGGGGTTAGTGAGTGCCTATACCAGGTAGAGTTCACTGGGGCCGCAGCTTCAGCACTGGCACTCCCTGGCACTACTGAGTACTCCACACAGTTTACGAGTGGCCACGCACCACCGCCCGAAGGATAACTTAACAGATCGTTCCTGCCGGCCCTCTATCCTATGTTATGGCACTGGCACTCAACCTTCTCAGTTTTTATTTCCACGGGACAATTGAGTCTTATTTAACTACCCTGGGAAAGAGTCTAGTTATGCTAGGCAAGAGTCTATTTAACTACCCCGGGCAAGAGTCTCGTTATCCTGGGCAAGAGTCTTATTTAACTACCCTAGGTAAGAGCTTAACTACCCTCGGCAAGAGTCTTATTTAACTACCCCTGGGCAAGAGAGTCTGATTAATTACCGTAGTACAGTCCATCAATTTACCGTTTATATTAACGTATCAAGGACAATGACAAGACAAGGAAACCGCTAAGGACACGGACAGCGGCCAGGACAAGAACAAGGACAATAACAACGACAAGAACAATAACAACAAACAAAACAAGAACAAGGACAAAACAAGAACAATAACAAAGAAAAAATCAAGAACAATAACAAGCAAAGCAAGAACAATAACAAGGACAATAACCAAAACAATAACAAGGACAACAACAACAGAACGAAGAATAACCCCCCCCAAAAATAAGGACAAAAAATAAGCCCAATAAAAAAAAACAAGAACAAGGACAATAACAAAAACAATAACAAAAACAGGAATAACAAGGACAATAACAAAGACACTATTGAGGGAGCTGTACAATAAGACCTGAGACCCAGCACGGTGATAAACACAGGTCATTGTAATAGCCGCAGTAAATAGCCTCGTTTATACTATTTTTTTTTTTTTACTGCCGCAATCATACGAAATTATTTAACAACCATTTTTTTTTTTTTTTTTTTTTTGAGAGAGAGAGAGAGAGAGAGAGAGAGAGAGAGAGAGAGAGAGAGAGAGAGAGAGAGAGAGAGAGAGAGTTTTATAATTTATTTTACAAGGATTTTTTTTTTTATGGTAGGAACTTTCAAGAATGTAGGTGTCGGTTGGTATATTAAGCCAGGAAGCTAAGTTAGTGTTGGTTAGGTTAGGTTAGGTTAGGTTAAGAGTAAACGAGGCGAGAACTACCACATCAGAATCACGCTCATTAGCTCTTAGTTTCACAGTGAAATTTGTGTGTGTTATGAAACCAGCAGTAGACAGTGTGTATATTTTGGTCCCGTTTACCGCTATCGTTAAAAATATTTACCATTGCATAGTTGCTCAGGTTTGGTTCCGTTCACTGGTTGTGGAAATGGGTATATGAGCGGTTGATGTACATACAGACAGACACAGACAGACACACAGACAGACACACAGACAGAGACATAGATACACACAAAACATTGCCTTCCCTCTAAACTATCATAACAAAGTGAGTTCTGCTAAGTTATGGTGTACGGCACAGTATATATGGAGGTTACGAGCGGCGGTGCCACCATCAGGTATCAACGCCAGGCAGCTCGCTTAGAGAGGGATTGGCCCGCTTAAGCTGGCATCGAAAATGACAGGCACTCCAGGTAAACTCCAGGTAAGCTGTCAAAGCTTCTTATTCTGTGCCGCCTCGTCTGGCAGAGGGCTTTACCTGCGTGTAATGCTGTGATCCCCGACCAACACAACCTGGTTACACCGACCCGACACAACACGTCAATCCGCCCAGATTTTCACGTCAGTCCCAGATTTTTACTCCAGTCTCAGATTTCCACGCCAGTCTCAGATTTCCAAGCCAGTCCCAGATTTCCATGCCAGTCCCAGATTTCCACGCCAGTCCCAGATTTCCACGCCAGTCCCAGATTTCCACGCCAATCAACGCCGCCAACAACAATGGCCATCGTAGCCATCCTTACATTTAATACCCTCAATGAATTTATTTACTTGTTTTCATTACCCAAATCATGTATAATTTAATCGAATACTACCTAAGCTTGGCTGGTTCAGGTGAAATTCAATTAGCCGCGAGTTTGTTCATGGAAAATCACATTAAATAGTTTCACACAGCTCCTCGCGTTACCTACCCACCTACTGGCTGGCTGGCTGGCATGGTTACCTGGAATTTACCTGCATATATTTAACTTATCTATTTTTGTCACTCTGATTACACACACTAATAATTCGCATCAAACACCCACATTAACCACCCACCCAACCACATCTGCCCACCCACCCCAGACACCCACATCAACCACACACACACCGTAAACAAAACGATGGAATGATCACGTTTGCCCAATTATATCTTAACAGTTCGGGGAATCGCTGTGTCAATGGATAATGAACACTCACTTTGTTCCAGGACACATGGCGCTTGTTCCAGGACACATACACAAGACACTAGCTACAGGTCAACCAGCATGACTTAACAAAAAACAGAGTCAATCACCAAGTATGATGTTTTTTTTATTAAAGTCACTGGAATAAAAAATCAAGTCCGAAAATAAATTAACATCACGACACATACACAGACACACACACACACACACACACACACACACACACACACACACAGAGAGCACTAAAATAATGTTAATTAAATAAACAATAAAATAATTATGAAGTGAATTAACAATTATAACATTAAATGATAAACATAAACATTAAAATTATAAACTGAAAGATGAAAAATAAAATAAAATAAATATGGAAACAAAATAATAAAAATAAATATATAAAATAATACGTCATTAGAGAACGAATATAAATAATAAAAAAATACAATTAATATAAAATCAACAAACATAAAACGTGATAAAATTACGAAAAACAAACAGCAACTCGAATATTTTTAAAGCACTTCCCTGTATGGACAAACACCTGAAATATTTTAATGGCAAATTCATCAGCATAAAACTCGTGAGATTAAAAGATTGAAACATGAGATAAAAAGGTTTTATGGGGGGAAGGGGGAGGGGAAAGGGGGGAAGGGTGAGGGGGAAGGGTGAGGGGGGAAGGGAGAGGGGGGAGGGTGAGGGGGGAAGGGAGAGGGGGGAAAGGGGGGAAGGGAGAGGGGGAAAGGGGGGAGGGGGGGAAAGGGGGGAAGGGTGAGGGGGGAAGGGGGAGGGGGGGAGGGGGGGGAGGGGTTGAGGGGAAAGGGGGGAAGGGAAAGGGGGGAAGGGAGAGGGGGGAGGGGGGAGGGGGTGAGGGGGAGGGGGGAGAGGGTGAGGGGAAAGGGGGGAAGGGAGTGGGGGGAAGGGGGAGGGGGGAGGGGGGAGAGGGTGAGGGGAAAGGGGGAAGGGTGAGGGGGGAGGGGAAGGGGGAGGAGGGGAGAGGGAGAGGGGTAATGAGGACAGTGGGGGATAAAGGGAAAGGATTGAGATCGGACGGGAGGGACGGGAGGAACGGAAGGAAGGAAGAGGGGGAGAGGCAGTAGAGAACAATGTTTACACTTGACACCCCTCACTCCCACCTCATCTTCCTCCCCTTATGATGTAGAGAGAGAGAGAGAGAGAGAGAGAGAGAGAGAGAGAGAGAGAGAGAGAGAGAGATACAATCACCCTGGCGTAGAGAACACACACACACACACACACACACACACACACACACACACACACACTAGCGTCTGTCATATTCAAATTCACGAACTTCCTATTAAATAAAAATTCTGCGCTATGAGTGTTAATGGAGGGGGGGGGGTTAGAGGGGAGGGTTAGGGAAGGGGGAGGGAGGGAGGGTAGGTGTGGGGGGAGGGGGGAAGGGGGTAGAAGGGAGGCAGGTAGGTCATATTTTAAAACAACGTTCTATATACATACATACGAGGACACACACTCAGACTAAAAGCATTACAGCTACTGAAGGCCAAAAAAAAAAAAATAGCAATAAATATACCAGTTTTTTCGCCCAAATCCAGCTAGTTGGAAGGCCAAGTATCTAATTACTGGGGCGAATGTGACTTAACTCCCTAGAACTGGGGAGGATGGGGAGAGGTAGGAGGAGGAGGAGGAGGAGAGAGTTGGGTGAAGGAAGAGAGTTGGGGAGGGGAGAGTTGGGGAGGGGAGAGAGTTGGGGAGGGGATAGAGTTGGGGAGGGGAGAGAGTTGGGGAGGGGAGAGTTGGGGAGGGGAGAGAGTTGGGGAGGGGAGAGAGTTGGGGAGACGGATAAGGAAATAGGGGAAGGGAGAAGGAGGTAAGGGGATGGGGAGAGGTAGGAGGAGGAGGAGGAGAGAGTTGGGTGAGGGGAGAGAGTTAGGTGAGGGGAGAGAGTTGGGTGAGGGGAGAGAGTTGGGGAGGGGAGAGAGTTGGGGAGGGCAGAGAGTTGGGGAGGGGAGAGAGTTGGGGAGGGCAGAGTTGGGGAGACGGATAAGGAAATAGGGGAAGGGAGGAGGAGGTAAGGGGATGGGGGGAGGAAGTAATGGGGGGGGTAAGAATGAGGCTGGAAAGGGAAAGAAAGGAGTATAGGGAAAGGAAGAGAAGGAAGAGGCAAAGGAAGAGAAGAATGAGGTAAGGGAAGAGAAGAATGAGGTAAAGGAAGAGGAGAAGGAAGAGGAAGGGACGAGGAGGTAAAGGAAGAGGAGGAGGAGGAGGTAAATGAAGAGGAGGAGGAGGTGAAGGAAGAGAAGGAGGAGGTGAAGGAAGAGAAGGAGGAGGTGAAGGAAGAGAAGGAGGTGAAGGAAGAGAAGAAGGAGGTGAAGGAAGAGAAGGAGGAGGTGAAGGAAGAGAAGGAGGTGAAGGAAGAGAAGGAGGTGAAGGAAGAGAAGAAGGAGGTAAAGGAAGAGAAGGAGGTAAAGGAAGAGAAGGAGTAGGTGAAGGAAGAAAAGGAGGAGGTAAAGGAAGAGGAGGAAGAAAGGAAAGGAAGCAGTTTTTCCTTTAAAAATGTAAAACTAAAAACTAACTTCTTCCTCCTCCTCCTCCTCGTCTTCTTTATCATCACTTCCTCTTCCACCCTCTTCTCGTCTTCCCCACAATTCTGTCTGTGTCTCTCTTCCTCCTCCTCTTCTCCATTCTTCCTCCTCCCAAACTCATCAAGATTGTTCTCTGGTTCCGCTTCACTTCCTCCTTCCCCTCTCCTTCTCCCCCTCTCTCTCTCTCTCTTTCCTTTCCGCTGCCAAATGTTGTGTAGGGGCGTTGACAGTGCCTACTCTCCCTCACTCTCACCCCATCTATGCATCTCTTCCTTCTCTCTTTCGCTCTCACTCTTTATCCCATGCACCATTTTTCTTCCCGTTCTTTACCTCTCCCTTGTTCTTATTCTTTCTCCTATGCATCCTCCCTTAATACGCGTTCTCTCTCTCTCTCTCTCTCTCTCTCTCTCTCTCTCTCTCTCTCTCCCTCTGTGTCTCTCTCTCTTTCTCATTCATTCACCCTTTCCCAAGCGTTTATCCAATTCTCCATGCGTTCACTCTCCCAACATTCACTCTCTTCACCTCCTCCTCCTATGCATTTCTTCCTCTTTCTCAATTCCTCCTTTATTTCACTCTGGTTCACACTATCTGTCAATTTTCCTCCATTCACAACTAAATGGCGTGGAACAGTTTTCATCCGAATTTCTCTCTCTCTCTCTCTCTCTCTCTCTCTCTCTCTCTCTCTCTCTCTTTATACACTAATTTCTTTGGACAGACAGACAGACAGACACAGACAGACAGACAATGACCAACTTACATGAGCTAGTGACTGAGTTTTTGCTTCACCTTCCCTCACTTTCCTCCCTTCCCCCTCATCACTCCCTCTCTTTATTCCCTCTCATCCTTCTCCACCCTTTCTCTCTTACTCTTTAATCTCGTTCGTTTCTTATCTCCATCTAATTCCTTCTTCCACTCCAATTCCCTCTTTCTCTCAATTTCCCTTTATATACCTTTAATCTGTTTCAATAATCCCTCCACCTCCCTCTCTGCCTTCTCCCCTCCCCCCTCCCGCCTTGATATGGTCTTCGTTGTAGGTGAATCATCATCATTCTTCTGCTCCCCTTCTCCCCTATTCTCTTCACGTCCTCCTCCCTCACCTCTCGCCCCTCCTCATCCTTCCTCACCTCTTACCCACCAGCGTTATCTACCCTCAAGACGTGGTTCTTAAAGCGGGTACATCATCAGCTCAAGCACTCCTACCCCCCACCCCTCTCTCTCTCTCTCTCCCCTCCCCCCCCTCTCTCTCTCTCCCTCACCCCTCCCTCCTCTCTCCCCCTCACCATTCTCACTTCTCACCATGGTACTTGTGGTAGGTAAATCATAATCTTTCTCTCTTGTCTTCTCTAATCCCTCCTTCCCTCTCTCTCTTTATCACTCTCTCTTCTCACTCCTCCTCCTCACCCCTCCCCATTGTTATCTCCTTATCCTCATTCTCCCCATCATTATCCCCCCCCTCCCCTCACCAACATCCTCCATTACCCCTCACCTTCCCCACCGTTATCTCCCCCTCACCCCTCCCCACCGTTATCGCCCCCTAAGCCGTGGTTCCTGCGGTTGGGTAAATCATCATCTCAAGCACTGCGGGATACTTCACTCCTTTGGCCAGATTTAAATATATGCAGATGGGCTTCCACTCCAGGCCTTTGCAATTTTGTCAATGAAGACCAAGACTGGGGTAGAGATTATCAAGAGCCTCAATCCCAAGAACAGCAACAATGGTCGGATCCTGTGGGGCCACGATTCTCAATAGGTCTCCTGGGATGAATTTTTCTTTACTTGTAACAGGAGTAGTGAAGGCGTATCTAAGTTGTTCACTCGAGTTAAAACAGAAGCACATAAAGTCCAAGATTGTATTAAAATTACACTGAGACTCTACCTTAACTAGATGCGTTCATTTAGCACCAGTTAGGAGACAGAATTAAACTGAGACTCTACCTTAACTAGATACGTTCACTTAGTACCAGTTAGGAGACAAAATGACATTGATATTTAAATTTTTCTGAGATAATATAAGACACAATTTCATCGCCAACGCAATACCTCCAACCACATTGTATTTCGCAGTAAAAAACAACAACACTCTGACGTAATACTATTTGTAAATCGCTTATCATTGTTTTTTACACTTTTGCATTTTTTTTTTTGTATTTTACTTCATTTTCAAATTTATTTCTCTAGGTACCGGATGATAAATTTTGATGATGATGGTAATGAAGGAAAGGGAAGAATAAGATGGGAGAAAGAATGGTGGATAAGGAAAGAATGGAAAAAGAGATATACAACCAAAGGGATAGAGGAGGAGAATAGAAAGGTGTGTCTGTGTGTCTGGTATGTGGGTAGGCGGGTGGCTGGGTGGTTGGTTGATTGGCTGGTATGTAGGTGCGTGAATGGGTGGGTGGTATGTGGGTGGGTGGTCTGTGGGTGGGAGGGGACAATTAAGATTAGCAATGGGTACGTGAATACAAAGGTTCAATTCTCTCGTCGTTATCAATGAAGGAGAATTGGTGGGTGGCTGTCAGATGGGCGGGTGTAGGTGGGTGGGTGGGTACCAGGTGGGGAAGATTAGCAAAGGTTACGTGAATACAAGGGTACGATTCCCGGCACCAGTACTAAGAGCAGATGTAGCCCAGAGCCATTTAAGCGTTCGATTTCCTATCAGTGAAGGAGTTAGCTGGCGGGCCGACACGAGAGAGAGAGAGAGAGAGAGAGAGAGAGAGAGAGAGAGAGAGAGAGAGAGAGAGTCAGCAATGGGTGGATTGATGAGTACAAAGGTTCGATTCCCTGGACCAGGAATGATAAGAAGGTGAGGGGGAGGAGGTGAGGGGGAGGTGTGGAGGCAATCATTAATAAAGATGAGGGAGGGTGTGAGGAGGCACGTGAGGGACATCCACGAGGATAATGAGGCTAAACTTGGCCCGCCTCACTCTGCTCGCCCAGGTAGCAGTAAAGTTGGAGCATGCCAAGTAGGTGCTAACACAATGCCCTACACACACACACACACACACACACACACACACACACACACACACACACGATTACAATTAGGGCTGCAGCTCGTGTATGGCAGCAAGACGTACAAGAACAGTGAAGATATAAAAAGAGGTGTGCAATTACTCCACTCTCATAGACACTACACGTCAGTCATGTCCAAGGCAGGAACACACACACTACCAGCTCTCAATGCTCCTCTATATAAGGCATCTATCTTCAACATAACTCTGTAAACAGGGAGTCAGTTTATCCCTCATTATCATATATGTAAATCACTATCACATATGTAAATCACTGAACTGTGTAAACAATGTGTAGAAATGTCTTAATAACGTCACACTATGTTGTAAACAAGTCTTAACTACGTGTCTGATGGCTACACAGACTCAAGGAAGCATCACAAATAAAAAACACATACCTCAAATGTCGCTCCCAAATTTGGTGTGGATTTCAATGGCTCGAGTCTGACCATGAATAACGTATCAGATAGCACGGAAGACAGGGTGCACGGAAGGCAAGGTGCACGGAAGACAGGGTGCACGGAAGGCAAGGTGCACGGAAGACAGGGTGCACGGAAGGCAAGGTGCACGGAAGACAGGGTGCACGGAAGGCAAGGTGCACGGAAGACAGGGTGCACGGAAGGCAAGGTGCACGGAAGACAGGGTGCACGGAAGGCAAGGTGCACGGAAGACAGGGTGCACGGAAGGCAAGGTGCACGGAAGACAGGGTGCACGGAAGGCAAGGTGCACGGAAGACAGGGTGCACGGAAGGCAAGGTGCACGGAAGACAGGGTGCACGGAAGGCAAGGTGCACGGAAGACAGGGTGCACGGAAGGCAAGGTGCACGGAAGACAGGGTGCACGGAAGACAGGGCGCACGGAAGACAGGGTGCACGGAAGACAGAGTGCACGGAAGAAAGAGTGCACGAAATTATGTTGTCATTCCACTCAGAACTGTCTCTATGATGTAGTAAAAATTAGCATAACTTGTCGCCCCGATGAGACAACAATAACAAGAGTGTCTCACGAAATGAAACTCTACCTCAACATCAGGTCGGCAGCATTAAGCATACCTGCAAACACACCTGCAAACACACCTGTATACCCGCAGTGTGTGTGTGTGTGTGTGTGTGTGTACAGACGCAATTACAAACACAATGAAAGCAAAAAAAAAAACCAGCTACATACATGATTTCATTCCTTCATTTAAAGACCCTTCTTCCCCTTCCTTCATTTACAACACATGAAGGCTGGGACCAACTTTCTTCATTCTCTCTCTCATTCACATACATGGTAAGCCTCAAGGTATATAAATAACGAGTATGATTTATTTTAGGATTTTTTTTTAAGATTAATTTGATATCTGGACCACCGCAATTTTTTTTTGGGGGGGGGGAAGGGGGAAGGCAGGGGAGGGAGCAAGGTTAATTATTTTTACCTGTACATCAACATTAACACACTATATAACCATCCTCCTCACCCTGCTAACATCAACCACAACCATCACCACTCAATCATCAACACAACATCAAAATACACTTAAGATAAATAATCAATCAACCATAAATAAAGACAATTAATTTCACGCTAAAAAAAAAAAAAAAAAAAAAAAAAAAACATTGCCAAAATAAACACCGACATCACTTTTATTTAACACGTAAGCATCAAGTCCAAATTCTTAGTAGTGTGACTTAAGAATCTCAAGAATATACTGCATGAATATACATCCTAACTACAATCATGGCTCTTATAATACTTTCCAAGGAGTTTCGAAGAATTTCTCAATATTTTCAAAGCGTAGGAGAAAAAACAGGTGGGGGGGTGGGGTGAAGGGAGGGGAGGAGGTGGGGGAGTAGGGGGAAGGGAGTGGTGAGGAGGGGAGAGTTGGTTGATGAGGGGTGAAGGTGAGGGGTGGGACTGGTGGGGGAAGTGGGGTGGTGATTATGGTGGGAGTATTCAGGAGGGGTAGGAGTGGTGAGGGTGGAGGGGTGATAGTGGTGGGGTAGGATGGAGGGGGGGGGGTGGATGGGGTGATTTTAAAACGCCATTACTTTCTTCATTTCCCAAGACACTTCAAGAACCTTCACGTCATATGTCCAAGCAGTGATTCAAGGGCCACCCACGGCTACTTCTTCAGGGGCTGAGAAATTAATCCTGTGGTGCCTCAGGAGTTATGCAGCTACGCCATTTTACCCCCCCAGCACTCAGGGCCAACACACGGTACCTGTTATCATCCCAGCACCCAGCCCAACACGTGGTACCTGTCATCATCCCAGCACCCAGCCCAACACGTGGTACCTGTCATCATCCCAGCACCCAGGGCCAACACACGGTGACTGTCATCATCCCAGCACCCAGCCCAACACGTGGTACCTGTCATCATCCCAGCACCCAGGGCCAACACACGGTACCTGTCATCATCCCAGCCCCCAGCCCAATACACGTCACCAGCCCTACATATAAATCAACGAGAAATCAATACCTAACCTAACCAACCCAACCTAAACTAACCTAACCAAACAATCCAAACTCCATTTCAATCAACCTGGAATGACCTCAAACGACCCGCCTCCTAGTCATAAACGAAAATATTCACGAGTCGTACATCAAGCTCATTTTCTGCTCAGGTCCTTCGAGTAAATTAAGAGAAAAATCAACCTTCTCTCGACTCGGCCAATTTCCTCTGACTTAAATCTCAATAAATTCCCAGAAATGATGATGAAATACCCGAGGCATGACGAACGTGGAAGCTCTCTCTCACTACCACCAACCAAAACTACCACTATTACTACCACCAACCAATACTACTACTCACCATTATTAGACCTACAAGTATTATCACCTTCACTACCCACCACTATTACTACCACTATTCACCACTATTACTATATGCTACCCAACACCATTACCACTACCACCCCATCCTATCCCCACTCCCACCACAACCACTATCAACAAAACCACACCACTATCACTCTAGATCAAGTAAAGAGGAGCTGAAATCAAGAGTAAATCAAGAGTAAATTAAATCAAAAGTAAAGAGGAATTAACATACACTAGGAAGAAGAGATAAAACGACATGAAGAAAGACATCGACTCAACCAGGCACAAAACATTTCTTTATTCATAATTTTTCCTTCATCGGCACTAAGACTCCCTACTAACCTAACCTAACCCACAATAACTAACTAACTAAGGGGATTTCACCACGTTATTGAGTATATTAAAAATAGCTATTCAATCTCAGCTCTCAAGATGTAAAGTCACAGCAACACGAGGAAACAAACACAGGGTTCCTTACGTTATAGCGACGGTATACACGTAAAAACAAAAACTAGAGCAGTCAGTGAAGTAGGTGTTTGTTCAAGTTTGTGAGACGTGGGTCAAACAAACCAGGTCGGGTTAGATAAGCGAGTTTATTTGCCGTGAACACCAAAACTCCCGCTGGGTTGTAAGGGAAAGTAAGGCCCTACCTGGCTACGCTCGTTTACCCCACAGTACGGGACTCTCAGGTGAATATCATATCTCAGTGTTAGTCTTCGGGTTTTTTTTACAATCCGGGTCGTAAAAAGAGGCGTAAATATTAAGCTTGTAAATTCGGATAACCTGAAGATTAGTCTCCCGTAGCTTATTTCACCTGATTTACCAACCCAAGCTTATTTTACCTGATGATTAACCTTCCCCAGCTTATTTAACCTCATGATCACCCACCCCAGCTTATTTCACCTCATTATTAAACACCTTAACGTTACCTGTGAATGCTTAACTTAGGTTAGATTAGATTAGCGTAGTTTAATCTCGAGGTAATAAAAGCAGGAAGGTCTATAATCTTCATGGGAAGCCTTAGAATCGTATATACATATGTACACTAAGTTACTTGGGATAGGGAGTTATATCACAGCATAGAGAATATTTAATAGCGCTTATTTAAAATTCTGACGATACAACGCATTTTAAAGTTAGTTGATAGATTGTGAGTCAGTACACGTAGAATAACAGTATTAATGAGTGACCTGAATTAAGAAGATAGTGTAACTCAACTGACCAAGAGACCTTTGGCATCCTCAGTAACTCCCACAATCCTTAGTAGTTGATTAGGTGTTGGTTGCTAAGTAAGTCGGCACAGGCACCCACAACCAACCAATTTTCGACGAGTAATAATGAATGCTATAGGGTACACATTAGAAGGCCAACAGAGTCAGTTCCTCAATGCAGTGTTTCGAAGCTCGTGTTTATAATCCTGGTCAGGTTGGTTGTAAAGCAGCAAATAATATGACAAAACTCTCTTCATGTTACCTGAGGCAGGGGACCTTCTATTACCGTGTAACAGGTGTGAACAAATATGCCTCGGTAAGTCAGTCTCTCTCTCTCTCAGTCTCCCTCTCTCTCTCTCTCTCTCAGACACAAAATCATCTCAGGGTCGTCTCTGGAATTCTAAAGCAAGAAACAGGATAAATCAGGTGTAGTTGTTTGTGAGCCATCAACTGTACGACAACCTTGACTTTCCCTCACCACCAAAAAAGTGAGTAATTCAGAACATGTTTTTCAGAATCTTCACAGGACAAAATATCAAGAGCCATTACACTAAGACACTGGGTCAGAACAGAAAGAGATTCAACCTATTATTTCTTGTAGTTACTCTGGAATCCCACTGTAGGAGATGAAATACAAAACAAGAACACTGTAGATTTTAGTGGTACAGTATTACAAAATTTCATCAGGTAAGTGGTAACTGGCGATCAATTGAGAAGCTGAACTTTTGATTGTTTGTAAAGTCGTAGTAGTTAAGACTGAGTTTAGGACACACACACACACACACTATTAAAAAAAATAACATCAATAATATAAATAATTAGCGTTAATGCAGCCATAATACATAATTAATTACTATTTGTAGACATTATTTCGCAAGAACCACCACCACCACCATCATCATCACTACTACTACTGCTATTATTATTATTACTATTATTGTTATAAGATCTGAAACTCCATAAACAAATTCATTTTTAAATCGCTCAGTATAATCTCATCCCAAATTTCCTCGATAAAAGAAAAATATCAATCACGCCCACCGGAGATACGACCACCACCACCAGGCGACAGTAATGCCCCGCGAATGAATAAAATCATTTCACTTACTATGAACGTTCCCGGCTGAATAAATGTATCTCTTTTAATTCGCGAGGAAAAGATTCGCGCCCAACAAGCCTCTTACACCTGGGGCTGTACCCGGTATATGGCGTTACCTGGAGTTTACCTGAAATAAGCTTGTGGGGTTCCTTTGAAATTGACCCCTCCACCCCCCCCCCCCCCACGTAGGCTCTCTCTCTCTCTCTCTCTCTCTCTCTCTCTCTCTCTCTCTCTCTCCCCACTTCATTCTCGGCTTCACTACCTGCCCCCCCTTCTAGCCACCCCCCCCACCCCTCTCCAGTACCACCTCCCTACCCCAACGCCTATCACTAGCCCCTACCTCCCCCCTACGCCCTTTCCCTCCCCCTGCTCCTCTCCAGTACCTACCCCTTAACCCCTCCCTTTCCCTACGCCTCTCCACCTCCCTCTACTCCCTTACAACTCCTCTCCCTACCCTCCTATACATCTCCCTAGCCCCTTTCCCCCCTCCCCTGCACCCCACCCACCCCCTACAACCATCCCCTCCCTAAAGCTCAACAGGTACACCTTCCACCACCTGCTATAAATAGACTCGCCCTATGTGAATAATTAGCACTGAATTAGACCTTATTGGGTGTAAGAGGTGAGCACATTGGAAGCCTCCGTCACCCTTACTCACCTTGAATACATTAACATAAACCTTTATCAATAAACAAATAAGACACGTCTATCTATGGTTTAATTCGTAGCTATATATAACCTATACATAACTATATAAAATGTACCATATATATAAACCAATAGACATTTACGCAGTCATCTATATACACATCTACATATACATGGTTAAGGAGTAATATATTTGTGTTTTTAATGTGTATATATACTCTCATACATTACAGTTTACAGTTAAAATCTCTTAAGTATCGCTGACTTAATTTCTAGACTAGAGAATAAATATTAAAAATTATGAAAGATATTGAAATTTGAGAGTCGATTACAGCACTAAGCACCTCTTCACCAACAGGCTCATTTACATACAAATTTTCGTCCAGACAGTGAAGAGTATTTTTGTGTGTGTTAGTCTCCGGAAACAAAAGTAGGACGGACGTATAGACAGACAGACAGACAGACGGGATGCGGTTTTATATCCTCCACGTGAAGTTGTTCCGAGAAGCATAATAAATGGTATTGGTCCGGGATTTTGATGATGGTATAATGATAATGATGATGGTGATGTTTAGTGTAATGATGATGATGATGGACAGTGTGCGAGTGATGTGGGCCTTTTATAACTAGGAGGAGTGTCTCAACCCCATCCTACCCACAATTGACACCCACCTATCATTTTTTTTTACGGGGATTAGCCCACCTGGGCACAGGTCACTGACCCACATCGGGGCCTGGGGGGCGAAAATTTAATACTACTACTACTACTAATAATAATACTACTACTACTACTACTACTACTACTACTACTACTACTACTACTACTAATAATAATAATAATAATGATAATAATAATAATAAAAACAATAATAAGAAAAATAATAATAATAATAATAATAATAATAATAATAATAATAATAATAATAATAATAAAGAACCATAAATAAATACAAAAATGAAAAAAAAATCAAGAATGAGAAACAATATATGTATGTTGTGTTGTCAAAGTAAGAGAAACAATTGAGACCCTGCAATTGTGTGTAAATGAGGCAGAAAGTCAGCTCAGCAATCTGGGACTTGGTCACATATGGCAGCAGGGTCTACCATTAGACAACACATTATGCTTCCAATATCTTCCCAGGCGGCAGTACCTCCCTGTTTGATAGCTGCCTACTACCTGCAGAATTGATTGCAGAAGTAGAAAAAAATGACACCCCCCCATTCCCATGCTCCCACACTCCATCCCCATTCCCAAACACCCCACATCCCATCTCCCACCCATCCCCATCCCCCACACCCCCATTCCCCCAACCCCACACCCCAAAAAGAACCAACATTTGTGAGGGAAAAGACATTTGCATATTGAACAAAAATCAACAAGCTAAGCATAACAACAGACCCACAGACACACACACAGAAACACTTAAGAAGACAAAGACACTTGGCAAGACGCACTCACCTTGAAGAAACACATTCAAGTCTTACCCTCACCAGAGTCCCTTTAAGCTCGAATATCAAGACGATTCTGGCGCTTAAGTGGAAACTCTCAAGAACACAAAAAAACAGAGTACCAATGGCGCTTAAAAGAGTACCAATGGCGCTTAAAAGAGTACCAATGGCGCTTAAAAGAGTACCAACGGCGCTTAAAAAAAAAACATACAATAAAATATATTGACAAATCAGCTAAATATAACCAATTAACCAGATAAAAAAAAAATCAATCGGAATAGAAAAAAATTATAATCAGGACAACAAGTAAACTAACCCCTTAGAAAACAACAACAAAAATAAACAAGATTAACTGTGCAAGTAAAACAAAAACAAATCCACATAAACAATCAGATAAATAAACATAAGGAATAAAAAAATCAAGACAAAAGGAATAAAGTCAGAAAAGGAAAACAGAGGAAGGATACTAAGGGAAAAAGAAAGAAGAAATAAGGAATAAAGAGAAGAGGGAATAACGAAGAGGGAAGAGACAGGTACAGAAATATAAGTAGAGCTTGTGGTGACAACACGAGGACGTGAAACACCGACGTGGAATTAGACCAAAAGAGAGAGAGAGAGAGAGAGAAAGGAGGTGGGGAAGGTGGCTAGGCTGGCAGGTGAGGGAGGGAGATAGGCAAGTAAGGGAGGAAAATAGGTAGGTAAGTAAGTGAGGAGAGGAAAGGAAGGACAAACCAGCAGCAAAGCCAAAAGGGATTATCGATTGTGTCAGGCCAGTAAGATTATTTCCTATTTGTATTCCGCCAAGTAGCGTTCCCTCCACGAATTACACTTCACCACTCAACCGCGAAAAAGTCTTATAGAATCTTAAGATAGACTGACTGAATAAGATTTATCAATTTTCTTATCCCTCCTCCTCCTCCTCCTCTCTTTTAATCTTCCCTACCCACTTCCCTCCTTCCCCCTCCCCTTCTTCTCCTCTTCCCTACCCCATCCATCTCTTCCCTACCCCCTCCCTGCCCCTCCTCCTATTCTTTTCTCTATCCGTCCTCTTGTTTTCTGCAGCCGAGCCCTTTCCCCTCCTCTCCCTTTCCTCTTCCCTTCCTTCTCTCATGGACACCTCTTAGCTCCCCTCCTCTCCCCACTCTTTTCCTTCCCTTCTACACCCTTTTCCTTCCCTCAATTCTTCATCTGACCCCTCCTTCACCCGTCCCCTTTCATTCCTCCCCTCCTCTCCCCTCCCCACCCTCCCATGTCCTCCCCGTCTCCTCCCAAGCCCCCAAAGACCATTTTCTTGTGCATATGTGTGTGAATGTCGAAGACGTTTGGCGGCCGTTCCATCCCCCGCTCTACTGATTCACATTCTTCCTGTTGCCACAAAGTCTCCACTAACCTTGGCTTAATTAGCATTCTCCTTTTGTGTGTGTGTGCGAGGGGGGGGGGGGCATTTGCAAATATCAGTGTCTGTCTGTCATCGTGGTCTTCATCTATACATGTGATTTAGAGGCGAGAGTCTTTTCAATATCGTCCATATCTTCGTTACTACAATAAACAACCTTGTTTTTTTTCCAATTACGAGCGTCATTTTTTTCATATTCTGTTCGAATGTTTTTTAAATATCAGTTTCTACACTATAGGAGAAATATTCTCTGTGAAATATATTCTTTCTGTGGTTTTATCAAATAAATACTTTTACACACACACACACACACACACACACCAGGTATAAGAGAGGCGGGTCATCAGGTGGACGTGACCTCATTATAGCGACAAAGGTCAGTCTACTGTACCTGGAATTTACCTGTGATGGCGTCAAAGGGTTACAGACATGAACCACTTCACCAGATGACACACGGGAGCTGCCAGGGTCGAGTACACCTTAGAGTATATTATGCACACCTAACCTAACCTAACCTAACCTTATGAGTGCTCCCCTACCTGCTCTTCCCAATTTACCCAACATCCTAAGCCTTTTCTTCAGCCCACTTAAGAAAAAAAATATCCCCAGGGAAAATAATATCCCCAAGGAAAGAGAAAAAACAAAAATTGCCCACAAATTTCCCCTAAAATCGAAAAAAAAATCCGTCTACCAAAAAATCACACAAATTTAAAGTAATATGAACAGTAGACTACAATATAAAGGAGAGAGAGAGAGAAAGAGAGAGAGAGAGAGAGAGAGAGAGAGAGAGAGAGAGAGAGAGAGAGTCTAAGACTGTCCGGCCGGCTTCAGTTTGTCTTCTCTTATCTTGGCGTGGCAGCGACCGATGAAGACAAGGAAGAACAACATTCAGTCTCTCTCTCTCTCTCTCTCTCCCTCACCCCTACCCCTCCTGTTCCCCCATCAACCAGCCCCCATGTCAATCTCCCCCAAAACAACTCCACCCACGTCAACCGCACGGACAATCCCTTTCCCCATCAATCCCCCCCCCCATCAAATTACTAATCCCCATCAACCCAAACCCCTCTTACTACACCAACAGCTTGTCTCACCCTGGGAAACTACCGACCCTCCCCATCAACTCTAGCTCCCCCACTTCAATCTATCCTCCCCATCAACCTCCCCACACCAAGAGGGACTCAGTGATCTGGAAAGTGACAACAGGGGCGATTCGTTTTAGTGGTAAGAAGGCAGAGGAAGGAAGGGGTACAGAGAGAGAGAGAGAGAGAGAGAGAGAGAGAGAGAGAGAGAGAGAGACTGTATTCGTATTTAAATGTAATAATACAGAACTATATGTATTAACTCTGTATAGAACTGTAATAATCCTACGTTACAGGTGATAGAAAAATGAAACAACTATAACAATTAATTAACACACAACTACTGTATATACCTGTTGGGTTTATATCACCATCACCACCGGCAGCGTATCAACCAGCCAGGTAAACTTTAATTAAGCAGATTAATGATTGGACGGGAGCTGCTGCCTACACTACATAACCCGGTGTTAATTTTCTCCACCGTGTAACCCGGATGTCAGACTAGGCTTCAACACGATCTTCAACTTTCACGTAACGATCGATCATCCTAAACACCTGACACATTCTTGTTTACGCGACCTGTTTGTCATCTCCACTACATAACCCGGTGTTAATTTTCACCACCACGTAACACAAGACCTCAACACCAAGTTATGTTCACCAAATTGTTCCCATTCTACACCGTGATGATGAGACAGGCTGTTACCTCCACTATGTAAGCCGGTGTTAATCGTCTCGGCTACATAACCCACAAAGAGACTAGGCAACACAGTTTATGATAATTGTCTTAAAGAGCCAAGCCAAGTGGTAATTTTGTTGGCTCGAATACATAACCCGGTGTTAATATCCTAGCCTTCATAACCCGCTGTTAACACTGTTGCCTCGACTACATAAACCTGATATCAAAGTGGAAGCTCAACTATGTAACTCAGCAGTCCAACTACACAACCCAGTGACAATTTTCTCGATTACATGACCTGGTATTAACATCGATCACCTTACTACATAACCCGATAATCCATTTTATCTCACGGTGATAATTGTCTTTCTCAATTACATAACCCTGATAGACACATTTTCTCCGCTGATGGTGACGATAATTTTCCTGCTCCACAATGTAACCCGGTGTTAACTTTCTCGACTACGTAACCCGGATGTCAGGGTGGACCTCAACACACCGTCGTAAGCCCCCTGGCGGCACGACCAATGATTCTACACAACATTAACTTCCAGCACGGCGGCGCCCTTGGGATGGTGAGAGAATGCCAATGCAGGGATGGTAACTACGAAGGAACGGCGTGATAATGGAAGGATAGGAGATCGTAAGGAGGACTAATGGAGGGATGGAAGGCAGAGGAGAAGATAACGGCGATGTAAGAGGCATAAAATTAGAGACTAGAAGGATTGGAGATGAATGGGGGGGGGGGGGGGAAGGAGAGAAGGAGAGAGAGAGAGGCAGATGGAGGCGCGGTGGTGGAGGATAGAGAGAGAGAGAGAGAGAGAGAGAGAGAGAGAGAGAGAGAGAGAGAGAGGCAAGGGGATAAGAAGGTTAGGAGGCGGAGGAGAAAAAAAAATAAGTAGAAGAAGAGAAGAGGAAGAGGAGAAAAGGAAGTAAGTAGCAGAAGAGTAGAGGAGAAGGAAAAAGAGGAGGAGGAAGAGAAGGAGGAGGATAGAGAAATACTGCAATAGACACGGACGAGAAAATAAAACATAATAAGACCAAAGTAAATACAAAGAGGAAGACGGAATAAGAATTAACAGAACGAAGAAGGAAAATTAAGTTCATACAAAATAGAGAATAAGACATAATGACGAAGAACAAGGGTAGGGGGAGGATGGGGAATACGAAACAAGAGTATAAAGCAAAATGACGATGAATAAAGGACATAAAGACACAGAATAAAAATATAATGTGGATGAACAAGAAGTATAATGAGAGGGAAGAAGAAGGAGGGAAGAAGGACACTATAGGATAAAGATGGAAGAAAGCCTAATGAGGGAGAACGAAGTAGGTGGAGGAGACAGAGGGGGAATAACGAGGTAAGAACAAGGAATATGATAACATGAGACACACACACACACACACAGAACGCTCCTGCTGGCACAAAGTGGGGCGAACGTTCGACAGGGTGCTGAGTTTCTGTAGTCATGTCATCATTGTGTCAAGTGAAAGCCAGCCGCTCTTAACTGCTCGTCCCGGTAATGTTAACTATTCGTGTGGGTGCTATTAACTGATCGAACTGGTATATTGTTAACTATTCGTGGTCAACTGTTAAAGCTTGTAATGTTAACTGTTTAGGCTTGTACTATTAACTGTACGAGTGGGTGTTGTTAACTGTTCGTCCTGGTAACTGTTAGTACTTTTAACTGTTTGTCATATTAACTGCTCGTCCTATTAACTGCTCGTCCTATTAACTGCTCGTCCTGTTAACTGATCGTCCTATTAACTGATCGTCCTATTAACTGATCGTACCGTTAACTGCTCGAGCTGGTACAATTGACAACTCAAGCGGAGGTAAGTTACGTCTGCTATCAAAGGCCTCGGCTACCAGGTCGTCAAGTCTCTGAGATCGTGGAGAGGAAGTGAAGAGGAAAAACTCCATTAGTTTACATAATGAGGTATCGTGTGTAGCTGCCGTAACCCTCCACCCCCCTACCTACCCAGGACTAGGTTAGGTTAGGTAGGGGGGTGAGGTGGGGTGGGGTGGGGGGTTGTACTACTCCCTCGTCCTATTAGCAAGTAGTTCCGTATTTGCATGTCCCATTACAACGTCCTGAGGGAGGTACTGAACGAGGCAGTTTGAGTCGAGTTGTAATTACCATCATCAGCCTTATTGGGATAGACAGGTCATGGGGGTCGTGTTTTGGGTCCTCTGTAATTCTCAAAAAGAATCTTTAAGAGAAATTTTTTATTCTTACGATGATTTATGTTTTGGTTAGTGATATCAGCATGTCTGAATGGCATCCCAAAATTCGCAGTCATAGCAGCAAGAAATTACACTGTAAATAGCCCTATTGATGGCTATAGTAGTAACAATATAGCCCCAAGACTCGACCGTAGGAGAGAGGGAGAAAGGGAGTGGGGATGGGGGGGGGGTGCACAATGAAGAGGGTAGAGAGAAAGGGGTGGAAGCGGGGAGGTAAGAGGAGGTATTTTCAACTTTTTTTGTTTCAGTCAATGTGTGTATGTTTTTTTTTTGTAATATTTCCTAAACGATTATGTCCCCCCCCCCCCCCACACACACACACACACTATGAACGTACACACACTAACTAAAACACAATATTGCCACATACAAAACAAAGACAGTCAAACAAACAAACAAACGAATACACAACAACAAAAAACTATCAACACCCTTTCAACCATATAAACAACTAGCTACCGTATCAATCTCTTCAACAACTAGCTACCGTATCAATCTCTCCAACAACTAGCTACCGTATCAATCTCTTCAACAACTAGCTACCGTATCAATCTCTCTGTTCCTGGGCAATACACGGAGGTCATCACAGGAGGAAGGTGTCAGCAATACATTAACCAGATCACCAGTACAAAGATCGTACACAAGGTTAGGTTATGACCTCACCACACACCGACTTACTTGTTTCACCACATGAGCTTCCGGTACCGAGAGAGGGGGGGGGGGGTGGGGGTGGTGAAGGACTCGTGTGGTGTACCGTGACTTTAAAGAACGGTATAGGTGATGGGTGGGTTGGTACAGAAGGTGCAATCGCCAGGTGTACCATAACCATCAAACAATCCCTTCACCATCACCTCCACCACCAACCATTTTCCTCTACCACCCCCTCAACCAACACCAACCACTCACCCACCAACCATCCCCCCCAAAAACCCCACCACAACCAACCCTCCCTACCACCACCTACCAACAACCACACCACCAGTATTGATATTAATAGTATTAGTTCAGTAAGCTTGTCCGAGACGCCCTGTGCTTCGCGACCCTCCCCACACGGGTAACTAATAACCAAAGCAATATGCCTTCCTTCCTTCCTTCCTTCCTTCCTTCCTCTCTCTCTCTCTGGCAGAAAACGCGAGAAAACAATAGAAAATAAGAGAAGTGGGAAGACATAAAACGAAAAATAAATACAAGTGAGAAAGAGAGAGAGAGAGGGAAAGGGAGAGGAAGGGATAGAAGGAAAACAAAGCCGAAGTGAGGGGTAACTGGCATAGAGAGAGAGAGAGAGAGAGAGAGAGAGAGAGAGAGAGAGAGAGAGAGAGAGAGAGAGAGAGAGAGAGCATAAATTACAATAGAAGATGTAAGAGTGTGAGAATAACGAATGAATGGAACAGAATAAAGGAAGACCACAACAGAATAATGAATGGATGGAAGATAATAATTTATGAATGAAAATAAACGAAAGTAAACCAATGAATGATAATAGTGAAAGAAACATGGAAGAAGAAAGAGGAAAGGAGAAGGAGCGGAGAAGAGAGGACGGTACGAAGGGGGGGGGGGAGAGGAGATGAGAGAAAGGGAGGAGGAGGAGGAGGAGGAGGAGGAGGAGGAGGAGGAGGAGGAGGAGGAGTAAGGGAAGAGTAGAGGAATGAGGAAAGGATAGAAGAGGAGGAGAGGAAGGGGGCAGAGCAGGAAATAGGAAGAGGGGGAGAAATGAGGAGAAAGAGAAGAAAGAAGGGAAGAGGGAGAGAAAAAGTGAGAACTGATGGAGACAGGAGGCAGAAAGGTGTCCCCCCCCCCCCCCCCACCTAATACAGCGAGAGGCCTTCAGCTGATTACACTATGCCTTATCTCTTATCTATATGCGTCATCACCACCATACATCATACAACAGCTTCATCACCAGCATACACCATACCCACCACAGCATCACCATCATACACCATACCACAGCTTCATCACCACCATACACCATTCTACATCACCACCACCATACCCACCACAGCATCACCATCATACACCATACCACAGCTTCATCACCACCATACACCATACCCACCACAGCATCACCATCATACACCATACCACAGCTTCATTGTTCATTACACCTGATGTGATTAACCTTACCTGCGTTCTAGACAAGCTAATTACTACCTCTCCTCACCTGACTTAGTCTTTTTCCTGTTAGGGATTTTTTTCCAAGTACCGTTACATTTTTTTCCTTAAGTAAATGCGAATACCTTTTGGTTTACAATCATTTACCTGTGTACTGTATATTACAGGTTTTCAAACAGGTGAGAAAGATTAGGCTTACTTTAGTTTATATTGAAGTACATTTTATTTTAATCGTATTAAATTATTCCAACTTACAATTACTTCTAAGGAAATTATTTACTCTGTCGAAAGTATTGAATCGAAAGTACATACTCAACAGAAAGTATTCATTCAGTTGAAACTATTTACTCATCTGAAAAATATTTATTCGCCAAAAATTAGTTTATGTATACAGAATTACGGTACAGACAAAACTATGTACACAGCATTACGGTACACATGAAATTACGTAAACACCACACACCAAACAACGTACACAGCCCCCACACACCAAACAACGTACACAACTCCACACATCAAACAACGTACACAGCCCCACACACCAAACAACGTACACAGCCTCACACACCAAACAACGTACACATCAAACAACGTACACAGCCCCACACACCAAACAACGTACACAGCCACACAACAACGTACACAAGACCACAAAACAACGTACACAGCCCCACACACCAAACAACGTACACAACACAACTCATGACCTTGAAAATTCCCAAATAAATCCTAGGAAACTTTTCTTTACAACTTACTACTAAGTCTCACGAAATCTAAAGTGCTTCTCACTCTTGGCGGATTTTAACTATATTATATAACTCTCTTTGTGTTTATATGCTCTTCCTGTCTGTCTGTCTGTCGGTGTGTCTGTCTTCCTGTTGTGTTGATCAATATTTTAATTTAGAGGTTAGGTTAGGAGGAATTAAGTTACGTTGGATTAGGTTCGGTTACGGTAGCTAGAGTTAAATCTCTCTCTCTCTCTCTCTCTCTCTCTCTCTCTCTCTCTCTCTCTCTCTCTTTGCATATATTCTTTCGACGCAGCCGGCAGCTCTCAACATCGTGTACCTAAAGACACACTTCACGGCTTGGAACTGATTCTTCTTCTCTCGTAGGAGGTGCAAAGGTGAGTTCTGCTTTAGTATAAGACAGTTGTGTGTGTGTGTGTGTGTGTGTGTGTGTGTGTGCCATCCTTCCACGCTACTTTCAAAGGGGGATTTAGAATCGCCATGGCGCTCTTAAAAAAAAAAAAAACATCCCTCACGCTAGAAAACCATCCATTAGTTAGTTCAGGAAGGTAAGGTTTTAAACTGGTCACACGCAACTGAATTATAGAACATCAACATCTAAAATAAATTATCAACATTCGCTTTTTCTTTATTTATTCATTAAAAAAAAGTCAGACTTGTTCCACTTGTTCCTAACTCCCTTTCAGGAATCCAATTACACACTACACTTTTAGCGATGCAAGTATTTCGACAACCCGGATCGATTTTACCACGCCATAACAGGGTTCGGCTTCATCCCGGAATCAAGTTTCGTCACAGGAGAAGAGTCCTGACTCATGATCAAGATTACTGGAGGAGATTTTGCGGGGATCATCCACCAGGGAGGCAGAACGGACGAATGAGGTACCCCCAACTTCCTCAGAGCTTGACGAGTCCTATACTGAGCGGTAAGGCGTCGCCTCCGGCACACTGCACACGCTGATAGATATCAGTGTTAAACTGTAAATGCTTGACATAACAAGACTTTCTCTAAGGCTGACAGCTGACATACCTGTGACACAAAGACAACTTCCTTCAAACTACACACACTTGACACACACGAAAACCTCTACAGCTGCCCCTCTGGCGAGACAAAGACAACTTCCTCCAAGGGTGACAAGTTGATACTCGGCAGCGACGACGAGATCCTACTGACGTCAGGGCGGAAGTCTTCAGGAGGCGGCAACACGTCCCAACAAGGCCACAAGTGACACCCCGTCTTTGTCACGCCGTGTTTGTGTTGGGCCAACTGGCTGAGGCGTCTCATTAAAAGCTCCCGCGGCCACAAATGCCACAAGCTGGTGTAAGAGCCAAGCTCCTGAATAAAGAAACAGGATGCAAGAGAGCATCTGTGTACTCAAAGGCTTGTCTCCTCCTGCGTACTCCACCTCGTCTCTTTCTGCATACTTCTGCTTGCCTCCTCCTGCTTACTCCTGCTTGCCTCCTCCTGCTTACTCCTGCTTGCCTCCTCCTGCTTACTCCTGCTTGCCTCCTCCTGCTTACTCTTGCTTGCCTCCTCCTTTCTACTCCTACTTGCCTCCTCCTGCCTACTCTTGTTTGCTTCCTTCTGTCTACTCCTACTTGCCTCCTCCGGCGTACTTCTGCTCAGATCACGTCTCCTCAAGGCAAGAGAGAATCTGCTTACTCCATGCTCCGTTAGAACACCCTAGTTACGTTCATTACAGCTTAATAAAACCTTTGGGAGCGATGAAATACAAAAAAAAAAAGTAAAAAATTATATACAAATACAACGCACTAAAATACATATATACATAGAAGCACTCAACAATATATTCAACTGATGCTCTTTCAATACATAACGAAGGATTCCAATAATGCTTTCACCAAACTCATTAAGCTTTAACGTTCAATTTTTGGGGCTTTGGCTTTTCGTGCAATACTCTTTTCACTGTTCCCAATTAAACTTTCACAAAGGTGTGTCTCGTCCGGAGTCAATGATCGTAAAATGTAAACAAACTAGCCAGAACCCCCAAAAAATTTACAGCTTTGCATTATGTGATGTTAATCTTTGGCCAGTCCACCAAATTCGGATCACCTGAAGATTAACCACCCTCGTGCTAATCCAACCTTAGCCTAACTTAAACAAACCTATCCTATTCTATCAACCTAAACACCATAACCTAACGTAAACTAACCTAACCAAACCTATCCTATTCTATCAACCTAAACACCATAACCTAACCTAACCTAACTTAATCTACTCTAACCTAACTTACTCATAGCCTTCCCTTACCTCTAACCTATTCGATATTTTAGCCAAGTGAAATTAATATTATACCGAGCCAAACCCTCTAACCAATCTTTAACCTAATCCAACCTTAAACCAACCTAAACCACCCTTAGCCTAAACCTGCCGTAGCCTAAACCTCAACACACACTTCCCCCAACACCTCACCTCACCTCAACACAAACTTCCCCCAACACCTCACTTCACCTCAACACAAACTTCCCCCAACACCTCACCTCAACACAAACTTCCCCCAACACCTCACCTCACCTCAACACAAACTTCCCCCAACACCTCACCTCAACACAAACTTCCCCCAACACCTCACCTCACCTCAACACAAACTTCCCCCAACACCTCACCTCACCTCAACACAAACTTCCCCCAACACCTCACCTCAACACAAACTTCCCCCAACACCTCACCTCACCTCAACACAAACTTCCCCCAACACCTCACCTCAACACAAACTTCCCCCAACACCTCACCTCAACACAAACTTCCCCCAACACCTCACCTCAACACAAACTTCCCCCAACACCTCACCTCAACACAAACTTCCCCCAACACCTCACCTCAACACAAACTTCCCCCAACACCTCGTAAAAACATCTCCTACTAAGCCATTGACTCTCATAGTCTCTACAACAACATCAGGTAATTCACTTGGACGGGCAGCACACCTCAGCTAACTTTCACCGCTGAGATGGACAGTGACGCGACGACGACGACGACTACTACTACTACTACTACTACAGGTAAAGTATTCGACCTGTCCTAACTGCAGTAGCTAACTCGGCCCACCAGCTACCACTACTAGGCTCACCACCTACCCATGTTACTCGGCCCACCATCTACCCCTACCACTCGGCCCACCACCTACCCCTACCACTCGACCCACCATCTACGCCCTCCCACCACCAGGCCTCGACGAACACCACACACCCACCTTCAGGAGTTTCGAGTTGGTTTGGGGGGGGGGGGGGTGACTATACACCAGAAGGGGTCACGTTTATCTTTGCCCTGATGATAAATTTATGGGTCTCCGTGTATGCATTTGTCATTCTTCACACGCACAGATACAACACACACCCACACAAAAATACATACATACACAAATACATATATACACACCCACACGCAGATACACCCACCCACACGCAGATAACCCCCCCACACACACACATACACACCCCACCCACACACAATTACACCTCCACTCATCCACCCACCAACAGATACACTCCCTCACACCCCCCCCCCCCCCACCCACACACTAGTTACCAGTACTAATAGCCACGATGGTAGTTATCTTGACGTACACAGAGGTGAGTACGTGTGCGTGGGTAGACTTCATAACTAAGAGGTAAACCCATAAATCCTGATAATTAACGCCAACATCTACCTAGCGCAGCCATCATTGGTACGCCGCCACAACACCACCACACACTACCACTACAACCACCATAACCACACCACCACCACTACAAAACCACATACCACACCATATACTATCACCTCCACTACCACCATAACACCACATACCACAACAACAAATACTACCACAAATTCAACTACAACAACACTTCCACAGCAACTACTACACCACAACACATATTATCACCACAACCACTACAGCATAACACATACTATCACCACAACCACTACACCACAACACATATTATCACCACAACACATACTATCACCACAACCACTACACCACAACACATATTATCACCACAACCACTACACCACAACACATATTATCACCACAACCACTACTATCACCACAACCACTACAACACAATACCCTACCACCGCAACCACAACCACAACTACACCATAAATTATACACAACACTTGAAACAACACAAACACCCTATCATAACAAACAGTAGCATCATACACACTACTCCCATCATCACGTTTACCATAGAATAACAAACACCGCTTACCACACCCCCCCCCTCCCTCCCCCACACACACCTGTACAGTTTGGCTGAGAGGGCTATATTTATCCATTGACCTTTACCTGTGATGCTGATAACATTGGCCAAGACTGGTAGCTGAGAGAGAGAGAGAGAGAGAGAGAGAGAGAGAGAGAGAGAGAGAGAGAGAGAGAGAGAGAGAGAGAGGACGGACACACACACACACATACTTCAGGATTCTCTCCCGTTTGTTGACGTTGGAAAGTTGGCTCAACAAACAGTACGGTACTTAGTAGACAGCTGGACAGACAATAGTAAACTACTGGATAAACAACATCAGCCAGCTGGGTAAACAATAGCCGACGAAAAAATGATATATTAAAGAACAAACAATAATTAGTACACAGAACAAAACATACAGGTATACAGGTAAACAATCAATAGTAAACAGGTAAACAAAACAAACAGGACAAACAAAGTAAAACAAAATATACAAAGAATAATAAAACAAAAAAACAAACAATAGAGTTGAGCTTGACAATCACTAGTACAGCTTGACAATCAATAGTACAGCTTGACAATCACTAGTACAGCTTGACAATCAATAGTACAACTTGACAATCACTAGTACAGCTTGACAATCACTAGTACACAGCGAGACAAACAACTCCAGATAACGAGGAGCAATGAATAAGATGCTATGGCAAAGTGGATAGTGCTCACCTCCTCTCCTCAAGGCTGCTGGTTCGATGTAGAAACACTCCTAGCCCACCCACCTGTGAATGAGTAAATAGCGTGTAAGTTTGGGGATGTAATGGAGATCGAGGCACTGCATTGAGAGGGTCTAGTATACAGCGTCCCATATCCACACAGTCCCTAATGGCCAGTTATACATAAGGGACATCCTATCGCTTTAAACATTCACGATTAACATTAGTAGAAAAGTTAAGCCAAAAAAGGTGACATTTTAACAATATACTGTATATGTGTTAATTAGTAAACATTCAAGTAGATATAACCAAAAAGGTGAAATCAACCACAAGGCTACAGTGCACAACATCAAGGTCAAGTGTCCAAGTTTAGCAATGTATGTTGAAAACACCTACAGGGACCCATCAGACCTTTATATAACAAGCTTCAAGGCTCCTGAGGGAACAACGTAGGGGACCCTGTTGTAATGGCAATATACGCATTAGGCCTGTCCGTGCTCCAACACACAATAAAATTTGAAACAACCGCGGTCAAGCAAGTGGCGGACGCTGATGGCCTAACACGAGCAGGAAAAGTGGAGGACATCAGAAAGTGGTGGGACCTGGTAACATCGCGTGGTCCACAAATAGGGTACTACCCAAATGCCAGCAAGTCCTTCCTCATTGTGAAGACAGAACACTATGAACGAGCAATGGAGGTGTTCGGTGGAAGAGAGGTCAAAATAACAAAGGACGGCCAAAGACACCAAGGTGCGATAATCGGCACTAAGAATTTCAAGACCGAGGTCGTTACGGGAAGGTTAATGATTGGGTGAAGAAAATCCAGCCTCTGTCTGATATTGCTAAAACAGAACCACATGCGGTTTTGGCGACATTCACCCATGGTGTCAAGCTATGAAGTTACCTGATGCGCACTATCCCTGATATCAGACCCCTCTTCCACCCTCTGGAAGAAGCCATCAATGTCGCTTTTATCCCAACACTAGTGAAAAATCAGTATTTCACACCAGCAGAAGATCACTCCTTGCACTACCACCGAGACTGGGAGGAATGGGATTAACTAATCCAGTCGAGCTTGCCGCCACAGAAAATTAGAACTCTGTCAAGCTCACGGCAGCCATCACTGAGCACATAATCGCTCAGAATGTAGCAAGTTAGGTGGATACCAACGACTTAAACAAGATTCGACGGTCCATTACGACCGAACGGATGCACACACAAAGTGATAAGCTGCAACAACAACTGTTGCAGCAAGTGTCAGAGAACTAAAAAAACAAAAACAAATAAGCTATAGCGCAGGAGGTGGGCGCCTCGAACTGGTTAACACCGTTACCGATAAGAGCAATAGGTTTCAGTCTTAATAAACAAGAATTCACAGATGCCATTGCTCTAAGGTACGGTCGGCCAGTACAAGATTTGCCCTCCCAATGCGTGTGTGGATCATCTTCTGACATCGACCACGCCATGGTGTGCAAGAAGGGGGGCTTCGTGTGCACGAGGTATGACGAAGTAAGGGATCTCGCTGCAAATTTACGGAAGGAAATATGCCGCGACGTCATGGTGGAACCGCCCCTCCTTCCATTGGACGGTGAGAATTTCCATCACAGGACTTAAAACACATCCAACGAAGCCCGTGTGGACGTCACCGCTCGAGGATTCTGGACGCGGGGACAACGGGCCTTCTTTGACATAAGGATCTTCGATCCCATGGCCGCATGTCACCGTAACCTAGCTCTCGACGCTGCACACAGGAGGAACGAGAATGACAAGATCAGGGCATTTGGGTAGAGAATTCTGATTGTGAATCAGGGCAGCTTCACTCCTCTGGTGTTCAGAACCTCTGGCGGGATGGGACCAAGTGCAAGATGTTTCTACGCCAGAATCGCGGAGGTGTTATCTGAACGGAAGCAGCAGCCCAGAAGTTATGTTACAGCCTGGTTGAGGTGTCGACTCTCCTTCTCTCTGCTTAGGTCTGCATTGCTCTGCCTCAGGGGAACGAGGTCGTCGGTCCCAAAGCCGACACCGGTCGCATATATTGACTATGAGGCAACAGTCACTGAATGTCGCATTTAATTTTAAGATAATAAAATGGCGGCGAAGGTGTGGCTATTGGAGGAGGCTGGAGGCCATTGTAATAAAAATTAAATAAAATAAAAATAACTATACTACTACTAATAACAAAATTTCTCTGTAAATCACATTAATAAAACAACCCAATAATAATAATAATAATACACAAAATACCGGGTGCAAAAAATAAGAACCATAATACTAAACAACAATAAACAAACAAGAATAGCTAAACCCCCCAAACAAATCTCGACACCTGCAGTAAACTAACAAGCGTCATAAGGTTAACGAGAAAGAGCAAACTATTTAGTAAACATTCACCTGAGTAAACACACACAAAAAAGGTTGAAGCATACTTAAGTCCTTTAATTAATTACACGGTAAATACTTGGCCTCATATTTCGCTTCTCCCCTACACGTTAGGTCGTCTCCCGGGTGGCTGCTGCAGCACTCCTGGTATATTTTGTATGAGTTTCGAGGGAATTTACATATAACGATTCTGTAAGTTAATTTATGTCTCTTAATTGGTGTAAAAGGAACGTAGTTGGGTTAGGAACGTGGTTAGGTAGACTCATTTGTGGAACGTAACTGGTGTTAAGAGAACGTATATGAAATTAAGGTATAGTTAGTCCTTCAGTAATTCTTTACCCCTAACTAGTAGCAGCAATTAACTAAACACATATAATTAAGGTAGCAATAATCTATATAATATTGTACCTCTAACTAGTATTCACATATGTCATGAAGTTATATATAATGTGTGAAAATCCGATATAATTTTTTGGGGGCATTATATTTCAGCTTACCCTTAAGTCAGGTCAGATAGATCCGTTCTTACTGCCCCAATTACGAGGAAAATCCAACTCACGAGCCATTTTGAGAATCTTGACTATGTTCTATAACAATTCGTGGGTATTTCTGCGTTTATTGTGACATCTCTCGCTTACATTTTCGTCTCTCTCTCTCTCTCTCTCTCTCTCTCTCTCTCTCTCTCTCTCTTTCTCTCTCTCCTGTTTTGTTATTTTATCTTGTCTTCCTAATCGTCGGAGAGGGAAGTGAAGGAGAAAGAAGAAGACAAAAATGAAGAGGAGGGGGAGGAAGAGGAGGAGAAGATAAAAAAAATGGTAAATAATGAGGAATAGGTTTAGAAGAGAAAGAAAACAAGAAGACGAAGAGGAGGAGTACATGATCAAGAAGAGGAAGAAGAGGAGGAGAAGAACAAGAAGAGGAGGAGAGGATGACGAAAACTCAAAGCCAATAAATCAAAATCAGAAACAGGAAGAGGAGGAGGAGAAAGACGAGGATGATTCCGGGTGTAGGAGGCAGTAACCGGTAGGAAGAGGGAGAAGAGCAACCACAACCTGTAGGGCAGGGAGGGAGTAGATGAAGGAAGAAGGAAGGGAGGAAGGAAGAAGTGGGAGAGAAGCAGGGAGGAAGGAAGGAGAGGGGGAGAAGCAGGAGAGTAGGGATAAGAAGCAAGGCAAGGATAAAGGGTGGGAGAGGGAGAACCATAAAGGGAGGGAGGGAGAACAACAGACAAACAGGGACAGAGAGATGCAGAGAGGGAGGGAGCCAGACACCGAGAGAAAGCTAGGGTGAAAGTAAGATAGGGAGAGAGAGATAGGGAGGAGTACATGGAGAGAGGGAGGGAGTCAGGGAGGGAGGAAGACAGGGAGAGAGAGGGAGGGGGCTGGAGGTCGATAGTACAAATATTGTCAGTAACATGACTCTCTCTCTCTCTCTCTCTCTCTCTCTGTGGGTCATATCTGGCAGCCACCCACCCACCCACTCCTGGCCAACCACTGGGTTACTCTCTCCCACTCGCCTCCATTCTTTCTTCCTCAGTATCACCTCCTCTTATTCCCATCTTTATTGTTTATTATTTCATTCCTTTCTTTATTGCTTATTACTTCATCACTTTCCCAATCCCTTGCTTTATCGTCTATTGCTTATTATCATTCTAAACCAACTAGTGGGCTATTCTTTCTCATTCTCCTCCATTCATCTTCATCTCTTTCTCTTATCCCCTATATTATCATTAGCTTTATGTGTTTCCCAATTCCTTTCTTTATCGTTTCTTGTTTCACATACCTTCTACCGCTACCAATGACTTACTCTTTCTCACTCCTTCCCTCTTTATTTCCCTCTCTTATTCCTACTTTCACCATCTAATACATAATCTCTTTCTCACTTCCCTCTTTATTTCCCTCTCTTATTCCTACTTTCATCATCTAATATATCATTTCTCTCACTTCCCTCTTTATTTCCTCCTCTTATTCCTACTTTCACCATCTAATACATCATCTCTTTCTCACTTCCCTCTTTATTTCCCTCTCTTATTCCTACTATCATCACCTAACATCTCATCTCTCACACAATACCTTACTTCTGTTGGTCAGTCCACAGTACAGCATCAGGGAAACACAACAACGAACAGAAAATTGCACCGAAGATCAAAGGGTAACTGGAAAATATTCGTAGCAGTTAAAACAGCATTAGTGAACAGCACCACCACCACCTTTACAGCATTTCACGTAAACCTCCTAAGATAGTCTGGCTAATGTCTTCGCCAGCACGAGAGAACAGCATCTAGCTTTTTTTTATTTACTTGGTTGATTAATGTAATTATAATTTCATATATTTAAAATCACTTTCTTATTACTTTATTTATTATCATATTATTATTGGTTACATTTTCATTATTTGTTACCGTTATTTTGTTATTGTTATTATTATTATTATTATTATTATTAACTCCAGTATCATTAATATCCTTTTATTAATCTTTCACACTGGCGGAGAAGAGGCACTTAAAATATTGAACACTTTCTAAAATGAACCTTAACCCCTGGTGTACTGAGGACCTTTCTGTGGTGAATAAAATCGTCTGCCGTAAGCCGAGTAAAATATTAAAAGCGACGTCTAGTACTGAAGGAGAGAGAGAGAGAGAGAGAGAGAGAGAGAGAGAGAGAGAGAGAGAGAGAGAGAGAGAGAGAGAGAGAGAGAGAGAGAGAGACCACAACGAACAAATAACAATAAATTAATACAGAAAAAATATTTAATTCTTTTATGTATCATTACCTCACTAAAATTTCCCCTAGGTACATAAATCTAACCTACCCAGCCTTTCCTGACTGATTTCCTGATATATATTTTCCCGCGGAGGCCATTTCCCGGGGACATAGAGTAATCAACAAAAGACTAATGCATTTTTCATGAATGGTAAAAGAAAATACGAAGGTAATTTATCGGGGGATTGAAGGAAAATACCGCCACCTTTACAAGCCTGTCCAGTATATACACTCGGCCCCGACAAGCAGAGGCGCCACACTGACTCCTCCGTGACAACATCTGATAAAAGACAAGAAGACGAAGACAATACAAACCAACAGATAAGAAAGGCGAGAAAAAAAAATAAAAGCAACAAAGGGGAGGAAAACGAAACAAAAATACAAGATAGCTTCACTCCAGCTCTCAAAAAAGACGGTGTCACCTTCACACACACACACGCCCGCCCCGTCCCCACCCTGGCAGGCAAAGGTACCAACCTAAACTGTTACGTGACAACCCTGGAATAAGAAAATGACCAAAGGCTCGTGCATGACGGGACGCGCTGTGAGGGGGAAGTGAAAAAAGGAGAGAGAGAGAGAAAGAAAAAAAACAACAACCCCGACCGTTGAGGCAAATTGCTGAGGTGGTTGGCCAGCTGGCAGATGGCTGGTCACCTCTCCCTGACTCGCTAGAAAATGTAGAGTGCCAGCAGAGTGCCAGCAGTGCCGGGCTATCTTTACTGTTCATTGGCCATGACTCGCTGCTGTTAGGGGGAGGACCAGACGCAATCCAGGAAAGCCTTAGTGAGACACCCTATGGTAGCCTACCTTTGTTGTCTACCTGCCTACCTATTTGTTCATCGCCCTAAACATTCATTGGTGTAATAACCTATTTACCTACCTAGTGATCTATCCATACATCAATACAATTGCTTACCTGTCTAATGAACCAATCAATTCATCAATCACCTATCTAATAAGCTATCCACTCGTCCCTGTAATTACCTATTCATCTATTAGCTAATCTAGTCATTCATCGTTGTAATTACTTTTGTATCTATTCACTAAAATAATTACCTGATACCTTATTAAATATTCAGTTATCTATTCATCTCTGTAATTACCCCACCAACAATCTATTTACCTATATATTCAGCTAATTACTTACAAACACACTCATCGTCATTATCGTTTATCTATCTACCTGACTATACATTTACTTACAATCATCAATTATTAAGTAAAAATAAAATAATAGGTGATTTGTCTCTTTACCTAGTTAATTAACTCCTATGCACACCTGAAGAAATTAGCCGTATATACTTTATAAAATTGGAAGCGACTTTAAATAACTAAGGTTAAGACATTTATCAAGTATTTAACACCAGCAATATCTTTCAACCTCAAATTCACTGACTTATGACACGTGGGAAGGAAAACCATGTGTGTGTGTGTGTGTGTGTCATATGCAGGTAAGGGGAGAGATGGCACTGAAACCAACCCTCAGAATCACATGTGGCTAAATAAGATCAAACTAAGAGAGAACTTCCAACACACTTTTAAGAACCAGAATCCTTAAAAAATACGAAGTTAAAAATTACCTACAATATATAACCTAACCTCACCTATTCGGAGCTGTAGTATTATTTGGTTGAACTACAGATTAGCTTTCTCCTCTGTCGTCACGGCCAGAGGTGATCTTGATGGTTTGTTTCCAGTCTTATTTAACCCAGGGGCTATAATGTTCCGCTACACTCCAGACAGCACTACAAAGCACCCGGATGAAGACGCTTGTTTGCTCGGCGCCATGTCAACACGATACGATACGAAGTCTTTAGTTAAGAGGTGAAAGAAGATTATTAGGGGTTGAAGGAAAAAGTGGTGAAACTGAAATACAGTAGGAGTAGAGAGAATCTGGGCTCAACCAGATCGCTTCATCTTTTTTATTGGTATTTTGTCTTTGTTCTGCTCCCTTGGGTCGTCAGACCTTTGTATTAATATTGGTTTATTTACATAATGCTGCTTATTATTATTATTTTTTATTATTGTTGGAGTTAGTGAGCTCGCCCAGGTCCTTGTGTAACTGGGAGGGTAGTCACATTTTTTTTTTTTTTTTTTTTTTTTTTTTTTTGAGGTGTTAGTTAAGTGTTAGTTGTGTTAGTCTAAAGATACACTGTATGGAGAGGCCTGCCAGGTTCTTAGTGGAGCTGGTTGGTCACTCTCATCTTTATTCCTCTAATAATGTTTCATGTATAAATGTGTATATTGAGGCAGGAGGTGGTTCAATTACTTCTTCCTGGCTGATATAGCTTGGAGGGTAATCACATTATTATTATTATTATTATTATTTTTTTTTTTTTTTTTTTTTTTTTTTTGAGTTAGTGAGCCCGCCCAGGTCCTTGTGTAGCTGGGAGGGTAGTCACATTTTTTTTTTTTTTTTTTTTTTTTTTGCTAAAATGTTAGTTCAATGTTAAATGTTAAATCTTAAATATTAGTTATGTTAGTCTAAAGGTACACTGTATGGAGAGGCCTGCCAGGTTCTTGTGGAGCTGGTAGGTCACTCTCATCTTTTATTCTCTCTATTAATGTCTTATATGTATATTGGGGCAGGAGATGGTTCAATTACTTTCTTCCTGGCTGATTTAAACCAACTGTGTTCTTGGAATTCTTCGTTGTCTATATTATTTATCCAGTTTTGATATGTTTCTGTGTTAAGTTCAGTCACTTTTTTCCAAATATTTACAGCTTTGTTGTGTATATCTACATTAATTGCTAAGAGATTTGCTCTCTTATGTAGCTGTTCATTACTGATGTGGTCTGTATATTTTATGTTATATATAAATCTAAGGGCTATATTTTGTACTGTTTGTAATCTTTTAATGCTCGTTTTACTAAGGGTGTTCAATGGGATGGGTGGGTAGTCCATAATTGATTTGACAAGGGCAATATATATCTTTCTCTTGTTATTAATGCTAAGGTTCTTAAAGCGTTTTATTTTTGATAATCTTATTCTTGCCTGTCGTTCTTTATCTTTTAAGTATGTTATATATCCTCTTTTTGTTAGTTTTAGTCCAAGCATCCTGCCTTCAGTGTCGTATGGGTATAGTTCCTGGTCGACTATTACTGGACTTGTATTAATCTTGGCTATTGGTATTATCTTGAATTTGTTCTTATTTGTCCTGATTTTCCATTTTTTCTCAAAATCATTTATGTTTTTTATCGCTCTTACCGTGTAGAGTGCCATAAATTGAGTTGATTTTCCTGGGTATGATACTATTTGAGTAATATCATCAGCAAACATTACATATTCGCTAAAGGGGGTAGGTTGAGGTGTGTCTGAAGTATAAATTGTATATAGTGTTGGAGAAAGGCATCCTCCTTGAGGTACTCCACTCTCAAGATTAAACATAGTTCCCAAAAAGTTTCCAATTTGAATTTGTGCTCTCCTACCATCTAAATAGTTACACAATATTCTTAGCAAGTATTCATTAAGTCCCAGTTTTAATATTTTATATTTTAAGCCTAAATGCCAAACCTTATCAAAGGCCTTAGAAACATCCCTTAAAATTATATTGATCTGGTTACCCTTGCTTTTTTCTATTGCAATTATTTCCGTTATTATGGCTATTGCAGTTAGGGTATTTCTATTGGGCATAAATCCATGTTGTCTATTGTTAGTTTTCCCATGTTGTGTTAAAAAGGCTATAAGTCTTGTATTTAAAATTTTTTCCAATAGTTTCCCAGTAATTTCTAATAAAGATATTGGCCTGTAGTTTAATATTTCCTTATTGTCCTTACCCTCCTTCGGAATAAATATCATTTTGGCATATTTTAGTTTGTCTGGAAAGTAACCAGTTATTAAGCATGCGTTATAAATGTTTAATAGTGTATTTAAAATGTTTTCAGGTAGATTCATGATCATATTTCGTGTAATACCTGTGAGCCCAGGGGCTTTTTCCTTAAACTTCCTCAGACAGTGCATCATTTCTCCCATTGTTATTATTTGATTATTTGGTAATAAGTTATAGTCTATATATTGCCTTGGGGTGATTCTATGTATATGTCTTCCCATCTCTTCTTCTATCCTTTCTTCGTGTTCACTATCAAAATCTTCATTTTCCTCATCTGATATTTTAAAAATTTTTACCCATTCCCTTTTGAATGCTGACTCTTGTTCATTTTCCTCGTGCAATTTTATTCCGTTTTGGTCTTTAATGTATGGTGTTTTTTGCTTGTTGTGCCCTATCATCTTGTTTATGGAAGTCCAAAATGTTTTTGTGTCTTTAGTCATGTCAGCCGCCATTATAATATCATTCCATTTTTTATTGTTTGCTTCCTTACATGCGTCTCTTAATTTTATCTGTAGTGCTATCTGTGTCGTATATAGCCATCTGTTACTGCCATGTCTTTCCATATACCTGTTTATTTCATTGTAATAGGTCTGGGTTAATTTAACTTCTTCTGGTAGTCTGTTGTTGGGTAATGTTCTAAAGTGTGAAGTAGGAGTGTGTTTGGTTATAGATGTTTTTATTGCTGAGTGCAGTCTGTCCATTTCTGAGTCTATATCTTCTGTTGTTTTCCCTTGTAGGTTAATCGAGTGGTGACTACTTAAGTCGTCTTTGAAGCTGTCCCAGTCTGTTTTACTCATTTTCAGCCTCTTTTTTATTGGTATCTGTATGGGGCTTGTTGACAGTGTTAGTATAATTGGCAGATGGTCACTGCCTGTAAGAGGTCCCTGTATTATATGGTAATTGAAAAAGGCTTTGTTGTTGGTAAAAATTTTGTCTGGTGTCGATTGTGTATTGTGATTTCTCCAGGTTGGAAAGTTAGGACCCAGATGATTGATTTTCCCTAAATTTATTAATTGATTAAGGGCGTTTCCCACGACGTTATTATTTGTATTGTCAAAAATCCTATGTCTGGCGTTAAAGTCTCCTAAGATGTACATCGGATGACTACTGTTAGCCAATTTTAATAGGTCTTCTATAGGTAAGTAGGGTCGTCTCGGTGGCAGATAAGTAGTAGCAATTATTACATCTCCTTGAGTTGTATTTATTTTTATTGCCAGAAATTCTTCCTGGAAGTCATCAATTAGTTTAAATTTTAAGTTTCTTTTAACCGCTATAGCTACTCCGTCATTTTTCTCGCCCGATTTGTTTCTTTGGTTTACATAATAGTTAAAGAGTTTTATGTTGTTGTTTTCTGTCTCACCGTGACTGTTTATTAGTATAATGTCTGGGTCAATTTCTTGATATATATTACTTAGGTTAATTCTCTCGGTGTTCCAGTTTCTTACGTTGTGTTGTATTATTCTTAAAGTTCTTACTGTTTGTCTATTGTCCATTATTTCTTATACTTGGATTGTAACTGTTGAAGTGGAGACCTATCATCCTGTTTCCCGCTTCTGACTCTTCTAAACTCTGACGGGTCTACTATTTTAAAGTCATTGGTCGTAATCTTTAGTTTGTCCGTAGCAATTAGTGACCAGACGTAGTCTTCACTTAGGGATTTTTCTTGATATGTCCACTTGTATATCCCTCCTTCACAGTTTTTTACTATTGTTCCTCCTGTTGGTCTCGATGTTGGGATTCCATGTTTTGTTGTAGTGATAACTTTTAATCCTATATCTTCAGCAGATTCAGGTTGTATATTGTGTTCAGTTTCCATCTTATCTTCTCTCCTCCTACTCCTTTGTCTTGTAGACTGTCCTTTTGTTATTTCTATTTTCTCTTTGTCACTTCTAGTCATTTGTCTGGGATCTCTATCAGTCGCTTGTGTTCCTTGTGTATCAGCTGTTGCTCCTTGCTCAAACCTTTGTTTGTCTAGCTGTAGTCTTTCGCTCAGTTCGCTCAGACGACACTGCACATGACATCAATAGCCCCCACAACCCCCCCCAAGAAACTTCCCAAAGTTGTTTTAAGCTTAAATTTAGAGGCTTCCGCTGCCAGGATGTATCAATGCAACTCCGAAAGTCTTTCTAAAAACAGACCAACATCTACCTATCTACCCCGGTAATGACTGGGTTTATTATGCACCTCCCAAAGTCTTCCACAACAGACAACTCTTATTAATAACCAGCTGCCAGTGTGACCAACGAGGGAGTAGCACCACCTAGTTCTTTTTTTTTCCACCTTATCTCATTACATATGGACATTTGCATCCTGATATTAATCCCATTCTTCACTCTCTATCTATGCATCCTTTATTCTATGTCCTCTTCTACTGTCGTGTAAGAGGATATCACGGGGTACAGAAACACCATCCCCCAATAAACAAGGAAGGAAATAATAAGGAATAAAGTGGGAGACAAGTTTGTAAAGAGAGAGAGAAAAGGAGAAGAGATAACATGTAGAAATATCCACACTCATCCCCTCACACTTGTATATACAGTACACAAAGTGAAGTATCTCTCTCTCTCTCTCTCTCTCTCTCTGTGCCGCCTAACGCTTACATATCCGTTTTCCATGACCTTAACTGCTATAAATGCTACTATCTGGTAAATACACTGCTACTATACACTCTTACACCCCTCCCCCCCTTCCACCCCGCAGGTATTATTGTTACTACTGTATTCTCAATAACGTCTCGGTGTCACTACGGGAAATAAACTTAATAAACTACAACTATCTGACGCAAAACTTCGGTACAAAATGGGAAAATGTCATTGGCACTGCACTCGACTGTCTTCACATCCCCAACTGTATACTCTAGCACCTATCCACAGCTTAGGAGGACTGGGAGTAGAGTGTCTGTCCTTACTCAAACCATCGACCCTCAGGACAGGAGACAAGCACTGTATACACTCGACCACCGTAACTATAGTCTTTCAATACCGGTCAGTCAATTAGAGGTTCAGCAATAGACTACTTATGGAAAATGAGATAAACTTTATGAATAACAACAAATCAACAGAGAACAAAAATAACAAAAATCACTAAACCAACTAAAAATAAATAACAGATACCGATGTTGTTTGTGGCTCGTTCTTCACTGATTGTAATATCGAAATGCAACTTATATTCACGTTGCTACTGCACACACACACACACACACACACACACTGTTTTATCCACAAGAGTAAAAAGTCACACGATTAATGGGTTAATATTAATAAAAATAAATAAAATATAAGCGTATATACAGACCACACACACAGGTGACATTCATCTTGACGGTGTGTAAGACAAATTGTGAGAGAGAGAGAGAGAGAGAGAGAGAGAGAGAGAGAGAGAGAGAGAGAGAGAGAGAGAGAGAGAGAGAGAGATTCCCTACACTAAAATCAACATTTAATTCTCGGTAGCAAGCAATAGTTTCTCCACCTATTATGAGTCAGCCACCCAACGTGACAGCCAGCGCCATAACCATTTACTTTTAAACTGTTTACATTCAAGAGGTTATTTCGTCAGCGCGCAAACTTTCGAAACATCTTGAAATATTTGGCAAAACAAGCGAGTCCAACTAGCAAACATTCCCACAGACCTTCGCTCTTTCTCGATATTAAAACCAGTTGTTGTTTTAGATTAAGATAAAATCAACTGCCTGTGTTATGAAACCTCTCTATCTTACAGCCAGAGATTATGAAAATTCGGCGAAAAATATTGAGTCAGCAATTTTGAGACAAGTTTGAAAAAGAGTGTAGATTATCGCTAAATTCTTTCAAGAAAAAATCACAAACTTTTCAACGTTCCGGCGTACTTCTTCTATTGATCGATATTAGACTAAACTATCGCTATATTCATAAAATCGTTCCATAAAAACAAAAGCACGCCACTAACGCCACTAGAGGCACATCAATCGGGAACGTTTGTCTGGCGAAGCGTCCGGATGAGGGTCAGTGTATAGTGGAGGGGTCAGTGTATAGTGGAGGGGTTAGTTCTGTTTTATAGCAACACTCATAAACCCAAGACGATACTTCACAACAGGCGGGTGGGAAGGAAGGGAGTTTGGCCAGTGATACTTGAACAGCCACCACGGTAAGGTTACACACACACACCAACCACACCAAACCCACACACACCACATGGCTCTTGTGTATTTGTTCCGTTTGGCATCGATTATTTACACCACGTCAAGCAGATAGGTTCCTTTAAGTGCTCTTCATTACCAAGACCATTTAGCTACACGGTTACACCACAGAACAATTACTGTCCTTGTTGCTTTAGGTGTTTCATAAAGGTATAATGGAGAGCATTAGTTTATGAGAACGGATAAACACAGAGCTTTTCATGACCATCAGTACCAACCCAGGGTAAATATTGCCCTGGAACTAAACAGGTTGGTGGCCTCATGTACCGTATGACAATTAACACAACAGTAATAATTCAACACACACACACACACACAAATAAACTTGATCGACTGTCCGTGAAAAAAAGAGAGAGAACGTGAACAGGTGTTGCTTCAAACATACGAGGAGGCTGCGGAGTTGACAAAAGGCCCAAGAAACCACTTCCAGGAAAATTCTCGGTAAAATGTAAAGGTTAAACATAAAATGGCCTTTGTAGACTCCTCACGTTTACTGTTTGTGATATACAATGTGTCTAAAATACCTACCAGGGAACAATTACTGTAACTAAATGACCAATGTTATGTAAATATTCATAACGCTATCACCTGTGTTTGGAGACTTATTTGAATAATACGTCAAGAACAATATATTACGAGGCAAAGCGTTTACAAAAAATATATCGCTGAAAGTTGCCCGGGAAAAGTGTTCAGAAATCGAGATATTCAAAATGCTAACAGAAAACGATGGGGTGGGGAGAGGTTGATTTTGATTTTGCCGCTTGCAGCGGCTACTTTATTGTGCACCCCACACTCATCCTGTGAGCGGTAGCGCAAAAGGATTACAGAGTAGGGTTTACAAAGGGTCATAATAATTAACCCCCGTTGTCAGGATATTATGGCACTGAAAGTTACACAGTTCTATCTTCACACAGTCGAGGACGTAGTGTTCAAGTGTGTGGCCATATGTATGGCCACACACTTTACATTTAGTTTTGTTTACATCTGCTTGAGGAACATACTGCCAAAGGTACTTATATCCTAACCTTAATCTAGCTGTTACAACATCTTGTAATCTAGTGATCTTGTTACTTGCTCCATAAACGTGTTTCACTTGATACATCTCATCATGGTAAACTATGGATTGACTAGTGCCTGTTTGCACTTGTCTACTTGCGTCAAACTCATCAATAAGTTCTTTCCTAATTACAGTTTTAAGGGTTCTTTTTGACAGACCCAAATTGTATTCAACGGTGTCTTTGTTAGACGCGAGTTTGGCGAGGGCATCAACTCTGTCATGTTTTATGAGGCCTATGTGAGAGGGGATCCACAACAGTTTGACCCTGACACCCCGGTCAACAAGGCACGCATATTTGTGTCTGGCTTCAGAGACAAGAGCGTGACAACCTGAGTCGAGGGTACCAAGGGCAAGTAGTGAGGATAGAGAGTCAGTGATGATGAGACTGTCAGTAACAGTGGTTTCAATGAATTTAATAGCTGTGAGTATGGCAACTAATTCAGTTTGTAGAGTGGATGCCCAGTTGTTAATTCTAACTCCTTTCTCAATTATATTACCGTCAGGTTGAGTCACAACAATAGCACTTCCAGCCCTCCCACAGGCGGTGTTTAGAGACCCATCAGTGTAGATGGTCTGTGTGATATTATCATCAGTCTGTAGAGTGTGTATGTGTTCAAGAGCTCTCAATTTGGCAGTGTGTTGGAGATAAATGCTTTGTATAATTAATTTTTTAGGCGGATACGTCGGTATTGTGATATCGAAGGGAACTGTCCGCCAGGGTGGCAGGAAGCGCTGTTGTGTCTCAACTTTGTACAGGTGGTCTAGTCCAAATATCTTCATATGTGTAGCTGTAGTTTGGATCCATTTAGACTCAGTAGTCCCATGGTTCATACATTCTAGCAATTTTAAGGAAACAATGTTATCAGGATCACCACGCAGAAGCCTCAGGGCTATCATGAGGTTGACTTCAATTATTCTATCTTTAACACTGGGTATACCTAGTTCTTTCCTCATATTAAGTACTTTAGTGCTCATGGGACATCCTAGGATAATTCTGAGGGCTTTATTTTGCATTTTCTCGAGCTTGTCAACGCCTTTCCCGTCACGAATGACCAGGGCTGGTGCGTGGTAATCTATCAGAGATCTTATATAGCCTAGGTACATTGTTTTAACAATTCTAATATTAGCACCATAGTGCGGGCTGTACCCCGCTACACTTCTAAGAGGTCTCAGTCTGTCAGTACATTGGCGGGTTAGCTGTTGTATGGCAGGTAGGGTACAAGGGACGGAAACACCAAGATATTTAAAAGAAGAAACATAGTCAATAGTGTTGTTACCTATCTTGAACTTGGCGGGGCCGCGTTTGCGGTTCCCAGCTTGTTTGTTGAACACCTTAGTTTTGTCAGTGGAGATAATAAGACCGAGGTGTTCACAGGCTGCGTATACATGGTTCAGGGTGGTTTGCATTTCACGATGAGTTTTAGTATGTATAAGAATATCGTCAGCATAGCTGATTGAGATATTGCTGGGGTTGTCTGGTATTAAATTTAATAATGCATTCATAAGAACATTGAACAAAGTGGGGCTAAGTACTCCACCTTGAGGGGTACCAAGTTGCATATCTTTAACTTCACTTTTGTATCCCTGAAACAGTGCAGCAGCCCTTCTGTTGGTTAGGTAACCACTTATCCAGTGTAACAGCCTACCTCCTATATCCATTTTGGCTAGTTCGTACAATATCAGTTGCCTATTGGCAATATCAAATGCAGCTTTTAGGTCAAGAAATGTGGTGTATCTGTGCCTTTCATCACCATGCACAGTTAGGAATGTGGTGATGCAATTATGTACACCTTTACCATGGGTGAAGCCATTTATGTTAGGAGACATGTGTTCTCTGATTCTATATAAGAGTCTGCCAAGAACCATCCTCTCAAAGGTTTTACACAGGCAGCTGGTTAGTGATATGGGACGAAAGGCATCAGGCTGTCCTGGTTTCGGTATTGGTACAACAATACTGCTGGTCCATGATGTGGGTAGTTGGCCCTCGGCATGACTCATATTGTACAATACCAACAATGGATTGCCTGGCACGCGCCTTAGTAGTCTAATGATGTTGTAGGTGACCCCGTCCTCTCCAGGGGAAGTAGACCTACCCCTGGCGAGGGCGGCGTCAAGCTCCCACTCAGTATATGGAACATCACACTCATCGTGCTGTTTGCCCAGCATAAAGCTAATAAGATTACTTCTCTCTACAGACTTCGCATCAAGGAGTCCCCGAGTCCTAGCTGGTAACATGTCATAGCTCGACACATGAGCCCACTTTGTTATTAGCTCATTCGACTTTTGCAGAGGGTTTGGATGGGAGACGTGTCTTCTGTTTTTACCTCTGATTATGTTTATGTCTTTCCAGGCTTTGCTGAGGGATGTGTGTTGGTTCAGGCTGTTGACATATGTCTCCCATGCATTTTGTCTGAGTTCGTTTACACGTTCCCTGACAGCAGCAAGGGAAGCTTGATACAATTGTAACATTTGAGGTGTTCTAAATTGTCTGTAACCCTTACCCACCCTCCTGACCCTAGCCCTGTGTTTTTTCAGCTCAGGGTCATTATAGCACTGCTGTTGCCTGTTCCCATTATGCTGACCACGTTTTCTCCTTTTTTTGGTGGAGGCATTGTTGGTGAAGTATACATAAGTCCTATCTATCAGATCGTCATGGAAACTTTGGTAGTTGTCAGGCTTGTAGTCCTTGTACCAGTCATGGATGAAGTCTATGAACTGGCTTTCATGTTCTTGCTTGACTGTGATTCTACGTCTGTTGAGTTTACCACCAGTGGGGGTGCCATTGGCTACATGTATACTAGCTTGGATTGGGCTGTGGTCAGACATAAGATCAGTGACAACATCAGAGCTATGAGTTGTGTATGATAGATTAAAGCCAATACATTTGTCTAGACCCCCGCCATAGATGTGTGTTGGTTCATTATTACCTATAATTTGAACATCTTCATATGCGCTGAGAAGTGAGATAAGTCTCCTACCATTGGTGTTAGTGGTGGAGTCACCTAATTTCTTGTGTCTAGTATTCAGGTCACCCATTAGGACAGTGGGCTCAGTGTGTAAAAAGTCTGGGAGATCTGTGTATTGAAGCTGATCTGAGGGAGCATAGGCGTTTAGCACGTTGAGTGTGGAGTTGCCCAGGTGGATAGTGATCCCATGGTACTGAAGGTTGGTAGTCTTTTTGGATACAAGAGGTACATGCGGGAGTGACTTCTTAACATACATCAAACATGTGTGAGTAGAACTAGGATCATAATACACATAATTGGGCAGACTGGGTGGGGGCTTACCATTAGGTGTGAGACACTCCTGCAGACACACAATATCGATGTCCTCAGTCACAACTTTGTGGTGTAGGTCAGGGTATCGTTTTCTAAGGGATGAGATGTTCCAACTCATCACCTTCACCGCTCTGTATCTTTGTCTGGTATTAACATTGGCCATTATGAAATGTATTTGGAATTTTGTCTGGTATTAACACTGGCCATTATGAAATGTATTTGGAAAGAAGCAAAAGGCACTGTATGATACTGTTCTTTTCTGCGCTGCCTGTCCCTTCGGCAGGCAGTAGGCCAGTTAACCTTTTGGAAACATTTCTGGAGCATGTACGGCTCAACAATTGTTGTATTTCAGTGGCAGACAACAACTCACTTTGGTTACACTCGACATCACCACCATTTTCTGTTTGTGCTTGTTCATCTTCACTGACCATGTCCACAGAGGCATCAGTAGAACTGTTACCAGTATCACTATTTTCCTCTGCGTGGACACTAGTTCCTGGTGGGTCTTGAGTTTCCACATCTGGTACTGACATCTGAATGTCTTCAGTTTGACTGCAATTTTTCCGAAGTTGCTGCACTGTGTTGGTGGTGTTTTTTTCCTTTAGTATATCACAGAGGCTCTTAAACATTTCAGTTTGAGCTTGAGCTTGAGCTGTAACCTGAGCTTTGAGTTCTTTAATTTCATTTTTCACATCATTGATCTCTTCACGATATGCATGGAGTGTGTTGGCAGCTACCTGTTGTGTCGGTACGTCTGTGTTGCCCCATGCTGATCTTTCGATGACTGCTGGTGATGATCCTGGAGCTTTGGTGGGGAGGGCAGGCCAGGGGTTGGCCGTAGGGAGTACCCTAGCAGCATTAGTGTTTCTTGAGACCTGCCTGGGTGGCGGGCCTGGGCGCTGAAGGGGTGTAGGAGCTCTAGAACAGTTAGGGTGCCATACAGGAACTCCAACTGTTTTGCAGTTAATACACTTCTGTTGGATGACACCCCCTTGAGCAACTGTATCTCTGCAAACCTGTGTTGCATGTTGCCTTGAGCAGAGACCACACCACGGCTTAGTCGAGGGGCATAACCGGGACACATGGCCCCAGTGCTGACAGTTGTAACACCTCCGGTTAGGGGGCTGATAGAGAGTTACCTTCAGAGTCCGATAGGCACCACGGACTCGAATGGTCCTGGGTGGGTCTTCCGAGCCAACCCAGTCTGCAATGACTGCATTCTTGCCCCTGAGTCGCTTCGTCCTTCTGATGTAGGGATGGGCTTCTAGTAGTGTAGGGGTCTGGTACTGGTCGAGCCCAATGATTATTATGGTCTTCTTGCTCGATGGTTGGGATGATTGTTCCATGGTTATTCCCCTTATGCTATTGGTGAGGAGATCCTGTATGACTGCTGGTTCGTGGAGAGGGATGGAGGGGATGGGGGAGGGGATGGGGAGGGATTGGGAGGGGATGGGGGAGGGATGGGGGAGGGATTGGGGGAGGGATTGGGAGGGGATGGGGAGGGATGGGAGGGTGGGGGAGGGATGGGGGATGGATGGGGGGATGGGGAGAAAGGGGGATGGATGTTACCTTCCTCCGTCCGTCAGTCTCGAAACCTATTACGAATCAAGACCATAACTTAATATAAAAATTTACCTGACACTTCGGCTCAAACATGTTACTCAATAAGACGAAAATCCAAGCACTAAATTCAAGACTGTGTGTGTGTGTCAAAAGGTCAGGGTCACAGACAAGGTTGAGGGATTAGAGATTAACCCGTATACATAAGTCTCTCTCTCCCAGCATCGCCTCGGTCCGTATCACCCACATCACGAAATCCACACCGAGTATAGAAACCAGCGAGGTATAACTCTTTTAATACTTAATAGCTGATGATTAATGCAAGAACCTACTAGAGTGTGCGCTTAATGACCTTAGGTGTAGTATATAATAAAATCAAATTAATCATACGTATTTCATATATATTTCATTAGCCCAATAAAGCACGCGGACTTCTACATACAATCAACACCTCAACCCGCCAGGATTCGAACCCAGTCACAGTCATAGGCTTGTGGGCCGTGGGTTCGAATCCTGGCGGGTTGAGGTGTTGATTGTATTTCATATTTAAACGACCACCTGGAAAAATTGTTTACATCTCCCCCACCTCCCCCCCCCCCCCCAAGAGGTGGAATATTGCTACATAAGACACCTGTGCCTCCCTTCTACCTACCCTCACCCCCCATGTTTGTGTAGGGGAGGAGGGGGGGGGGGGGGGTGGAAATCAGCAAATGTTCGATCCAGGAAAATTTTTACAGATGGAGCAAATGTCCCAAATATCCTGGCCAGAAAAATTTCACGGAGAGTGGAGGGAGGCAAACGTCCATATCGTGCCCCAGTTTGCTTGATAACCAGTGAGGAGGGGGGCGACGCAAGTGATGACTCCCAGACTCGTGGAAATGAGGTTCTCAAAATCTTTATTATAGTTCCTCTCCGCCCTGGGATTATCGGATCTCTTTCTAATTATCTTTTGGACGAGTGAACGTAAACCAGTTTATCAATTCTGGCCAGATGAAACTTTAGATATATATTTTTATTCTTTTTTTAAACGTTAACATCAACCACAACGTCACTTTTTTTAATCCTCCCGACAGTCAATATCGTCCAGTATCAAAATGAACACTTTCGAGAGTAAGCGAAAAAATGACGCTTGTAGAAAAAAAAAAGTTTTAATGTGTTTGCCTCATCACTCTGCATCCAGATTTTTACAGTTAATTCCTAGCCTGAATGGGACTTTTGGCATCAACGTAATCATTCCTTGGTTTCATCAGACTCGCGTGTTCCCGAGTTGCCACACACACAACCACACACACACACACACACACACACACACACACACATTCAGGGTTTTCACTCGGTTTCTCATTTTACAGAATACACTCGTCTCTGCCACTATCGTTCATCGGTGCTGGGCCGCCGCGCCGTGTTCTTACGCCCCCACCCACGGAAGCCTATATTTTCCCCTTTCGCTTCACTTAACACAATGAAGTTGCCAATTGTTTACTCGTTTGGAATTATAGGTCTGTTAGCTGCCCCGGTGCACAACGACCAGCCTCTGAAAAAACCTTACTTTCTCTTTTCAATTTTTTTTTCAATAATATAAATAAAATATTGACGAAAGTCCTTGAACTATCGGTAACTCGTCTCTCTCTCTATCAATATATATACATATATATAGTTTATCGTGTATCTTTTTTGACAGTGAATCTGATGAATTCTGACGACTGCTTCAGCCCCTCAAAGCTACCCCAGCAATCATACAAGTGCAGTACAAAAAGGATTAAAATCTATTTGATATTTGAGAATGTGGGTCATGGGGAGGACAAGACCAGGTGAAACTAAGCCCGAGTGCCTCCGGACGAAGACCAGGGAGTGAGGTTTTGTCTACCAACCTCTTGTTGTGGTAGCTGCCTCGGCTGCCAGGATTATTTACTGGTTCTCAGTTTCTACCAGACAACTTTTACCAAACTAAGATACCTGTTGTTGTTATGTTTTATATACAGTACTTCAAGTGCGAAGGCCATGGCAGCTTCGTTCACTAATTCTCAAGTTCTACAATTGCCAACTTTTAAAACACACGCAGGAATATACCAAACCACTCCGTTTGTTTATATAACCTAAAACACAACAAGCTACCTATAACATATCTGTTGTTGTCGTCATCTAGGTGTAACAACTACCAAGTTTATAAGACCATGTCCACTACTCTACTCTGTTTCTAAACCAGACAACTTCAAATACTCGGCCACAATATAAAGCTATGTACCTAACGCTCACAATATACACTAATGTGACTATCTTCATCTTTATACATCGAAGGAAAAAAAATCCTAATCTAAAAACCGTAAAAAATGCAATTACTGTAGTTTAACCCCGAAGCTGTACCGTACTGTGTTACCTATGTATTATTTTGCATTTGTTCAATACAGTAACTGAGGACTTTAAGTGATATTCTACATACACTAATCAACAACCAATAAATTATAAAATACGGGAATATTTTTTTCAAGAAATTAAAAAAATAAAATCCCTCCTTACTTTCTTCCTCGTGCGTCCTAATAATTTTATGGTAATGTGACCAAAAGTTTAAGGAAAACCAAGATTTTTTTCACTATTCTATTTCATAACATTTCTTAATTCCTATAAAAGTAAGACACAAAAATATTCATTATCTAATTGACGAATAGGGAAAAATAACATACAAATTAATATATTAATATAATAAAAAACAATAAAAAATAATAAAAACAATAAATAAAAAATAAATAATAATAACATTGAAAATAAACATTAATAATACAAATAAAAAATAACAATAATAAAGATTAAAAATAAATACAAATTATTTCAAATAAAAAAATCCTAAAAACCAGAACATGAATGAAACAGCTCATTAAGTATTATGTAAAGATGATAATTAAAACCTCTCAGATCATATCAAAGGAGAGAGAGAGAGAGAGAGAGAGAGAGAGAGAGAGAGAGAGAGAGAGAGAGAGAGAGACTTCACCTACCTTCATTTCTCTTTTTCCCTCAAGATTTAGGAGAAAAAAATTATTACAAGTAAATCATTAGTTAAGTAATATAATTCATTTGTGTCTTATTACAAGTGACATTTAGGTCCACTTTACAAGCTACTTATTTACTTATCTACTTATAAACTGGTTTGAAAAATACATAGAATACTTAGTCAATTTATTCTTAATTGATTTTATCTACTTTATTCATTCACTTTATATAAATTAATGTATTCTGAAGTTACTTATATGCAATTTATTCTACATTTTTACTTTATGTTGATTTATTCTTCATTTATTTAACGTTATTTCATTCCTGGTTTATTACCAAAACAAAATGTAAAACGAAAGACAATAAAACACAATGAACAAAACTAAAACTAAATAAATATAATTAAAAGCTTAAAACAATAAAAAACAATTATAATTAAATAAAACAGTCAAACAGACACCAACTGACATCTTTAAACCAACAACGAATTAAAAGACCCCGTTAATGAGACTTTAAACCAACAACGAAAACACCTCGTTAATGGGACTTTAAACCAACAGCGCGTAAAACAGACCCCGTTAATGAAGACTTTAAACCAACAACGAAAACACCCCGTTAATGAAGACTTTAAACCAGCAGCGAGTAAAAAAAACCCGTTAATGAAGACCTTAAACCAACTACGTAATAAAAGACCCCGTTGCTAAGGATTTTAAACCAACAACGAATTAAAAGACCCCGTTAATGAGACTTTAAACCAACAACGAAAACACCCCGTTAATGACGACTTGAAACCAACAGAGGGTAAAAAAGACCCCGTTAATGAAGACTTTACACCAACAACGTAAAAATAACCACAATCTCACATTTTTACCATATACAATTTTCACCTATATTTTTAACCTTCATTTTATATTACTAAAATTATAATAAAACTTTAGACTAATGATGAGTAAATAATTGACGTGATTGATGTAAAAAAAATATATATATATAAAATACATCGGCCAGATTCAAATTACCACACGGGAAAAGTCACAAATAAATTACCAATATAAATACATAACTAAATAGATCCACACGTAGGCAATTATTAAAACATGGATTAATTATTTAACCAGATTTACCTTTATTCATCTCAACGTAACTAACGATATAAAGTGTATATTAACCAGCAGGTGAGGAGATACCATGCATTTACACGAAAAGATTGGTGTAGTAGTAGCAGTAGTGGTAGTAGTAGTGGTAGTAGTAGTGGTAGTGGTAGTAGTAGTAGTAGTAACAAAAATAATAATAATAATAAATAATAATAATAATAAAAATAACAATAAGTACAAATAAAAATAATCAATATGGCTTCTGTAGTGTTCAATAATAATAATAATAATAATAATAATAATAATAATAACCAATCTGCCAAAACCCAACTTTATAATCAAGAGGCTAGATATTACGGCTCAAAATAATGCTATATTTATTGGCCAGCGTCACACACACACACACACACACACACACACACACACACACACACACACACACTAAATTAGATTATCCGCCCACAGAAAAGCACAAACGACTTTAAAAAATAATGTAATATTCCTGAGAGAGAAGAATTGATCATAAACTTAGAGAATTACAGAGTTGTTGGGGTTACAAAGTTTACTCCCCGTTTCTCGCGCCCAACTTTCACCTCCCATAAAGTTACTTGGGGAGGCTACTGGTCCTCCCCACGGTCGGCCTATGGAGGGAGAAGTGGGTTTAGTATACGATGAGGAGGAGGGGGGGGAGATAAGAGGAGGAGTGGAGATAAGAGGGGGAGATAAGAGGGGAGATGATGAGAGATGGAGGAAGAGGAGATACGAGGAGGAGGAGATAAGAGATGTAGCAGGAGGAGATAAGAGATGTAGCAGGAGGAGATAAGAGATATGAGGGGGAGATAAGAGGGGAGTTGATGAGAGATGGAGGAGATGAGGGAAATAATTGATTAAGAAGGAGGGAGAGATAAGAGGAGAAGATAAGAAATGGAGGAGGAGATAAAGAGATAAGAGAAGAAGGAGGAGAATGACTCGACAGAACCATAAGCATAGGCGACATATGCCTTGGTAAAGCGGAAAGGAACAAACTTGTTGGCTCGCCAAAGTTAAGCTTGTTACTGGCACCGAAGAGAGAGGTTGCCACCCCCCCCCCCTCCCCACACACACACACACGTTGCCTTTTCAGCACAGATCACCTTTCAATTTCCAATGGGCCGATAATACCGTTATAACTTGAGCATTACGATCAAACTCGGCACTCACACCTAATACACTTATAAAACGTTAAGTCCATCACGAGGCACTCAGATCTAACACACTTGAAAAACGTTACATCCAACACGAGGCCCTCACACCTAACACACTTATCCCTCATATCTAGCACACTTATTAAACGTTAAGTCCAACACGAGGCCCTCACATCTAACACACTTATAAAACGTTAAGTCCATCACGAGGCACTCAGATCTAACACACTTATTAAACGTTAAGTCCAACACGAGGCCCTCACATCTAACACACTAATAAAACGTAAAGTCCAACACCGTGATATAACGTTTTAGTCAACTATTACGTAAATTATTTAAGTTTGATATCTGAAACGACAAGATACGCGAATTACTATAAAGCAATATGAAGTTACATTCTTCACACTGGGAGTATCAAAACACATTCGCAAGTCACACCAGAAAAACCCACATCAAATATACATCATAAAAGAAGAAACAATAAAAGAGATAACAATGACGTGAAAATGTAAAAAAAAAAATAAATAAATAAATAAAAATATTATTCTTCGTAATAAATAATCGTACATTAATTTCAGTATAAAACAAAAGACGGTGCCGAAGGTGTAATTTTAACCTCCGCCTCACCACACTATTCTTAAACGACAGACTAAACAAAAACTTTTATTTCATATTACAGTAAAAAAACAAACACGTGGCCGATATCCTATAATAGCTCCTTACCTATCATTCACACTTGCAGGTTTAATGAATAATTATTTATATTCATCCAGAAAACCTAACACAAAAATTAAGCTAAAAAAAAAACAAAAAATTAAAGTTCTGATAAAAATATATTAAACACTGGTAAACATTCACAAATAAACAAACAACATAGACAACCATGCCAAACAAATCCCTTTAAACATGACACAACACCCATGCTACTCACTTTACTCCTGGACAAAAATCCTTCTTTGGAAAATGCACAACACATTTGATTACTCACCATGACCAGGTAACGTGTGGAGGAAGGCTTGGCTAGAGAGATGAGAGGAGGTGGTGGTCTGTTACAATGTATTACTGTGCTTCACCGACTTCGGATCTTTAAAGAGCATACGTAATCTAGGTGAGTAACATAACACCAGTCATCAACAACTACACAAATTATAATACATAGGACAGGAGTAATGATGAAACACACACACACGAACACACACACACACATGTGGCCTCCACCTTGCACCTCCCTAACCAACGTTCCACCCACCCACCACCATCGAGCACAAACGTTGACTGTCAAAACAAATCTGACCTGATCTGAAGTGAAGATATTTTGTCGTGGGATCGATGCTCCCTCTTTCCTGCATACATATACGGCGACTCCTCAGTGTTTATAACTCATGGTACCACTTAGAATAAGATTATTTCAGACGTATTCCTCTTGGGAGAGAAGCAGTGTTGAAATCCACCACAATAAAACACTATCGCTGTACTCCACACGGCCTCGTATTACTAACCTTTATTATTCAACGCAGAACATCATAAGATCCACTATAATTAACACTCAAAATGACAAACGAATGCTTAACAAACTGGGGATCTCGGGGCGACAACCAGAGCGAAGAGCAGCACACCCTCACCCGCCACTGTCGGAACCAACACTGGCCAGCTGAGTGTTCCCTCATACATCCGGGCAACACTGGCCCAAGTGCACTGCCAGGCGAGTCCAACCTCAACGTGGCGGGGGAGTTGTCTGTTGCCTCATTTACATCTCTACCTGTATGTGTAATATAGCGATTCAACGTCCAAACCACCGCGAGAATAAAGAGGGTGTCAACTGAGAACGAATAAACACGTATAACATTTAAGACTAACTGATAACTGCGTCTCGTGTTTTTCAGATACTAGTGCGCAGTGTTGCTCCTGAACAGACGCTCTTGTGTTGTTCAGTTTGTTTCTCTACCCACGTTCCCTGGGTGTCTGTCTGTGTTTCCCTCAATACCTATGCTACGAAACACAAATATACCTTTCCTGAAAAATATTTATCCGTTTTCTTGCGCCCTGTCACCGTTCGCCGCGGCAATGAGTAACACCATTAACAGTTTCAAGACGTACCACAAAACCACAATTTATTTTACTTTTATAACTTTAAACAGATATAGGCTTAGGAGCACAATTTTTATCCACCAATAGGCCTAAGTACCACCACTATGTCTAATTAATAAATAACAATATCATTCTACTTCGTGATTAGAGATTTTGTGAGTAATATAAGTAAAAATAAATAATGGTATTTTTCTGTGTTTATTATTTCAATTTAAGTAACCATTTGTAAGATAAAACAAAAATAATCAGTGCCGTATTTATAGCCTCCTGCCCGTTAGTCTACTTGGCCGAGCGATAGCAGCAGACAAATAAATAATAACAGTAAACAACAAATAAAAACATTGGGTAACAAAACGGCAGACGATAAATTATTATAAAACTTAACAGACCCCCCACCCCCCAAAAAAAATCATAGTATAAAAATAACACAATTATAAACTATATTAAATTTATTTGTCAACAATAAAAATCGGTGCATTTGTCGCCATATTTTTATGTCTAAGGACCTCAGATTTCCACCATATTTCGCCCCTTCCTCTCTTCCTCTTCGCCCCCTCCTCCTCTTCCTTCCTCTTCGCCCCCTCCTATCTCGTCCTCTCTCCCCCACACCCAAATACACCCCACGGTCGCTTATCTACCTAAAGACTCCTTAATCTCCAAACAAGACACGACAGGTACAGGTTCTCTTACAATGTTATTCACAGTCCCCACAAAGATGAGATACGTCAACCCAAACCAGTTCTTCAAGACGTCAAAGGCGCCACCAAAACAAGAGCTTAGATTGCCATGTCCCTTATCCCTCGTTCAGTCACTCCTGTAGGGTGACTATAAACATGTATTAATTCTTCAGGTAGAGAGTAGTGGACTTAAGGGGATTTCAGGGACGTGAGAAGGATGACAGCTGGTAAGTTTGTTGGTGTGTCTGTTAGGTAGGGGGCGCTGTTTTAATTATCTAGACAATGATTAAAATAACAAGATTTACTGAGGCTGGGCTAGGCTGGATTTGATACGATTGGATTAAGTTAGGTTAGGTTGGATTAACGAAATTAATAATATAATATTTTCTAAGATAGGATTAGCTTCGGTTGGGTACATTTAGAACGCGATTCTTAAATTCGACAGTTCATATTTCTTTGGGCATACATACATACACACATATACATACATACACACATACACATACATACACACCCTATAAACAATATCCTGACATACTCGCCATCATCACCATTGTTCCTCATGATAACAAAATACAAACAAGTCAGATCCCATTACACTTCAGTACCTCGTCACACAGAACACCAGACTGGTAGCTGCGTTATCAGTGTGCATCAGGTTATAGAGAAATCAGACACTGGCGCCACTTCCCAAGACAGGGCTAAAGTTCTCTGTCTGACTCGCACGGACCTTTCACCCGTGAGTGCGTTGTATGCGTGAGTGCGTTGTTTGCGTGAGGGTAAAAGTATATATAGTTTACCTGAGTCCTCACCTTAGTTGTTGTTACCATTGTCCCTCCTCTATCATCAGTATTATTATTATTATCATTATTATCATCATCATCATCATTATTTCCATTGTCAATAAAATAAAGCAAGATTCAGCTACAACACAACAGCAAAAACCTCTCTAACTTCGCACAGGTAAACGATCACAAGGTCATATCTTGTCATAACCACGACAAGAAACGCCTCCCTTGACCTCAAAAATTCACGGTGAGGCGAGATACGGTCAACCAAAACTCACGGCGAGATAACGTCAACCAAAACTCACGGTGAGATAACGTCAACCAAAACTCACGGTGAGATAACGTCAACCAAGACTCACGGTGAGATAAGGTCAATCAAAATTCAATCAGGGTAACAGTAATTGTTGACAAGGTTCATCCCCCCCTTGACTTTGGCCTGCAGGACAACAAGAAATTTCTATTCCATTTTCAGTCTGTACTCCTGAACCAATAGATGGATTGGTTCTTTTACACAACATAACATGAAAGATTTTTAGCCATCAAACTGACTCACGACTCTCACTCACTGGTAGGATTAAGTGACCTAGAAAGACGTTCGGAAGTCGTGTTTGTCCATAGGGAGAGAAGAGAAGAGAAGAGAAGAGAAGAGAGGATAGGAGAAGAGAGGAGAAGAGAAGAGACACATAAATAACTCACCAATAAACACAAACCACCACTACAACCACCACCATCACATCATACTGAATTGCCATTAACCAATCATCAATGTGGGTTTGTCAGGAGAATAATTTTTACTATCAAGATAATCTAATGAAAACAAATAAATAACACAGAAAGCAAAAGATACACAAACATAACAACAACAACACTACACTAATTAAAAATCGATGCACCAGACAAAAGCAAAGGAAATATAATGAAATTTTAAAAGAATTATCACAGTGTTGGTCAATCCATCTGTGAAATATATGTGTCAGAAAGGGATTTTGAGCAATGATTTTTCTTCTCATAAACTTGCACTCAGGATGGTGGACAAGGAAGACGTACTGTAGTGAGGATGGTGGACAAGGAAGACGTATTGTAGTCAAGATGGTGGACGAGAGGAACGTATTGTAAGCTTGCTATCGTAGTCTATTGGACGGGGAGGGGAGGGGGGGGTGAGGTAAAATGTATGTCACTCAGGGAAAAGGTGAAGAAATGGGAGATTAAACGATGGATCTGCCACAACACGTTTAGGAAATATCAGGTGTGCTTTTATAAAGGTCAGCGCATATGTAGGTCAGGGCATAATTAGGGCAGAGCATATGTAGGGCAGAGCATATGTAGGTCAGAGTATAATTAAGGCAGAGTATATGTAGGGCAAACCATAATTAGGGCAGGGGATATGTAGGGCAGGGGATATGTAGGGCAGGGGATATGTAGGTCACAACTTATGTAGGTCAGGACATAATTAGGGTAGAGCATATGTAGGGCAGACCATAATTAAGGCAGGGGATATGTAGGTCAGAGCATATACCTGTATATAGGAGGCAGAGCATATATTAGTTAGAACATTTTTAAGTCAAGGCATATATTTCACAATATATGTTAGGCAAGAGCACTTGAAAGTATTAGTATTTAGCAAGAATAAAATCACTTTGAGAGAGAGAGAGAGAGAGAGAGAGAGAGAGAGAGAGAGAGAGAGAGAGAGAGAGAGCACCACTTTATTTTATGGAGCATTAAAACACTCATTACAAAACTACCCATTTCCAGAATTGAGAAAAATACATAAATTACAAAACAAGTCAGAAAAGAATTTACGGTGTGTGTGTGTGTGTGTGTGTGTGTGTGTTTTAGCTCTGGAACACGCACGCTTGCAGCCTCAGTGTGGGCAGGATGACAAAAGCAGACACACAGTTTTCTGACATGTGACATGACAAACGGTAAAGATTTCTCGACGAGGGAGCAACTTGCAAATTCAGTAGACACCAGATTCTGAACTAGCAGATTCAATAGACACCAGATTCTGAACTAGCAGATTCAATAGACACCAGATTCTGAACTAGCAAATTCAATAGACACCAAATGTTGAGTCTACTAATAAAACACACACACACACACACACACACACACACACACACACACACACACACACACACCTCTTCTAGCTTGACGGAGAAATAGGAACACCTCACCATAAGTCACTGGTTTAACTAAGACCACAAAAATCCTTCAAGTTCTTGTTGTTGATAAAGACCCAAGGTTATCTGAAGTGTTCTCTATCAGGCTTGGGTTGGGTTTCTAGGAGGCTGACCTATGCTGTCTGGTCATTGAACTATATAATTAATATATGCAAATTGGTATCTAATGCAAGTTAAACAAAACAATGGTGAATATTTCCTCATGTCTAGGTCGTACGATTGCTACTCTGATTGTATATATGAGAGAACAAGCTGCTAGATTAGATAGCAATATTTCCTCGTAAATTGTAATATGTTCAGTAAATGTTGAACTGGGTTAAAATATCAACAGTGAGCTTTGATCTTGTGAACTCATTTCAACTACTGTCATCCACAGATTCCGGAAGCCCTCAAAGACATGATAAATGATTTTAAAGGTAACAACAACAACAAAAAATGAACGCTGAGTCCCACATAACCTGACGTCGTGTAGGGTAATGTAGGGGTAGGGTAGGGTAGGGTAGGGTAGGGTAGGGTAGTGTACAGCATGGCCGGGGTACTTCACTACACCGCCTCAATTACACCCACCCATTCACAGCATGGGTCGAGTAGGTGTGCCCCGAGTTAGAACCAGGGACCCTTTAGGAGAGAAATTCTTTCCCTCCAGTGAAGGATAAATATGTGATTAAGGAAAAACTAAGTCCTTATCTACCCAGTGTAGTTGGCTAGCAGTCCGGTCGTCCTGGGCTCTCTCCCTAAAGACGATGGCAGTAAATAAGACACCATCCTCAGTGCCAAAACCTGACAACTACCCAGATCAGTTAGAAATGTACGCCAGGTATGTCACAAAACCTGTTAAACTACGTATATTGAAGGGCTATGATGTGGAGAGAGAGAGAGAGAGAGAGAGAGAGAGAGAGAGAGAGAGAGAGAGAGAGAGAGAGAGAGAGACCAGGTGGCTCTGACAGTTCTAAACAAGGACACGACAAAACCGAATCACCAGAAGAACTAACTTCCTCCCCCCCCCCCCCCCCTTCTGCCTACAGTACCTCCCTCCCTCCCTTCCTTCAACCTACAGTGCCCCCCCTCCCTCCCTCCTCCCTCCCTCTCTCCCTCAAAATGAACCCCCCCCCCCCTACCCTCCCTCAACCCACACCCACTTTGCGTGAGAACGACCACACCTCCCTCTCACACTGGGGCGCTGCTGTAGTGGGTCTCTCTCTCTCTCTCTCTCTCTCTCTCTCTCTCTCTCTCTCTCAGGGGAAAAAGAAGTCACAAGGCAGGGCAGCAGCGGCGGGCGGTGTTGATCTTCAAGTAAACGAGCCCAAGTTTAATGGGACGGAAGGCAGTAAATGAGAGAATACTCGCGGTCACATTTTCTGGTTGAGAAGTGTTATGTGTTCAACGAGGGTAGGTAGTGGTGGTTGGTGGTGGTGGTGGTAGTAGTGGTGGTGGTAGATGTATAGTGGTGGTAGTGGTGGTGGTAGGTGTGTGGTGGTAGTAGGTGGATAGAGAGAAAAGTTCCTGGTTAGTGTGATGTTTCCTTCGTGGTGATCCCGTTGATAGAATTGAAGATGAGGAGAGAGAGAGAGAGAGAGAGAGAGAGAGAGAGAGAGAGAGAGAGAGAGAGAGATTTTAACCTACACCCAGACAAATATTAAAATTATGTACGATACAAATTGAAAACCAGAGCAAAACAAAAAGAAACTGACCAATAACATATATTACACGAACCAAACATCCAGCAGTCAGGTCAGGAAAGACAGACACTGGCCAAACCAAACACGAACAACAATAACACACCCCCCCCCCCCCCTATACACACACTGGCCACGGGAATATGTTCATGTTATATTATGCGTAACATTGTATCAGTTTCTCAGAATTAAAAGTAATCCACTATTTATAATATCTTCCATTAAGTCTTAAATTAAACAAACCGAACAATATAAAGTTAAAATAAACAAACTATTCTATTATTAACAACCTAATAAAACAAAATTTAAATACCCCCCCCCCAAAAAAAAAAATACAAATTAAATTAAACGAAATAAACTAAAAAATAAATTAAAATATAATTAACATCCACTCATTCACGTTAAAATGTCGGTAATGTATATAGTTCGACCCAAAACCTTCCACTCAAACCCACAAGAAATCCACTCCAGTCGCACCATCAAGCTGCTTAATTTGGCAGGGAGGGTTTTACGTCGAAGCTTCTTACCTGAGCTCGGGAGATGACGAACCTGTAAGACTAATGGTCCCACCTGGTCTTAATTATCAGGTGACAGCGAGACTCTTGAGGGGGCGCCAAACTCCTCAGGAAGTTTCATGTCGCGGGTAGAGATGACACACACACACACACACACACACACACACACACACACACACACACACACTGTTTTAGTTCAGACTCCAGCAGGTTAGAAACAGGTGACAAAAAGGTCTACACCACCACCATGACAGGATGCTGGTCCACCGAAGGGTTGTTCCACCATCCAGAGCACCGGATAGTGACCTCATCTACCGCCGAGTGTACAGGGAATATCATCTGTATCTGAACACACTATCTCCAACATTGGGGCGCCTCAGGTCAAATACTGTTCACAAGGTCTGGACTGATACAATTATGCTCAGAGGATAATAATTACCTGCGGGATCTACCTGGGTTGGGGTGGAGGGGTGGGGGGGTTGGGGTGTGGAGGGGAGGGGTGGGGTGGGGTAGAGGGGAGGGGTGGGGTGGGGTAGAGAGGAGGGGTTGGGGGTAAGGAGTGTTTTTAGTCGGGGTGTTTTTTTCTGATATAAGCTCATTTACGTCGACAAGTCCCCGGAAAAATAGATTTAACCTTACAAAATACACAACTCCTTTACACACACAGACACATACACAAAACATAGTCGCAAACAAACAAACAAACGAATAAACAAACAAACTCCCATACCTCTACACACACACACGCAAATGGATACACACACACACACACACACACACACACACACACACACACACACACTACACAGAAAGCAGCACAAGCCAAACCCCAAGATTTCCGGAATATGTAGTACAAAAGAAACGATTTGTCTTGTCTAGGAGTAGGAACAGAGAGAGAGAGAGAGAGAGAGAGAGAGAGAGAGAGAGAGAGAGAGAGAGAGAGAGAGAGAGAGAGAGAGAGAGAGAGAGAGAGAGAGAGAGACCCACCAATCAGTCTAGTCTCACTCACCTGTAAGTTCCTGAGAGAGAATTTTGAGAGATAGTTCCATTTGCCACCTGAGCGTTCACAAGGCCAGGTAGTCACGGGGGAATAAATTGACTCGTAATAACAAAGGAAGGTGACAAGACTACACGTACTAGGGTGTTTTTTTTTTTATAATCTAGTCGATATATAGTACAACCGATATAATGCTCAGTCTATATAATGTAGTAGCCGATATATTGTACTAGAGCCGATATGAAGTGGTGTCTATATATATTGTGCGGTCGATATATTGCACAGCCGATAGATTGGTTAGCTGATATACTGTATAGCAGATATATTGTGTAGCCGATATACTGTACAACAGATATATTGTTCATCCGATATAACATAAAACCGATAAATTGTAAAACCAGTAAAAAAAAAAATACGATCACAACAACTTCAGACCGAATAATATCCAAAGTTCCTTAAAATACTAAATAAGAAAAAAATTACAATAAAAAAAAAAATAATAATTATAAAAAAAAACAACAATATAAAACCCAATAATTACGATAGAAACTTGATTAAAAAATATAACTCATTTTCTATTCTGATCATTTTCTCAATAACAAATTCACCCACGAGAAACGAGATGAAGTCATTAAATACAAGATCAAAAAACCAACAAAAGTAAAAAAAAAAGCCATTAAAATAAAATCCAGACACAGACATACGGGTTTGTGTACAATCCGAAGTAAATATTTGCAGTGTGTTTGTTTACTGTTTGTGCAGAGGCGGAAGAAAAGAGGCTTGCAAAAAAAATATCGCCTCAAAATGTCAAAATGGTGGAAAGTTGGTGGAGAATGATGGAGTGGAAGTGGAGTGTTGGTGGAGTAGAGGTGGAGTGTTGGTGGAGTAGAGGTGGAGTGTTGGTGGAGTAGAGGTGGAGTGTTGGTGGAGTAGAGGTGGAGTGTTGGTGGAGTAGAGGTGGAGTGTTGGGGGAGTAGCTGTAGAGTGTTGGGGGAGTAGCGGTGGAGTGTTGGGGGAGTAGCGGTGGAGTGTTGGGGGAGTAGCGGTGGAGTGTTGGTGGAATAGAGGTAGAGTGTAAAAGTGGAGTTGTTGGTGGAGAATAGTGGAGTGGATGTATAGTGGTGCAGGATAGTGCAGTGTTGGTTGAGGTTTGAGTGTTGGTTGAATACTGGCGGTGTTAGTGGAGGTGGTGTTAGTGGAGGCGGTATTAGTGGAGGCGGTGTTAGTGGAGGCGGTGTTAATGGAGTAGGGTAGCCTTATATAGCTTGAGAATTACCAACTAGAATCAATAACTAACTCACTCCAAGGTTACAGGAAAACATTACAAGATTTCAAGGCGGCATCACATAAATTCAGAAGCAGTATTACAAGATTACAGAAGGGAGTATTACAATTTGGAGACGAATTAAAAAAAATAGGTAGAATGTCACCCAGCCAAGATAACAAGATACTAAGATATGATGAATGTCAAGAGTTATTCATAAGATAGCAATGAAAATATCTCCAAATATCAAGTTTCTCAATGAATGGCGGTGTGTGTGTGTGTGTGTGTGTGATGGAAATAATTATTACACGTAAAAAATTAAAACCATAAACTTTATAGTAGTTTTATTTCTTGATTTCAAATGACAGACAGACAGACACACACAGACAGATATAGATAGAATCAGTTATATTCCTGTGAAGAGAGAGAGAGAGAGAGAGAGAGAGAGAGAGAGAGAGAGAGAGAGAGAGAGAGAGAGAGTACCAATGATACGTTCCTCAACCAACAACCGAGTCCCCACCAAGACACACACACACACACACACACACACACACACACACACACACACACACACCGCCATTCAAACAGCCCCCATAAAGAATGTTAGCAACGAGTATTTTCCATAAATTTCAACTCTGGAAATGAATACCGAAGGAGACTGACAGTAACAAGAGCGGGTGAATACAAATGAATAAAAAACAATGAAAAAAAAATATAATGAAAATAATCCTCCTCTATCTGGTAACATTAACGATGACTAAAACATAAAAAAAAAAAATAAATTAAAAATATAGACAAAATAATCCCCCTTTCGCTGGTATATAATAAGAACGGGTGAATAATTTAAAATAATCAATGAAAAAAAATGAAGAAAAATAATCTTCCTGCTGCTGATAATAACAATGCGATGAATAGATTAAAAAAAATACATAAAGAAAAGCCCAAAACTAAAATCTCATTACCACGAAAATTTGTAATAAAACTGATGGTCTTTTTTTATATCGATGGGAGAAAAGTTAGAAATAAAATTAAGTTGATATTTTTAAGAATTTCTGTCATGTGAGGGACGGAGCACATGAACCGAAATCCGAGTTAATCACGAACTAACGAATAGTAATAACGAGAGAAAAACGAATGGTAATCACGAATTAACGAACATGAGAAAACACGGACGTCAATTACGAACTAACGAACATGAGAAAACACGGATGGCGATTAAGAACTAACGAACATGAATAACGAAAAAAATAAACGAACAGAAAAACGCGAGCAAAAAACGATTATGTCAAATACGAACTAACGAACATGAAATAACAAAAAAAAAAACCAATATTATCAAGCACGAACTATATAACGAGAAGGGGATACCATTAAAAAACAAGAAAATCCAGACATATTAACGAAGGACATCATAACGAACAGGGGATAACGACAAAAAGGAAAATACCAGGAAAATGTTACGAGGACAAGTACACAACGAAAACAAAACAACACAGAGAAAACAACAAACACACACGATTTTGGTTTACTTTCGCAGGACTAAAAATATGGCGTTGATTTCACGACACGCCAAAAATACACACAACGTCACCTGGATTTGGCTTCATACTAACAAAATTAACTAACTCAAGCGCGTAGTCAACATCTCGCGGTAAAACAGTTGTCAACGTGTCCGGTAGATGGCTTGTACTATAGATAAACACTCAGGTAGATTCACGTGTTTAAATTGGTTATCTAAGTTACGGTCAAAATGTCCAAAAAAATCACACAAGAGACTCTACCGTAAATCACGTGTGTTTTATTATAGGCGAATATAGACAGTGTTGGAATAAGTGACAGTAGACAGGAACAAGAAATAGACGGGGGTGAGTATTGACCACCTGTCTTAAAATCCTCAAGGTCACTAGCCAACAAAATCACAGCCTATTATTATCGAGAGAGAGAGAGAGAGAGAGAGAGAGAGAGAGAGAGAGAGAGAGAGAGAGAGAGAGAGAGAGAGAGAATTATTGGAGACCACGAGAGATAATAATTCCAGGCTCCAGAGGGCATTGTACAAACTCACTGAGGTTCTCAAAAGGACTTATCGTGTGAGAGAGAGATAAGGTTGTGTGCCCGAGTTCCCTTTTACACCTGAACATTAGACTTAATTACCTACGTGAACGGATGCCGCTTCCCTCATATACATAATAATAATAATAATAATAATAATAATAATAATAATAGTACAAAAATAATTAATAATAGGTGATCGAAAAGTTCCTGTGCACCTACAATTATTATACTGTGTTTTGCTTATGGAAAAATTTGGATAAGGTGCACAATGATTTTCGATCGCTGTACATTCAAAAGTTAGAGGTCTATTTTTACACGTCTTAATTATCATATATATTTACCATTACACTGTGAATCTATTTGGTGTTATTTACCTTGTGTCGCACCTGCCATCATCCACTAATCATCTCTTCTCGGTTCATTTACTCACCTGAAAGGAAAATACAAAAAGGTTAAAATAATGACTAATTCAGTACACACGGATAGGTAATTACTATGTGTGTGTGTGTGTGTGTGTGTGTTATGCCCTTCAACTATGGTATTCTCCTGAAACTAACCTTGTACCTGTTCCAGTGTTTGTATTAATTTATACATATACCTGTAATTCTGTATACTTGTACCTGTAGTTGTGTCTGTACTTGTCAATAAACTGATACATACTCCTGTATCAATTTGTGTTTGTAACTGACACTTGCATCATTGATTGGACATATGACAGATGGTGTTTTTATCCTTGCATCTGTCCTTGTATGCCTTCACCCGTGTTTGTACCTGCACCTATGTTTATGTTGTACCTGGGGGAGTTTTTCACTTTGACCAGGTAAAAAAAAAACAACGGAATTAAAAAATGAAATATCATATCAAGATGTCAAAATAATATACAGCAAATAATTTTATGCCACTAGTCCTCTCTCTCTCTCTCTCTCTCTCTCTCTCTCTCTCTCTCTCTCTCATTGCTTACATAAACAACATTGTATCCTAGGACGTTCCCATTAAATAAAAAATAACCAAAATAGGAATTAGGGTTTCCACACAAGCGCACCGTATCGAAAGAGTGAGTAATGAAATGAAAGCTAATTTTGCCGCCAGGCGAACCGGAAGTGCCCGGCTTTTGTACACGGCAAAATAAAATACAAAAAGATTCACATACGAGTGGAAGTTTATTTTCAAGCAAAGTTTCATGAAGAATAATGTAACATGAAGTTTTATCTAGTGGTGTGGGCGTGGTAGAGTGGGCGTGGTGGATTGGGCGTGGTAGAGTGGGCGTGGTGGATTGGGCGTGGTGGATCGGGCGTGGTAGAGAGGGCGTGGTGGATTGGGCGTGGTAGAGTGGGCGTGGTGGATTGGGCGTGGTAGAGTGGGCGTGGTGGGGTGGGTGTGATGGTGTGGTTGTGGACGTAGTACAAAGGATTTACTTAAGTGTACATGGGGTATGTATGTATGTATGTATGTATGTATGTATGTATGCATCCCGTTACTAGGGAGTTGACCTGGGTTCGATCCCCAAATAGGGTAAAAGTCTGAACAAGTATATTTTCATCCATTTGCTTCTATCTACTTGCCGGATGAAGTAAGAGAGTAAGTGATAAGATAGCCAGTGCAGTTGGCGAGTTGTCCTGTCTTCCTGGGTTAATCCTTGCCACTGGGTATACGTGTGTGTGTGTGTGTGTGTGTGTGTGTGTGTGTCCGATTCAGTGTTTTCTAATTTTAAATCAAGTTGTCTAGTGACGAGTCGATGGCATGGCGAGAGGTGATTATAACGCTGGTAAATGAAGGACAGGTGAAGGAAGAATGAGGAAGTATAAAGATGGATAAAGGAAGGAAGAAGAAGGAAGCAGAAGAGGAAGATTTTTTGGAGGGTAGAGGCTTTACTACTACTGATAATAATGACAAAAAATACCACTCAAATAATAATAATAATAATAATAATAATAATAATAATAATATACAAGATCGACCTCAAATATTAACTCACCTGTTACCTGTTCTGAATTAACACTACACTATATTTATTTACCTTCCTCAAAAAAAAAAAAAAAATCATGTGTGTTCCAAAGTGCCGGACACAATGCATCATTTTTTTAACCTGTATATTTCTCCCTGTGTTAATATTTCTCTCCCTGTGCTGATATTTCTGACTAAGCCTTTAAAATCTATGGGTCTGTTACGCCATCTTTCACTTGATTACGTTTTCTATGATAAATTTAGGCCTGACTTAGATATATTGAGGAACAGTTATTAATTTGTTTTTGTTTTTCATTGCATTTTGTTGCGTAAATTCTCACCGTGACTGACTTGACTGATGGATGTTTATTGAAGTTGAGGGGTGACTTACTTAGACGTTTGTTACTGGTTTGTTATTTCCCAGAAAGTATAGCTTTCTTGAATGACAAAACCAAGCTAACCTCACCCACAGACTTATCTTTTAGCCTTGCACTCTCCACGCAACATTCAGGGGATCAAACGAGTCCAGGAAATATAGCTAACCCCACCCCCCAGACTTAGCTTTTAGCCTTACACTCTTCACATCACAACGAGTCCAGATAATATAGCTTCTCAGTTGACAGAACAAGCTAACCCCACACCTACCAGACTTAGCTTTAAGCCTTACACTCTTCACACAACATTCCGGCGATCAGGAAAAACACAATAAGTTTCGTACACTCGGGGTCGTAAACTTTTCACGTTTATCCGGGCTGGCGATGTTCCCGTTTTATCTGAGCTTCAGCTAAGCCCAGCTTGCTCGTAAACTGCATGGAAGCTCTGTTATGTGTGTTGCCAAGAGAGAGAGAGAGAGAGAGAGAGAGAGAGAGAGAGAGAGAGACAAACCCAGGTACACATATCTATCTATCTACGTCGTCTTGACTCCATTTGTTCATCTGTTCATCTGTTTAAGTTCCTCGCCCTATGGTTTCCTGTTTTCTTTCAGTTTTCTTGTTCTTTCATTGATTCTGTTTCTACTTTTCTACTTTTTCTTTTTTCTTCGTTTATGGTCAGTTTTTTCTAGTCCTTCTATTTCTCATACTTCTTATTCCTCTAATCATTCTCATTTCTTCTTTTCTCTTCTCCTCCTCCGTCTTCTTGTATAGACGTCTATCACCAAGGAACAGCTAGTTAATTGTGCACCCCATACGCAACCTGTGAGCGTAAGCGCCAAATATCTACAGGTAAACAAAAGCCTTACGCCCTATATCTCTGCGTCATGTAGGTATAAATAAAGTTATATAGTGCCGTAACCTCTGTCTAGTTCGTGGTACTCTTTCTACATTCTACGTGCCGTTATATGATTTAGTACCGTAGCCTTCGTCCTGTTCGTGGTACTGATCGTTACATTGTGTTAGTATTTTATGCCGTTCAGTAATAATAATTTAGCTTCATAAACGTCTATCCGGTTCGTGGTAATTTTCGTACATTACGCGTTCGGTTACGGAGCAGTTCCGTTCGTGGTACATTTCTTACACTGTTCTTCGTATAATAATAATCGTTCGTTTCTCAGTGTCCGGTGTCTCCTTCTGGTCTCCTCCCCTGACTCGCGTACTCTATGTCCCAACTTCTTGCAGTCATCACGTACTAAGCCTTACAAACACTTAAATGCCACTTTAGTTAAGAACTCTAATTCACAAACACACAAAAGCAACATTACATCTGGCCTCGTTTTCTGTGTGTGTGTGTGTGTGTGTGTGTGTATTATAAGAGTAAAAATAGACCAGTTCTGGCTCGTAACAGTCAGCGAAAGAAAACGGGATATGGTGGAAGGTGGGGGGATGTGAGAGGTGGGGGGATGTAAGAGGTGGGGGGATGTGAGAGGTGGGGGGGATGTGAGAGGTGGAGGTGGGGGGGATGTGAGAGGTGGAGGTGGGGGGGATGTGAGAGGTGGGGGGATGTGAGAGGTGGAGGTGGGGGGGATGTGAGAGGTGGGGGGGGGATGTGAGAGGTGGGAGGTGGTGGGATGTGGAGAAGTGGTGTGAGGGGGAACAAGTGTTTGTTGACAGATGATGAGTGCGGCTGACAGCTGAGGGACGCTGCAACAGGATCAAACTACTCTCGAAGTTCCTTACGTTAAATGTTACACGTAAATTAAGACGTGAGTTGAACCGTATACCTAATTGATTCACTTTAAGTTACGAAATAAAGATGGATTCTCAAACATTCACAAGTTTAATTTCCCACTTAATTTCAGGTGTATAAAGTAACAAACACATTTAAGTTACGACACGAAAATGGACTTTCACAAGTTACTCAAGTTAAATGTTCCACTTCAGTTGGTGTAAGACATAACTGACTCACTTAAGCTATGAAACAAAAAACATTTCAAAAGTTAACCTCACACGTTAACTATTGAACCCTTAACGTGGAGATGAGAGAACACATCAATTTACCTCACTCTTATCTCCTTATCTCAATTTCCCCCATAAAGAGAATTGAAGATACCTCACCTAACTGACACTAAACAACGACAAATAAAATGACGTACAAACTGAACTGAAACTCCTAAAACAACTGTCTTATGTCAACTACAATTAACAGGTAAAAATTCTACTCACGAAGCCCCGAGAAACGCTGGGACGCCGAACCTTCCTGCAGGAGAAACGCAACACAACGCAACACAACGCAACACAGAAACTTGTAATCAACAGATGACAGTAACCACCCCAGACCACAGTACAGTTTGGGTACATCACTATTACAGCCTCACCTTTATGACCAGGTACCCATTACATGAACGTTACTGTACCTGTACTTTACCACCTGAGACTATTGTTAGTTCTCAGTACAGTTCACCATATGTAAATTACCGTATTATGTAACCTATAAAATGTACACACGCTAATGTCTCTGAGTGAGTGAGTTTGTTACCGTGTGGATAGCCAACATGATAGTATTGTCACCATAAGGAAATTACTGTACCTGTATTAAAACTATACCTGTAGTGATATTTTCATGATTCGTTACTTGAACTTATCATAGAATAGAAAACTGAATCGTAGTTAGGGACTAGTACAGATAAATGAGTTACGTGTAGAAATTTTCCAAGAAAGAAAACGGACGATATATAGGTAGGACCCCTAACTATGCTATTTCAAGAGTTCGTACGAGTGAGGGAAAGTTGAACACACACACACACACACACACACACACACACACGACAAAATTATTTTTATTAACACGGGAGTAAGCACACTACTCCAACAAGACGCCCCAGGTAAGATAAGGTCTTAGAGATTCTTTGAGCAAATGTAAACAGATTCAAAATCTTTGTGTTGACCCATATGGACAGTGAGTCAACTTGCCTATTCCACCAACCTCCCCCCCCCCCTTCTCCCACACTTCTACCCACACACCCACCCCCACCTTCCACACACCCACCTCACCTACCCTCCACATCCCCCTACCTTACCTGTACCCCCCCAACATATAATTAATGGTGACCCACTCAGGTACTTTCCCTCTTTATAAACATTATTTTGTTTTCTTTGGTCCATCTACAGAAGGATTCACTAAGCCTTTAATCTGTAAATTAAACAAACTCGACTAAACTTAACCTGAATATAATCTCAGTTTTACCTTAATTTAACTTACATGAATTAACCCATATTAAACTTATCCTAACTTAACCTAGACCACCTAACCAAATTTAACCTAACCATAACACTATCGCTGTTGTGTTTACATTTATCACCTTACGTGTTTATATACTTAATATTGTTGTTATTATTGTTATTGACGTGTCCATTACTTCCGGACTCATATCTCACCCAAACCATAACAAAAATTACAAACAAAATACAATTCCTTTAAATCAAAAGTCAAACAAAAAAAAAAATAAAATAAAGGAAACATAAACCTTTTTAGCTGTGAGACTAGAGGCCCTTCAAGTACACAGCAGAAGAGGGGAAAAATAACTTGTGAGTTAAGACGTCGAGGGAGAGAGGAGAGGACAGCGGGACGCGGCCAGTAAATCTTGTCATAATGTTGGAAGTTTTACTCTGGTGATGAACGACAGCTACCACGGCCTACACCACACAGAGAGAGAGAGAGAGAGAGAGAGAGAGAGAGAGAGAGAGTGTGTGTGTGTAGACATGGATGAATAGCCCCCCCCCCCCACACACACACAGTTGTCATATATATCCTGGAAGATGAATTAAGTTATTAGCCGCCTCAAGCACGCACACCACACAAGGATGCTCGTATGCGCTCACGCACACAAGCATAAACTCTCATTATACACACGAACACACACATACACTGACAGACTGAAACATACATACAGACACACTACACACACACACGCACACACACACGCGCACACACACGCGCACACACGCACTGACGGACTGAAACATACATACAGACACACTACACACACACACACACACGCACACACACGCACACACAAACAAACACACTGACAGACTGAAACACACACATGCAGATGGACACACAAACACACATACACGGACCCTCTGACGGATTGAAACACACACATGCAGAAACAAACAAAACACACACACACACACACACACACACACACACACACACACACCTCTATTCCACAAAGATTATATAAACATTTCCTCATTCACGTCTCTACACAATTATTTTTTTCCGTCCATTCACGAGGCATTACAAATTATTATCCTCTTTTGAAGCAACAAGCCTTGAGCACCCTTATATATTATCTAATGTAATAAACTATACTATAAAATGTTGTAGACACATATTCGGGGTTGTATAAATGCTGCTACTGTCCGTATGTGTCCGTTTTCTAAGTTTTTATTCGTCTGTGTGTCCGTTTTTAAGTTATATCCGTCTGAATGTCCGTTTTCTAAGTTTGTATCCGTCTGAGCGTCCGTTTTTAAGTTATATCCGTCTGTGTGTCCGTTTTCTATTTTATATCCGTCTGTGTGTCCGTTTTCTATTTTATATCCGTCTGTGTGTCCGTTTTCTATTTTATATCCGTCTGTGTGTCCGTTTTCTATTTTATATCCGTCTGTGTGTCCGTTTTCTAAGTTTGCATCCGTCTGAATGTCCGTTTTCTATTTTATATCCGTCTGTGTGTCCGTTTTCTAAGTTTGTATCCGTCTGAATGTCCGTTTGATCCCATTGTATGTTTACTATTGCGAGTTTTTCTCCATCGAATGTAAACAAACACAGCGCTGCCACACTGCACAAAACCTGACGACCCCCTGTAAACGCACTAGTGAAGGGGGCCTGGACATTCCAACCAGCACACCATTAATACTCTGATTACTTTCAATATCATTATCTAATTAAGGACAACTATTATTATTAATCAATCAGGAAGCAGTCAACAAGAATCTCTAAGGTAATGTATTGTATAGGTTTGAATCTCTCTCTCTCTCTCTTAGTTCATCCACCCCTCCCTCATTTCTTTCATCCATCTCTACCTCTCCCTCCCTCACTCCTCGTCCTCCCGCACACAGTCACACACGTTCAACTCTGGCTGTGAGCGTGATGTCTGCAGTCTTTCCTCACGTCAACAAATTACTGCTGGCCACATCATATATCCAGATAATCTCGGGTCTTTCCAAGAAAATCCTCGTCTTCATCTACATTTGGGTTTAATACGAGTTGGAAAATAATCCTACGATGCTGCATTGATGAAATATTATGATTACTATTAAGTATAGGGAGAAAACTGCGGCTTGGGTGCGTGATGAAGAAATACCTAACCTAACCAAATCTAACTTGATCCAACTTAAGCTATTATAATCTAACTTGATCTATCCTCATCTGCTTAATCTATCCTCATCTAACCTAATGTATCATTATCAAACCTAGCCTAACCTAACCTAACCTAACCTATTCTAACCTAATCTAACCCAACTTAACATAATTTATCCTTGCCTATTTTATATGTTATACGTTTTCTTTTTAAATAATAGTTTGTTAACATAATTTATAATGGATCACCTTGAAGATTAAGTAAGGGATTGGTTAGGTTAGGTTAGGTTAAGTTAGGTTAGGTTAGGTTAGGTTGTTAATCACGTGAAATAAACCAATGATGCCTTATCTAAGTTATCTTCAAAAGTGTTCCATTTCGACTAAATATACTTGCGTTAGTCAGCTCCATACCTGTCGTTCATAATAAACTCAAGACAATGTTTGGCTTCAATGCATTTTTTTTTCACGTACGATATTGGACACACTACCAGCCGCACTAACGCAGCTTTGACCCCATGATTAATACCGTCTTGTTTATCTCATGAGGCGAGAAATTTCCGACGTCGTCATATTTTTTACCCGTCTGAAGAAAACATTACAGGTCAAAGGTCAAGGTAAAAAAAAATGGAGGTCGAGGTCAAAGGTCAAGGTTAGGGTTAATGATGAAGGTCAAGGTTGAAGATTAAAGCCCTCCTGCTCCCCCGTTACACACACACACACACTTTTAATCATTCTCAGATGTTAAAACTATAATCATATGGTAATTAATTCCGGTTCTCACCAGTGTAATGACCTTGTGAAAATTATGTTTGTAAATAAAGAAAAAAAATATAATATAAATTGTTAACTATTGAGTATGTTATTGTATGGTGAGGGGAAAAGGGGTGTGAGGGGAAGGGATGAGGGGAAGGGGAGTGAGGGGAAAGGGTCAAGGAAGAAGAGCAGTAAGGGGAATGGGGGTGAGGGAAAGGGGTTGAGTGGAGAGGAGGTCAGGGTAAAGTAGTTGAGGGAGAAGGAAAATAAGAATATATAAAAGGAGGTGAGGGAAAAGTGAGTGAGGGGGAAAAGTGTGAGGAGGAAAAGTGTGAGGGGGGAAAAGTGTGAGGGGGAAAAGTGAGTGAGGGAAAAGTGAGTGAGGGGGGAATAGTGTGAGGGGGGAATAGTGTGAGGAGGGAATAGTGTGAGGGGGGAATAGTGTGAGGAGGAAAAGTGTGAGGAGGGAATAGTGTGAGGAGGAATAGTGTGAGGGGGAATAGTGTGAGGGGGGAATAGTGTGAGGGGGGAATAGTGTGAAGGAGGGAATAGCGTGAGGGGTTCATCACTTTGCACTTCCCATCATTCCTCTATATATGTCAACACCAGGAGTAAGATTGTATTTCCGATGCATTTTACCTTCCCAAGTTTCCAATCACTCAAATTATTATTAAAATTTTTATCGATAGGGAGGAAACACCAGTCGGCCATCTGATATGAATAGTGACGATAGCTGGAGTGCATACCCATTATAATGATCATCTATAAAAAGAGTGTTATTGTAGTGAGGATTAATATCACTCTGAGAGGTTAAATATGGGTAAATTTGGGTTAGATTAGGGTTGGCTAAGGTTAAATAAGGTTAGGTTGTTAAGGTGAGGTTAGGTAGTTAAGTTAAGGTAAGTTAAGCTCAGGTAAGGTTAAGGTAGGTTAAATCAGCTTAGGGTAGGTTAGGAATCCCCCTTCTCCCCCCCGAAGTCAAAACATTTTCCGAGATCGTAATGTCATCACACACACACACACACACACACACACACACACACGAGATAGCAAGATATAAACCATAAAAGATGTGAAGTCGATAATAAACTCCAGCCACTCAAGATCTCACTCCACACAGTAGCTATTCACCCCACCTACAAGACAATTATCCTCCCGGGTGATTCATCGACTTACAATACTCTAAAAGGATGATTATAATTGACTTAAACTTACAAATAATGGTCCAATGTTTTTTTTTTTTTGTCTTTTTAAACTCGTGTAGGAAATTCAGTTAAAAAAGTCATTTGTTTAATATCACTGAGTTGAGTTTTTTCACGAACTATGTTGGTGTGTAAGGATACTCTCTCTCTCTCTCTCTCTCTCTCTCTCTCTCTCTCTCTCTCTCTCTCTCTCTCTCTCTCTCTCTAAGGCATCCTACGTGACCAGCGAGCTAATATCCCTCATACAAGAGTTTTCAATTCTCCACCGGGTGTCCTTAAGCAACTTGGCGCTCAGCTGTCTTCCACTGCACTGTTGGGGGAGACGCTGTGGTGGGGAGGAGCGGGGGGGGAGGAGCGAGGAGGGGTGGGGAGGAGCGGGGAGGGGTGGGGAGGAGCGAGGGGGGAGGAGCAGGGAGGGGAGGAGCGGGGGGGGGGGAGGAGGAGCGGGGGGGGGGAGGAGGAGCGGGGTGTGGTATGATGGAGAGGAGATGGGAAGGGGCGTGGTGGGGGTGAGAAGGGGAGGAAGTGTGGTGAGCGGGGGAGGAGAGGGGTAGAGGGGCGGAGAAGGGGGGGGGCTAGAAGAAAGGAAAAGGGGTGGATGGGATGGGGTAGAGAGTGAGTTAGGGGTAAAGGGGATAAGGTGGAAGAGGTGGAAGAGGTGTAGAAGAAGATTACGAGGAGTAAAAAAGGATGGAAGGATTTGGAAGGAATAGACAGTGGCCACCATGTAAGAAAAAAACAATACCTGGCACCTCGAGTAAACAGTATTGCCACACCCGGAGCCTTACCCTCATTAAGGTACAATATCAGGTGTTTAATAAGACCTCACAAAACACAACCACGTTAAGTAATGTGGAAACTGGAGGTATTTAATTAAACCTAATGAAAACTTAACCCCATACCGTCACCATTTTCAAAGACTTACACATATATGCTTATGTTTATGTGATACGATTATGTAGTTTTAAATTATGTAAGAGATCCTGTGAATATGTTCTATGTCTTTGTGTATTTGTATATGTAATGCTGTTTTATTACGTCACTCATACTCTACGTAATGTTACATATACAAAGCAAATTCTAAATATGTATTGTCAGTCATATGTGAGTTTACAGGTATGTGCCAAAAAAAAATGTACCCTTATAAAAATACATTCAGTGCTATATCATTAATATAGAGTAAGACATATAACATGATCCAGAAATATATGTAGTATCTCATCATGTGACTGTAAATACATATAAGAATCCTGTAAATATGTGACACTTCATTAATATCTACTTTTACACGATAAAAAAAGAGAAAATAAGTGTTGAGGGTTGAGAACTTTCCAACATCATAAAAAAAAGTTCATTGAAAAGTTTCATTTTAAAACGTCCATTAGAGAGGAGTTTTAGTCGCTAAAAAAAAAGTTCCCAAAGAGATACAATGTTTACCAAGATCCTATTCTGTGCGTCTAACAAACTCCTGACCGAAAAGAAAGAGCCATTATGAACGACTCTTAATGCAAATTCCTTCTCGAAGCAGCACTCATAAATCTCAAGTGTGATATTAGTTAAATATTTTCACGCCTCAGTAATAATGAACCACGTTTACCATAATTCCTTTATTAGTAAATTCTAAAATTCCTGACATTAATATTTGACCTCTCGAGAATAGCTGTGACGTCACTGTACACAAAAAACAAGGTACGATTCATAATACCTTAATATACTTAATTAATTATTCAGTAATTAAACCCTTCAACTACAGGCTTATTATATACTGAGCTGAACGAATTATTAAAATTAAACAACAATGTAATTTAACAAGAATCATTTATCCATTCTTAATAAACCGTAGAACTACTTTTTAACCTTTTCATAAAATATAATAGACACAGGTAGTTGGGGTACACACAGGTAGTTGGGGTACACACAGGTAGTGGGGGACACACAGGTAGTGGGGTACACACAGGTAGTTGGGGTACACACAGGTAGTGGGGGTACACACAGGTAGTTGGGGTACACACAGGTAGTGGGGGTACACACAGGTAGTTGGGGTACACACAGGTAGTTGGGGTACACACAGGTAGCTGGGGTACACACAGGTAGCTGGGGTACACACAGGTAGTTGGGTACACTACCTACACAGAGGTAGTTGGGTACACACACAGGTAGTTGGGGACACACACAGGTAGTTGGGGACACACAGGTAGTAGGGGACGCACAGGTAATGGGGAGCAACAGGGAGGTGGAATCAGTATTTTCTCACCCTTTTGGTTAACATAAACAAACCGTAAGACATTGTTTAATTTCAACATATAACTTAACGCCATAAGAAGTCAGTGAAACATACTATAATGAACCAACTTTTACAGTCATTTTAATTTCTTTGTATCTCGACACAAGAAGACCCGACTACGATTTTTTTTTTTATTATTTATTTATTTTTATTTTATTTTATTTTGTTTTGGGGGGGAGGAGATTTATACATTAATATTATGCATTATTATACATAGAGTTGAAGTACGACATTACAGGGACTACCTTAACGGAAAAACAGGCGGACATTATAACCAAATACTCCCAAGTAATTTTTTCATTAAATAACAAAAACAATAGATAACAAAAAATATGTAAAACAAAAATGTAACCAAAAAATTTCCCATAAGCAACAACAGAATCTTTTTCGTAACAATAATATAACTTATCTCGGTAACCAAAAATTCCCTTAAGTAACACCATCTCTTATCAAAGGTCAAGTCAACGATACTAAGGTAGTTACGAAGAATTTTAAATGTCAATAAAAACAACTAAAAATTTCCCAGTTGCCCTATTCAATATATATCTACCAATAAATTATATATATATAAACACTGAATTATTTTTTGTCTGCGATTTTTTATGACAATTTGTTTTTATATGTTTAATTTATATATAAAGTAATTAAAAACAATTGCTCGCATTAAATGAGTTATGACTGTAGTTTGCCTGAATAATTAATGTGTAGTGGAGAATGTGTAGGGGCGGATGTATAAGTAGTGAATGTGTAGTGGTGAAAGGTGTACCGGTGATGAATGTGGAGTAGTGGAAGATATGCAGTACAGGATGTGTATAGATAAATACGTACAGGTGAATGTGTGATGATGAGTATACAGCATGGTATAAAATGTGTAGTGGTAAATACAGAGTTCAGCATGCATTTACTGTAGACAACGCGGGCATACAGTTCAGCATGTACAGTATATAGACAATGCAGGTATACCATTCAACACAGGCAAACTATGGGGAAAAAATAAAAACACAACGAGTATCAAAATGACCACAGAAAGACATTAAAACCCTAGAAAAATAATCGGTTTTGAACACAACTTAATTTGCATGATCTAAAAATGGCCGCCAACTTAATTTGCATGGATCTCAAAATGGCCGCCATCAGATTCAACATCAACTTTGATCTAATCACTTACAATATATTATATACGAGTCAGTGTATAATGTAGACACTGTAGATATATATTTAGAGAGAGAGAGAGAGAGAGAGAGAGAGAGAGAGAGAGAGAGAGTGTGTGTGTGTGTGTGTGTGTGTTATTAGATGGAAAAAATGCTGTTGATATATTGGAGAAAAAAAAATCGGGCAGAGTTTTAGAATTTTTGAGTAATTTTGCCCATAGACTGACTGGACTAGTATACAGTTCACCATGTATACAGTTCACCATGTATATAGACAGTCTAGGTATACAGTTCCGGTGTTTCTTTTCATCTAGCGCTGTTGATTGGCTGGCCGCGGTACCAAGCACACACCTACCTACGCTTAGGTCAAATATCCCCTTTGGGTTCAACAGCCTCTATAAATAACTTTCAGGCCTCGACTACCAGCGTCAGGTCTGGTATTAGCATCCAACAGCAACCAACTTCAAAGGCATAATGATTTGGAATTAATTTGAAGTAAAAAAACATGATGGGATATATTCTAACTTATGAAGCACTGCAGGTAGGTAGGTAGGTAGGTGTGGGTGTGTGTGTGTGTGTGTGTGTGTGTGTGTGTGTGTGTGTGTGTGTGTAATTATCTAAAAATTATAGAGACCCAAACAGCTTCGGTTAGATCGAAACAGGAGAAAGTACCAATAATAATAATGATGACTAGTGATTTATGATGATGGATGGATGGATGGACACACACACACACACACACACACACACACACACACACACACCTGAGATCTACTCCCTCTATCTCTCCGTCTCTGTGTTTCTCTCCAGCTCCCACTCTTTGTCTCTATCTCTCTAGGCACGTCTCACTCCGCCAAAATTATCAGTGTCCAGACGCATCAAATTTATCTCCTCAATCGACACTAAACTCTGGTGGGCGTGACGCGGCTCCCTCAACCACGCCCAATTTAAGCGCCCGCCCACATATCATATCACACTTCAACACGACCCCCTGCCGCCAGAGATCATCCAAGCAGGCGAGCGAGCGTTCGTCTGGCGCTGCTGGAGTGTGGGATGAAAGCCAGGCACTGTTGTTCACTCGTGTTGGGAGTAGTTTTTATTAGAGTTTTTGTAATAGAAACTTTGTTTACTGTTGTTATAGTTTGAGTTAAATTACAACAAGGAAATATTGAAGTTCTTTAGGGAGATTTTACCCACTGAAAGTCCTCTATATCTGGGTAACATTTCACAAATAACACAATAAGAAAACAACCACAACAATAAAAAACATCAATAAATCACCAAAAGTAACAATCACAATATCAACCACAAAATAAAATCTACAAAAAAAAGTGTTTAATTACTGATGCCATCCCTTTCCCACTCCGAGACAGGGTGGCCGCTACCAGGAACACAAAGACTCCCCTACACTAGCCGTCACTCATCCCCTCAATGTGTAACAGATGTGTGCAGCTGTGGTGGGTGTTCCCCTTATATATATATATATCATGGCTCTGTGATACCTATAGTTGGTCTTGTCTCTTTACATCATCCACCATCACCCATTACCAGTATGTTCCTCTCTCCTATCACCAGTATGCCCCTACCCATCATTCATTACCAGTATGCCCCTTCCCATCACTAGCATGCCCCTCCCCGTCACCAGCACGCCCCTCCAAAACTATCACTAGCACGCCCATCCAAAACCATCACTAGCACGCCTTTCCCCCATCAATACCACGCCTTTCCTCCATCACTAGCACGTTTCTCCCTAGTAAATCAGTACAATTGCCTAATATTACTATTAATACAACAACAACTACTACTACTAATAATATTACTACAAAAAGAACAACAACTAACAATAACACTTAAAAAAAAATAAAAAAATATAAATACTAAAACCTAAAACAAAAGAGCATCAACTTTATATAGGTGTGGCAAAAATAATTACAAGTATTGAGATTCATTTACAGTTAATTAAATTGTATTATGGAATTGGAACACTTGATTCAACAACACAACAGCGATGCTCGTTTGTTTATTCATGCACTTGTTTACATGAATGAAAGACCTTCTATTTATATTCTACTTCTGTTCTCCAGTTGCATTTGTTTCGTTTCGTTTATTATCGACTTTTTTTTGGAGGGTGCTTTTCATATTCATTGTATTTTTACGTTAAAGATCAGGTTGTTGTTATTATTATTAAGATTAAATTTGTGGTTATTATTATTATTATTATTATTATTATTATTATTATTATTATTATTAATGGTGTAACTTCGAGGAGGAAGGGAGAGGTGATAAATAGGAAGAGGAAGAAAGGAAGGAATCAGATATGGTGAAGTAGTAAACTAGATAAAACAAGGAAGATAAACTAAAAAATTGGAAACTTACTAATTAAGGCATAGGTCAACACACACACACACACACACACACTACATGGGTGATGATAAAACCCTTTCGCAAAAACAGGAGTAAACAAAAAGAATAAAAAAAAAAAAGCGAAAGAAAAGCAATATAAACACGACAAAAACACCCCACAACATAAAAAAAACATAAAAAACAAAGAAAAAACTTCCATCAAATTGAAAGAAATTAAACAGAACATTGAAGACTGTAGTTAAATTAAGCACAGGGATAAAATTAAATCACAAGCTTATTAATATCTACCTGAGGTCCCCATCACAGGTGTGTTTGGGGGCAGTACAGAAGGAAGGGGGGGTGGGGGGGCGTAGGGAGCAGTAGGGAGTCTCATTGAGTAGTTTTTGTAGTCAGGGTGTGGAGTAACGTTGGTGAGTGTACCTGTAGATGTAAGGTGAGTGTACCTGTAGATGTAAGGTGACTGTACCTGTAGATGTAAGGTGAGTGTACCTGCAGATGTAAGATGACTGTACCTGTAGATGAAAGGTGACTGTACCTGCAGACGTAAGCTGACTGTACCTGTCGATTAAACTTTTCATATGAGAATAAACTTTATTTACACGTGTCAAGGCTTACTGTATTACCCTTTATGATCAAGCATATCCCCAGGTGTGTGTGTGTGTGTGTGTGTGTGTGTGTGTGTGTATCGTGAGTTAACCTTAGGCAGCCTCACCGATGCCATCTGACCTTTAACCTACGCCATGACCTTTCTCGTTGACCTTGAGTTTAGTGGCTTTGACCTTGACCTTAAGTGGCCTTGACCTTACACGACCATGACCTTACACCTCCTTGACCTTAAATTTAGTGCCTGTGACCTTAACCTGACTCAATTACAACTAAAGGCACATACATATATACGCAAAAGTATACATATTCTATAAACAGACATAAATTATTTAATAAGATACAATATGCACACTCATAGATTCATATACATACATTGATTATTTTCCAAGAGGCAATATACACACACATTAAAATACGCATAACAACATACACACACACAAACATACATATAACGCCTAACAATACACACACACATACATGCATACATTTAAGACTTAACCACACACACACACACACACACACACACACACATTTCATCAGCTACCAGATTAAAACATACATCATAGACTCAGAGAGGAAAGAAGCAAGAGAACAATATATGTATCACACGTATATGATTAGACTGCTGCAATATTGTCTGGCAACGCAATGTTACAACACGAGGTGACATGCATGGCTAGGGGGCTTCTGTTTACTTCCAACATTATCTTATGACTATTACCCTTTCATAACTAACATTGAGTTTGTGATTGACAGGTGTTACGATTTTTAGTTTTGACCGACAGCTGTTAGTTATGACCGACAGTCGTTACTTTTGACCGACAGCTGTTATAAATACAGGGTCATCGAGAAAGAAAGCCCAATTTTCATAGGACTATTAGCATCCAAATATGAAAATCCGGGCATTTTTTTTCTTCTATGACCCTGTATATGTCAAGCAGTTCCCCCCATCCTTATGCCCTTCCTTAACAAGAGGCATAAAACACACACACACACACACACACACACACACACACACACACACCCCGTCCTCCGTTTTCTTCAACGCTAAGCAATAACTCGAATCTTTTAACACATATACACCTCTTTCATCCCAGCCGTCGAGGGGAAACTTAAAACAAAAATGAGAATAACAATAAACCAACGAAAATAACAACTCAATATTGAATGACATGGGGGTTTAAAAAAAAACACCCCAGAATGGCATAAAAAAAAAAACAAAAAAACAAACAGCAATCAAAACAAGGACAAACAACAACAAACAATTACCCAATGAATAATACAAACAAATACAGAAGGTTATAGCGAGAGTACAACATTGAAGACGTATATAAAATCTGACAGGAGTTTTGAGCTGTAATGCTGTAATACTCTCTCTCTCTCTCTCTCTCTCTCTCTCTCTCTCTCTCTCTCTCTCTCTTTTGTGGACAGTGGGGAAGCATCACCAAGCAGCAGTGAGTGAATACAGTGGAAAGTGGAGTGAGGAATGCGGAAAGTGGAGTGAGAAATGCGGAAAGTGGAGTGAGCAATGCGGAAAGTGGAGTGAGAAATGTGGATAGTGGAGTGACATGGTGTAGAGGAGAGTGAGAAAAGTAAATAAGAAGGAAGAAGAGTAGAATGAATGATAAAAAGAGGCTAGAAGAGACGATAGAATGGAGACTAAAATGAGAAAAACTGACAGAATGAAATGAGGAGAAAGGACAGAATGAAGAACATGGAGAATATAGACAGAAGGAGATAATAAACGAGGAGAATAGAAGTGCGAAGAGTGGGTGTGTGGAAGAGGGAGGTGGATGACAGGAGGAGAAGAGGGTGAGAGAGAACGAGAAGGGAGGATAAAGTGAGTGTATGGATGAGAGGGGTGTGAGTATGGATGAGTGTGTGGGTGATAGGGATGTCAGTATGGATGAGAGGGGTGTGAGTATGCATGAGAGTGGGTGTGAGTATGGATGAGAGGGATGTGAGTATGGATGAGAGGGATGTGAGTATGGATGAGAGGGGTGTGAGTATGGATGAGAGGGGTGTGAGTATGGATGAGAGGGATGTGAGTATGGATGAGAGGGGGGTGAGTATGGAGGAGTGTGTGGATGAGAGGGGTGTGAGTATGGATGAGTGTGTGGATGAGAGGGGTGTGAGTATGGATGAGTGTGTGGTGTTTATACAGGTAATAAAAATAGTCGTGAATAGAATAGACAAAGACAGACAGACAGACACACACACAAACAACACCAAACCTCACACAATAATTATCTAAAACCAGAACGAAAAACCGGTGTCGAATTACCTAAATCCACTTAATCTGGTGATACAAACTTTTTTTTTTATAATCTGAGGACCGAAATCTGTACCAAGTTTGTAAATCTGGTGCACTATCATCAGAGCGTAGACGATGCCAAAAAAAAACCCAGGTGTTAGGTTTTAAAAATAATTCCTCTTTCCACTCAGACAAAATAACCTAGTCCCACAGAGCATATATCAGCACTCATTCGCTCACTAGTATTGTGTACATAGAAAATACCCAACAATACATTTTGGGAAGTGGTAAATACTCGTTCACAAGTAATGTATGTTAATAATGTATGAAAGTGTATGAAATCTGAATTGTAAACATTATCATCATCATCATCTCTTGCGGCTGACTGTGTTATATTTCAAGCTTTCTGTGTGTGTGTGTGTGTGTGTGTGTGTGTGTGTGTGTGTGTATGAGACAAGCTTCCTCTGTGTGTGTGCGTATGAGACAAGCTTCCTCTGTGTGTGTGTGTATGAGACAAGCTTCCTCTGTGTGTGTGCGTATGAGACAAGCTTCCTCTGTGTGTGTGTGTATGAGACAAGCTTCCTGTGTGTGTGTGCGTATGAGACAAGCTTCCTCTGTGTGTGTGCGTATGAGACAAGCTTCCTCTGTGTGTGTGCGTATGAGACAAACTTCCCGTGTGTGTGTGTGTGTGTGTGTGGGCGTGTGTATGAGACAAGCTTATTGTTATAGTCTTGTTTCCTGACTCAATAATTTTCAAAGGCACCATAAATGCTAACAAGGAAGGCTGTTCCTGACGTAGAACCAAACACAGTCTTTTTTATATCTCTCTCTCTCTCCAGTTCTTTGATGTGTTCTCTGTGTTCTCCTTTTGTGAACAGTGAATAACATGTTCTCTACTGTATTACATTTCCAATTCAGCCGTCCAGATAAACAGATTTTTCAGTAATATCCACAAGGTTGATATTTTCATCCCTGGCCAGAGCACACACACCTTGAATATTGTGTTTGTCATATCCAGTGTAATTCTAGAGAGATTTATTTCCTCTTATGTTGGTCCACTGGCAAAGTAAATCAATTGGTCCAAACCTCTTTTTATATCACATCTCCACCTATTCCTTTTCGTTCTCCACTCCCTCCTCCTCCTCCTCCTCTTCCTTCTCCACTCCTTCTTCCTCCCTCTTTATCCATCTCCACAACATACTCCACATCCACCCCATTCACCCTTTTCCTAATCCTACTCACCCTTCTCTTCCACCTACTCCTCCCTCTCCTCTTGTCAGACATAACTACACCTACCTCCAACATGGCTAGATTTGAGCAATATGACCCCCCCCCCCCCCACAAAAAACCCCCCAAATATATATAAAACACACATACCTAATCTTAAACCACCATATTAACTCAGATATCATTACCTATACACATATATATATATACTGAGCTTCCATGTGGTATGTTAGATCGTATATATAGAAAAAATTAACACCTGTATATTCTGAGGTTTTAATCCCTTCCAAAGAGCTTAAAAATTATTGATGGCAGGTGAAAATTTTGGCGGTCTCCTGTGTGGCGCCAAATCAGTCGTCAAAACGGGATTTTCTTTTTATAATTGGGGTTTTATCTTTAGCTTGTACAGTATATCGATTGGGTGAGTTTTATAAATTATTCCCATGACTAATACTGTGTACTAATCTATTTTCAACGTACATGAATATAAAACATAGCCTAACTATGCCGAAACTAATTAAACTTAACTTAACCAAATCTAACCTAACCTAACCTAACCTAACCTAACCTCGCCTGATATAACTTAAACTAACCTTATTAAGCTCTTCCATAAAGCTGTATAGGCCAGCAAACAATATTTTTCTCACACTTCTTACGAGATCAATCAAGAGTTGGTTAGGTTACGTTATGTTAGGTTACGTCAGGTTAGGTTAGATTTAGGTTAGGTTAGGTTAGGTTAGGTTAGGTAGGGTAAAAATATAGTTTACAGCCAAGTAAATCCTTTTTAGATTCAGTAGGGCCACAGGTAGCGTTTTGGTTGTGGACAGGTAAGGAAAATAACTCATATTGGACACCTCGGTACACTTCAACACCACCACACTTCAACACCACCACCACACAACACAACCACCACACCTCAACACCATACCACTACAACACTACAACACCACCACCACACCTCAACACCATACCACACCTCAACACCACCATACCTCAACACCTTTACACCATTACAACCACACCACCACCACCACACCTCAACACCACCACCACACCACACACTCTGTTTTTGTGTTACAGATTGTCAGTACAAAATCCAGGTAAAAATCGCTAAATACTCAGGCAATATTCGCTCTACCAGGGTGTTGAGACTACCTACCTACTTCGAGTGTCAGCCATATGAGTGTTGATCGTTATGTTTGTGTCAGCTCTCTATTGCTTTCCACAGTGTCAGCACTCAATAACGATCCAGTGTCAGCACTTAAAAACAATCCACAATGTCAGCACTTACAAACAATCCACAATGTCAGCACTCTATAACGATCCACAGTGTCAGCACCCCCTATAGCCCCCCCCCCCCCACCAGCCAAACCAAACACCTCAGTTTACACCTGTTTCCCCCGCACTCTGAGCCACACAGCTGGTACAGGGAAAACATATGTCGTATTCAGTTCCCTTTATATATTCAAACCCTGTTAGTGTCATGCATATCATTATGAGAGTCAATAACAACGGGCTTATCCATTTATACGCTTAGGGACGACACGACGTGAAAAAAAAAATATAGTCCATTTTCCCCCCTTTTTTGTATGTATGTATATATGTATGTTTGCATGTATATTTGCATGTATGTATGTATGTGTCAATAATCTCAATGGAAATCCGTGTGTATAGCAGCGCCCGGCACGGTATATGCAGCTGAAATTAGAGTTCAGTTCGGCAGGACTTGTGACCGTATGGATCAAACGACAAGTGATGGGAGCCAATGAATATCCTCGACAGGTGTGCCAAAAGAGAGCAGCAACACCGGGAGTAATAGCGACAGCAACACCGGGAGTAATAGCGACAGCAACACCAGCAGTAATAGCGACAGCAACACTAGCAGTAATAGCGACAGCAACACTAGCAGTAACAACGACAGCAACACTAGCAGTAACAACGACAGCAACACTAGCAGTAACAACGACAGCAACACTAGCAGTAATAACAACATCAACACGAGCAGTAATAGTTAACAACATCAATAATATAGCAAACAACAGAATAGCCAACATCATCAATAACAGCCAACAGCATCAATAACAGCCAACATCATCAATAATAGCCAAATAACATCACTAATGGCGCCATTGTACTTCATAATATCAACACATTAAATATTTCTCACGTATTATCATATCTTTATTATTTCCACCCCAATTCACCAGTTATATTATACAGGGTGGCGCATAAATCACTCGAGCGAGATACTGCAGCGGAAATAAGGCCATTAGTAAAGTGACTTACGCACCACCCTGTATTCATTAATAATATGCGATCTATCAAGTTTTCTTTCTTTTCTCATCTATTCTATAACTTTGGTGAGATAGGAGGGAGGGGGGGGGGCAAATGGGAGACTTTGATCAGATAGGAGAAGCAACTAGGAGACCACAGAGATAGGAGAAGCAACGGAGACGAAATGTAAACTAACACTTTGACTTAGTAACACACACACACACACACACACACACACACACACACACACACACACACACACACACACACACGCACCACTAATTTCAACGTTTCAGACAAACCAAAGACACACTTATCGGGACGTCACTTATAAGAAGCCAGCCAACACGGTAAAAATTTTCTACTGTTAATCGAATGTTTATCTTATTCTTGAAGGAAATTGGTGTATAATTGAAGAAAAAAAAGAAGAATAACAGAGAAGAATAATAAGAAAAAACCGCAACATCTTCATTAAATAAAAAAAACAAAAAAATACAAAAAAAAAAAAAAAAATACCACGACTCCCCTAGACTACATACGCCATTATCCACAACAAATTTTTAATATCATGTATAGGCGCCAGGCGAGGGATCAAATGACAGGGTGAAGGACTCGGGTTATAAGCGCCGGATATTGAGACAGGTGTGTGTTATTGGCTGTTGTGATCACCTGACATTACAATTAAAGGGAGAATTTTATTTAAGTTGTTTTTATCGTTTTGTTGATATTTTTTTAATTATTATTATTTTTTTTTTTTACTTTTGTTTCTATATATTTTATGTATGATTATATTTCTGTATTACGTGTATTTCTACTTAGTGTATATTGGTGATTACTCATTATGTATATTTCTAATTACTTGTCATGTATATTACAAAAATTACAAATATCAACTTACAGTACAAAAATAATATATCAAGTGAATCTAAACAACAACACGGATTCGCAACACACACACACACACACACACACACACACACACACACACACACACACACAAGGAAAAAAACCATCATATCAACAAAAAACGAAAAAAAAACACCATGAAACACACAAAAAAAAATACAGTTCTAAATTACAGGTACAGAACGTATGAGCTATAACCCCCCCCCCCCCCCAACTGTATTTAGCGAGCTGGAGTTGAATGTGTAAGCTGGAGTCGAATGTGTAAGCTGGAGTCGAATGTGTAAGCTGGAGTTGAATGTGTAAGCTGGAGTTGAATGTGTAAGCTGGAGTTGAATGTGTAAGCTGGAGTTGAATGTGTAAGCTGGAGTTAGAATGTGTAGCTGTGAAATGTTTCCAAGTTACACGATGTTATTCCAGACAGACAAGTTCTTCCACCTACATGATTATTACTTCAGTCTCTCTCTGTATGTATGTATGTATGTATGTATGTATGTATGTATGAGAGAGTGAGAGAGAGAACACACTGATAACATCCTCCCTCTCTCTCTCTCTCTCTCTCTCTCTCTCTCTCTCTCTCTCTCTCTCCCCTGTAAACATCACCTAGTGGGGTACTACACGACACGTTTCAATTATGGTCGTCAATGGAGTATATAATTTGTACCCAAGTCGATTGAGATGACTGCTGGCTTTATATAATCAAGATGGCCATCACATCAGACAGCAGGGAGCAGCATCTAATCTACTTCTTGGTAATCAGAGATGGTTTGTTATATTGCGTTTGTATGTATGTATGTATGTATGTGTGGATTAACTTTTGCTGTCAATACACCTTCCCCGTCAGCCTTACCTCCACCAACCACCCATCACCCCACCTACTACCCACCCATCACCCCACCTACCACCCACCCATCACCCCACCTACTACCCATCCATCATCCCACCTACTACCCACCCATCACCCCACCTACCACCCACCCATCACCCCACCTACCACCCACCCATCACCCCACCTACTACCCACCCATCACCCCACCTACTACCCATCCATCACCCCACCTACTACCCACCCATCACCCCACCTACCACCCACCCATCACCCCACCTACTACCCATCCATCATCCCACCTACTACCCACCCATCACCCCACCTACCACCCACCCATCACCCCACCTACCACCCACCCATCACCCCACCTACTACCCACCCATTACCCCACCTCCACCACCCACCCATCACCCCACCTACTACCCACCCACCACCCCACCTACCACCCACCCATCACCCCACCTACCACCCACCCATCACCCCACCTACCACCCACCCATCACCCCCACGAGTCGTTCTTCCCTCATACAAAAAGTGAAACATGGTTGGTCACTCTCCTTCATCTTCTTCACCCCAGGGTTTGTTTACTCCTCTCATCTCCGGTAAATTGGCCGGTCATTAGTCATCTGTCGACCCTCATGTCATTACCTTCGTTTTCTTTGGGTTAGTCATAATTCTTACCTTATTTTCTTCATCACAGTACAAAACACAAAGACAATTTGATAACCTCTACTAATTCGTATATAAAAAACCTAAGATTTACAACGAAATAACACTTAAAGAGAGCACAGAGAGATACCCTACAGTAATTCACCTGATGATTAGGTTAAGACAATGCAAGATCAGTTCAGTTGAGGTCAGGTCTGATTAGGTCAAGTTGTGTTAAATTGTTAGGTTACGTTATGTTAGGCTTGGTTAAGTTAGGTTAGGTTAGTATTAGTGTGTTAACATTGAGGTGAATTAAGCTGGGGTGTCTAATCTTCAATGGATCAGCGAAACTCTGCTGTACATGGTCACCGCCTCTGACTCGTAACAACATCCAGGCTAAAGTCAATCTCTCGCCAGGTGTCACTCCACGCGTCGACCATTATTGTTGTGATTGCATTCCATATACGATCTTTCAAAGGGTCAATACTCGTTCACCTTCATGGCACACACAGTATCCTTCACGTATGCTTAAGTGAGGATTTTTAGTAAAGTGACCTCGAGTGATTGTGGGGGTCCAGAGGCCGCTGGCAGGTGGACAGGAGGTGTGGAGGTTTCTGGCAGGTGGACAGGAGGGGAGGTGTGGGAGGTCGCTGGTTGGTGGACAGGAGGAGTGGTGTGGGGGGAGATTTATAGCAGGTGGGGGGAGATTTCTGGCAGGTGTACAGAGGGGGTGGTGTGGGGGAGGTGGACAGGAAGGTGGTGAGGGGTAACACCATTACCTCCACCCTCACCCAATGTAACAAGAGCGTATTGAAAATTACTTCACTAGACACAAACTAATTTACAAATCTCGATATGTCACAAATTTAATACACAAATGCAACATATCACATGAACTTATTGCAAAATCACTACAAAAAAAAACTATTATTGCAAAATCGCTATATATATATATATATATATATATATATATATATATATATATATATATATATATATATATATATATATATATATATATTATATATATATATATGAAACCCATATTGCAAAATTGCTGTATACCGGTATATCAGATACTCAATTGCAAAATCATTATATACTTCAGGCCAAATTACGATACAACACCGCATATTGAGAAATCGTTGCACATGACAAACTTTTTTTATGAAGTTGCTCAACACTGCTCAAACTACCTACAGTGTGCACTTCTTTCTACATCCAATAGTTACGTTTCCTTTCCATTTGTGTGATTAATAAAAGTGCCATCCTCATATCTGGGGGTTGGCGACCACAGGCCCCCCCCCCCCCACAAAAGGTTTTCGAGCTGTTATTGTTTTATTTTTTTTTACCAATCCTCCAAGATTTTGTACGCACCTCTCTGGGGACTCATTTTTGGAATTTCATTCATACATACCAGTCTCTTCCTTCCCCTGGCCCTCCTACCGTCAACTTTGTCCATTAATATTTCTGATATCCCCACATCGTTAAGTATATGACCAAATTGTCTCATTTGCCTTATTCTCCCATTGTGGATAAGAAGTTAAACTACTGGATGCGAATATACCTCGTCTTCATCCACCCACCATCAACATCATCGTCTTCTGGTGTAGCTTCCCCAGCAATAATACTATCATGTTATCTTGGATATTATTATCACCCATGAGAGCAAAGAGGGTACTGTAATCAGTGTGTGTGTGTGAGTGTGTGTTCTGTCAGACCCAAAGGCAGGCGTCATCACCCAACAGTGTTCTTGATATCCAGGTCTCCCGGGTTCAATGTTATCACGACATCATGGGCATCAATAAAGCTCAGGTGAAACGGAGCGAGGGTACTGTAATCACTTAGCATGTGTGTGTGTGTGTGTGTGGACGTGTATATTCTGTCAGCAACAACATCAGGCGTCACCATTATACTACTGCTCTTGTTGTGCAGGTTTTCCTGGAGGGCTTCACCCTGCTAATATGCGTCATGGTGGCGGTTGTGCATATCTGTAAATCTCGGGTTACAAATGTGAAAGCTGAGTAGCCTTTGGATGCTTGCATCTGGCCAGGCATTGTTGCACAATATCTTATCTGGTGCACGATACATGTTGCCTTGACGATGGTCTGCAACGCCGGGTGGAAGGTGCTTAAGGTGCATTTCGGGACCACAACACATTTCGTCCGTATAGCAGGAGAGCCGAAGGCAGGTAATTTTGTTATCTTCACCTCTGGTAATGTCAGTATGGCTCGTAGAGTAAGCACAAAAGCGCTTGTTTAACACATGAAGGTGTTGTTGGGCAGTAACGAAAGGGTTGCAGGGTGACCTCTTTGTGCTCTCGTCAACCCTCGTGCTCAGTCTGGCAGGTAAACAATGGTGGCAGCTCGCGCGTGTGTGTGACGCGACGCAGCTCTTTCTTCACCCGTGACAGGCAGACTGGGTGCTTCCATTTAAGATTACAAGATGTGCAAGTCCACCTTCCTACGAATAAACCTGAAATATTCCACCCCCCCACAGTCATTATTAAAACTAAACCATTGTAAATTGCCAAACTGAAACTATCAAGTATAATATTATCTACCAAGAGTAAAAACACTAATTTTCTTATATCACATACAAAAACGTTCTTAACTAAGCATCAAAATTCACTCAGACAGCAGCTTTGTTGGATGATTTGATTGAATAAATGCCTATGGTAATAACACATCAACGTCCCTACACTATGGAAATAATCTGGTTATCTTTTAAATGGCAACAAACACAATAAAATCATATACTACAACGACTGTGATGCATTTTATGTTGGTATTTGTTCAGTCAGACACGTGTCAGGACCCATGGGGGGGGGGGGGGGGTGAGGGGACACACACACACTAACAAAAACAGTCAGATTCAGCTTTACAAAAATTCTATCCCATTTTCGAGTCACCTAATAATTATCCTGACCTAACGCAAACCTAATCGACCGCTATTTTTTTTTTTTAGGGGGGGGGGGGGGCACTACCCTACATCCTTGTGTAAGGTGAAGCACAGAAGCGTTTACAGCGCCCAACAGGGAAGCATGCTAAGTTCATGCTTGCCTTTATGTCTCATGAGTTAAGGGCGTAGAAGCCTGAAGAGTCAATGGTTTATGTCCTCAAGTTATTGGAAGCTCCAACAACTTGTCCCTGAATACGAATTCGCAACTTTCGACTTACAACAGGTACCTACTTTACTGGTAACGAACGCTAACCTAATCGAACGCTAACCTAACCGAACGCTAACCTAACCGAACGCTAACCTAACCTAACGCTAACCTAATCGAACGCTAACCTAACCTATGTGACGTCAAACCACCACACTTAATATACCTCAAGAACCACACATTTGCCCTACTCTCAGTCGTATACCACTAACATCCTGGAAGCGAATTCTCCAAGGTTCGTAAGTTACGTTCTACTCTTAAGTGCTGTTTAGAGATCTCCCATAACTGGCTCACTTCAGCTATGACAACAAGATGGCGGTCACAATTACGTGGAAATTTCCCGGAGACTTCTAGCGTTACTGAATGCGACTTTTTTTGTGTTCCTGTTCCGGGGCTAAACCTTTTTTGTGGATATTTGAGAATCTGAATGTCTGAGAAATATAATATTTGAGAAATCGAATATTTTTTAATCATAATCTTCATTGTGTGGAAAAAAAAATCCCCACAATTGTTCCCTAACCGAACCCGAACCCAACCAAACGAACCCAAACCAAACCACCATTATTATTTATCACTATATAATTTCTTTACTTTCTCCATCCACACTTTCATCTCACAAAGTTCTTCGTATTTTTGCTTTAAATTTTATCCATCTTGCTCCCCCTCTACCACCTCTCTAGTCGGGAGCTTCTTCGTCTTCTTCAAGTGTTTAAATAATTCCTCCTTCACACTTACTCCTCGTAGCTCATCCTTTAAACTTTTACTCAGGCTTGCACTCTAAAGTCTCTCGATGCAATTTTATGATTCTCCTCTCGTCTCTCCACTATTTTCGTTCTCCTTTCATTTCTTGTTACCTCTTTCATCTTTTTCTCTCCTGTGGCGGACTTTTATATTATGGTGTATTGCAACATTGTTTTTCTTTCACTTCTTGTTTTCCATCCTTTATTTAATTTTGCTATGTATTGTACGTCATTTTTTTTATCACGTTTTTCATCCTTTTTTTAATTGATTTATTTTAGCAATGTCATTTACTATTAGGTTCGACATGTTCTATTTAGCATCGTCTTTGTCTTTGTTTAGGCTTAACAGATGAGTGCTTGCAGTTGCTTTTAGTGTTTTTATTCTTTTTATTACCCCCCTCGCAGACCATCATATGCTAATTCAGGTGCAACTGTTCATTATTTAGTGTGAAGATAACAGCTCAGCTTATTATATCGACAACTTAGTAATGTACACCTAATTTCATCCTGCTCCGAGAGGTATTTTTGTTTTAAGTAAATGATAAGAAACGTATCGTATGTACGGAGGGAGAGTGGGAAGGAGGGACAGTGGGAGGGAGGGTGCCAGGGAGGGAGGGTGCCTGGGAGGGAGGGTGCCAGGGAGGGAGGGTGCCAGGGAAGGAGGGTGCCAGGGAAGGAGGGTGCTAGGGAAGGAGGGTGCTAGGGAAGGAGGGTGCCAGGGAGGGAGGGTGCCAGGGAAGGAGGGTGCCAGGGAAGGAGGGTGCTAGGGAAGGAGGGTGCCAGGGAAGGAGGGTGCCAGGGAAGGAGGGTGCTAGGGAAGGAGGGTGCCAGGGAAGGAGGGTGCTAGGGAAGGAGGGTGCTAGGGAAGGAGGGTGCCAGGGAAGGAGGGTGCCAGGGAGGGAGGGTAGCTGGAAACAGAGGGAAGGAAGCTGTGAGGGAGGAAAGGAGGATGTTGAGGAGGGAGGGGGCTGTGAGGGAAGGACGGAGGCTAGTTGGGAGGGAGTGAGGGAGAGTAGGAGAGGTTGAGGCACAGAAGTAACACTATAAAAATCATAGGGGATAACCAGCGCGTGTGAGATACAGGTTGAAATACCATGTAAGTCAGGCGGCTGTGGCATCTTAGCCAAGCGCAACAGGTTTAAAGCAGTGAGAGCCCCCAAATACCATCACAAACACTATCACCATTACGGGAACTCAACACCAGCTGGCATTCTCCTCCAACCCAGAGCATCAAGTCTATGGAAACTACGCCAGACGAACGTTCTTCCCGATTTCTGCCTACGGTGACGTTCTTCTGAGGCATGATAGTGAGGCACTGATCAGGTCGAGAGGAGAGGATGCGTGTAGTGAGAGCACTGAATCGATAATCTAAAGCAGAGAGAGAGAGAGAGAGAGAGAGAGAGAGAGAGAGAGAGAGAGAGAGAGAGAGAGAGAGAGAGAGAGAGAGAGAGAGAGAGAGAGAGAGAGTGTGTGTGTTCAGCTCCTCGACAGCACTGGCAGTCAATGAAGCACAACACAGCACAACACAGCACAACACTACACAACACTACACAACACAGCACAACACAGCACTACCATGATGTTTATTACGTCCCTCTGAGTGACACATCCAATTTATTATTTTGTTATTGTTGACATCAAATAAATTTTCTTTGCAGTGTAATTACTTGAGTTTATGCATGCGTGCGTCCGTGTCATTGCGTGTCCGTGCGTGCCTGTCCTTGGGATTGTGTCCTTATATGTATACATGTGTTTGTGCGTGTAAAGAAATAATTGAATATGTGAAATAAATCATATATTAGGGTAAGTTTCACGTCCCTATCCTCACTGATAAACACCGAAGGAATTTAACAAAGTAGATGAAACAACAAAAGTTAAATCACCTTTGGTTCTTAAACACCCAACTAAATCAGAATAATACAGACTAAACTTTATCATAATGAACTCGTATTGAAACCTAACCTAACCTAACCTAACCCAACCAAACCTAACCCAACCTAACCTAACCAAACCAAACCAAACCAAACCAAACCTAACCTAACCTAACCTAACCAAACCAAACCAAACCAAACCAAACCTAACCTAACCTAACCAAAGCAAACCTAACCTATACTCTGCCTCTTGACTCGTGGGGAAGAATGTTGTGTTGGTTCATCTTGTGCCGTGACCTTGTGTGTGGTTACTGAGCTACAAGAAGGACAATAATGAGCAGGTGTGTGTCTGAGGGCGGCCATACATTACGCTTGAACCTTCCACCATTGAGGCATACACGCGGGTCTCTCTCTCTCTCTCTCTCTCTCTCTCTCTCTCTCTCTCTCTCTCTCCCATTAACATCCCCCTTCTCACTCCACCCAACCCATCCACCTACTCCCCTACAAGCCATCCATCCACATACTCACCCTACAATCCACCCATCCATCCCCTCCAACCCACACATCCCCCACCTATCTACCCTCACACACTTCTCTCCAACCCACCCATCCACCCACCCACCCAGCTTCCTTCAGCACAACCCACCAATCCACACACTCTCCTCCAAACCCACACTCCCACACCCTCCCAAACACTCCCCAAAAACCCACACCCTCCTTACCTCCCCACATACCCACACCCTCCCAAACACTCCCCAAAAACCCACACCCTCCTTACCTCCCCACATACCCACACCCTCCCAAACACCCCCCAAAAACCCACACACTCCCTACAAACCCACACACACTCTCCCCACACTATGAAACATGGACAATAACCCCCCCGCCAAGGATTCTCCCCACCCCCAACCCCCCCCAAGACTCCAATATTTCTTCATCAACGACTAATATAACAGCTGTCCTTGATAGTCGTCTTCGGTCCAATTAAGAGACGGCGAAGCGTTTACAAGAACTAAGTGGCGAGTGACCATCTTCCATAGCAGAAACATTTGACATAATATCCTGTTGTGTTTGAGGCTTCGTATGTAGTGTGGCATGATATAGTGAGTTTTATAGTATGTTTTTGTGGTATTATATAGTCTGTTTTTTGTGGCATGATAATGAGTTTTATATCATGTTTTTTTTTGGGTGGCATGATATAGTGAGTTATATCATGTTGCTTGTGGCATGATAAAGTGAGTTCTATATGTTGTTCGTGGCATGATACAGTGTGCTTTATATCATGTTTCATGGTTAGTTTAAGGAAGATGATTAAGCGACTCTTTTCCTGTTGTTTGTGGTCGTGATATAGTGATTTTTATAGGTATATAACATGATATACTGAGCTTTATATCCCCCAATTACCTCCCAATCTGGTGTCGAAGATTCACTCAAATCGATACGTGCGTTTTCGAGATACCGGAGAGAGAGAGAGAGAGAGAGAGAGAGAGAGAGAGAGAGAGAGAGAGAGACACAGGTGACCTCAACCTGTAATAGTGACCTTTAATATAATTTCTAATTGCTTTTTCACTCTTTGTTTCAATGTGACTTGATTACTCTATACAAAGAGAATACGTTCTGAGTCCTTCAAATGTCTGTTGTATGTCTGTATATGTGGCTAACAATCCCTGGGTCTGTGTGTGTGTGTGTCTGTCGGTCTGTATCTGTACGTGTATGTGTGTATGTCTGTCGGTCTGTATCAAGTGTGTCTGTGAGCTGGCAAGTGGGTGTCTGTAGGACTGTGTGTGGTCCTGTAACTGTGTCTGTATGTCTGTCTGTGGGCCTGTAACTGTGTCTGTAGGTCTGTCTGTGGGCCTGTAACTGTGTCTGTAGGTCTGTCTGTGGGCCTGTAACTGTGTCTGTAGGTCTGTCTGTGGGCCTGTAACTGTGTCTGTAGGACTGTCTGTGGGCCTGTATCTGTGTGTGTGTGTCTGTGTCTTTGTTTATATCATTCAGGAACACAAAATAATTCAAATTACACAAGCAACACTATTTAGCATAATACTACACCAATGAAAAGAAAAGAATGACCCTCCCCCCCACAAAAAAAAAATACAGACGAAGAATTAAAAAAAACTAAATGAAAAAAACAGACAGAAGTTACACCAACAGCCAAACATCCTCATTTAACAATAAACACAAAATACAATCATAAGAATGCACTCTTGACACTTGTGACGTGGGTGAAATTGACAGAAATTATTATATAGTTGACAGAGAAGATAATTTCCACTTATATTTATCCCCAAAACTGACGTCAGATCTGTCAAGTGAACGCGGGTGATGGATAATGACTCAAAGGACGGTATTGAACTGACAGAAGAGACGGGTGCGAGACAGAAGGAACCCGGAATTATTTACACAACACCTGGATGTAAGTTAATGCAAAAACCTTCACAATAAACACTAAAAAAAGATAAATTATCAATAAACTCAAATATCATCAACATCAAATTGGATAATACGTGTAGTTTTCTATCCCGTAAGTTCATTTCATAATACTAAGTTCCTATGTTAATAAGATTACAGTACAGCTGACAAGTTTAACTGAATGTATGAGTGTTTTTACCTTCACTTAGTAATATTATTTCACTGTGTCGATAATACCACTACGGGGTTTACAATTGACGATAATATATGTACCATGTTTTCTACGTTACCTTAGACCTGTTTCCACCTGAGGATAGATTCAGCAGAGAGTTAGCAAGGTACAAAATTAGTTATATATTTTCTAAACATAAACTTCAATCAATTAATCAGATATTTCAATGTGTAGCTGACGAAACTTCAATGTCTATCAATCTATCACTCGTAGTTGATCTATCGCCAATATTCACCTGTCCTCTTGTGTCAGGTGAGAGGAGGGGAGCACCTACGGTCCACATACACGACCAATATAAAATAAACACAGGTGTCAATTTCAATTAGTATCACGGCAATCTTTTTTTTTATATATTAAAATGCAAGCGGCGGCGTTTGACAGGTGGATATTACATACACACACACACACACACACACACACACACACACACACACACACACACGTTATTTATTTTATTTATTTATTTTTTATGCTGTTTATATATCTTTTAAAGTCCGGGAAGGGAGGAGAGGGGTGGTAAGAGGCAGGGGAAGGGAGTGGTGTGAGAGGAGAATGTGAGTGGGGCTAGGAAAGGAGAGAGAAGAGAGGAGATAGGAGATAAAAGGACATATGAAGAAGGGAGGGAAAATATGGAAGAGGAGGGAAAGGAGAGCAGTGAAGAGGATGGTAAGAGAGAAAAGAAGAGGATAAGGGAAAGAGGACAGAGAGAGAGAACAGGAAGGAGAGGGAAGGTTGGGGAGGGGAGTATGAGGGGGGGAGTATGAGGGGGGGAATAGGGGAGGGGACATGAATAATACACAATTATCCCCTCACTCACACCCATGTCAGTATTATGTAATGACTGGCAGTTGAACCCGGTGTGTTACGGAGCCAAATAGTTCTTTATTTGTATTTACTTTTACACATCAATCATGTTATGGGGGTCGGGGTTAAGGGGGGTAGGGGGTGAGGAGGGTCGGGGTCAGGGGGTCAAGGAGGTCAGGGGTCAAGGAGGTCGGGGGTGAGGGGGGTCAGGGGTGACGGGGGTCGGGGGGTCAGGAGGATCCGGGGTCAGGGGAATACGGGGTCAGGGGATCCGGGGTCAAGGGGGGTTGGGGTCAGGGGGGTCGGGGTCAGGGATATCCGGGGTCAGGGGGATCCGGGGTCTTTAGGGCTGAATGAAGTGCTCTTTGAATTCGCCCTACGATTGGATAAAGTATTTAGGATTATGTATTGAAGTTGAGGATTTGGGATTTAACTTACGTGGGGATTTTACCTAACCTAACCAAACCTAACCTAACCTAACCTAACCTAACCTAACCAAACCAAACCTAACCTAACCTAACCAAAGATAACATCCACATAGCGTTAGAGTGGTTAATGTTAAGGTGAAACAAGGTGAAGGGTGTTATCTTCAGGTGAGCCCCCCCAAAAAAAAATAATAGTCAAGGGGTTAGGTTAGGTCTTTCTTAAGGTGAAACAAGCAGAGAGGTTAGGTTAGGTTAGGAGGAGGTTAGGTTAGGTTTGGAGGAGGTTAATCTTAAGGTAAAATAAGCAGGGGGGAGGTTAATCTTCAGATGATCGCCAACAATTAATCACGAGTCAAAAAATGAATAAAAAAAAAAAATAGTGAACGTGAAGGAAGACTAACCAAAAGACGACATAACTGTGGTGGTGTACAGGACGGGAACGGGTCAGCCTGATGGAATATTCTACCTCCAATATCCTCGACACTTGTCTCGTTCTCTCGGGGATCTAAGTGCTGACACATGTGTACCTGGGTCCCGCAATGGCAACGTCGATACATCATACTGTAGATAAAGCCATTTTTTGTCTCGGAAATATGACACGACACTCGAACACCTTCACTTTCCTAACTGTACAGTACGGTACCTCCAAGCGCGAACCAATGACCCTCAGGACAGGAGGCGAGTACGGTACCCACTTAGCCATTACACCCCCAAACTTCGGTATTGGCCACACGTGAAGTCTTTAGTATCAAGATGATGATGATGATGATGATGATAATAATGATGATGACGACAGGTGAAGGAGTAGGTTAGGTACTACTCAAGAGACATAATAGCAAAAACTCAAACTAACACGAAAAACGACAAGACAAAATAAATAAACTATATCAACCTCGTTTCCGGTGAGAGTCCAAGAGTACCACGACACGTTTAGCACTGCCAGGTGATGACTGACATATACCAAGATAAATCAATGGACGAATAGCCTAGGGAGAGTTATTGGAGTAGGTGGGTGATGGAGCAGTCGCCGATATTAATGTTGGCAAGAGCATGCTTACGGTCAACACCACCCCCCCCCCCCCCCCTCACTACAGGACGTAACAAGGACATGCTTGGTCATCAACATCCTCCCACTACAGGATGTATTAAGGACATGCTGACGGTCATCAGCCTCCCACTACAGGATGTATTAAGGACATGCTGACGGTCATCAGCCTCCCACTACAGGATGTATCAAGGACATGCTTACAATCATCAACCACACAAGACGGACGCAACTTGGATCAATATGTTATAATGAGGTGTTGTATAGAATTTCACGATAAGGGCCCCTCTCATTACGACATGGAACGGCAAACCTTGTATGAAATGACCTAATTTAACCTACCGTGACCTCATATAACCTAACTTAACCTGACCTTATTCTAACCCAACCTGACCTAACCTAACCCGACCTAACCTAGCATTTGAGTTTCCTATTCAAACACACACACACACACACACACACACACACACACACACACCAAAAAAATTGATTTAAACACCTATAAACAATATTATTTTCTCAAACTTTTATATTTTATTTTCAAATATTACAAATCTCCTCCGTAAATCCTCTTCAGAAGTATGTAGACAATAATAAATAATAATATTTCTACGTTTCCTTCCCAATATCACAAACCTACCCGCTGTAGCCTCACAAAACAGAAAAAAAAATTAATGAATATATTTCCTCTTTTTTTTCTTTTCAAATATAAATAAATACACCTGAGCCACTTTACTACATTCTCTCAATCATGCCGACACCCAACAGCTGCTCTATACCTGGTCTGATTATATTATTCAACATCAAAATCAGTTCGGCCAATCCAGACCAGATGTTGAATTAATATATCAGACCGGGGAGACTCTCTGATGACGGCGGCTGAAGCTCGGGCTGGTAGGACACGGGCGGACCTCATTATGCACGATGGTTGTAGAAGATAAGCAATGGTGTATTATCTAGCGTGTGTAGGATGGATTATGCAGCGAGGATGGTTGGAGACGATAAGTTAAATGTCCGTATGTAATGCTGTAGTGTTAGGGAGAAGTATCGGTGCATATCACGTCTTGGTCTTGGCAGGTGAGGAAGGTGGTGTTATTAAACTATGCATGTTTTAAGCGTTGACAAAAAAAAGATCTGTTCTGATTGGTGTTTATAAGCAATCCAGCCAATAAAATTCAGTGCTGATGTGAAGAACTGTTCTCATTGGTGTTCATAAGTAAGCCAGCCAATAAAATTCAGTGCTGACATGAAGAACTGTTCTGATTGGTGGATTTTTACTTATGTTATTAGCATGAGATTATCATTTGTTGTGTTTTGATCGTCTTGTTGTAGATTTCTGGAGATGAAAATTTGTTGTGATGTGTCAAATGAAGATGAATAACCTGCAATATGTTCCATCCATCCATCCTCCCAGAGAAGCACCACGTACGACAAAATACCCAGCAAAAAAAAAACACACACACACACACACACACACACATACACAAACGGCAACAATACAAATCAAGAATCACCACACACACACACACACACACACAGTGAAAAACAACTTATCAAAACACACTCAAAATGCTCCTGACAATCAACAAAAACAATACCAGGTGTCTAATGAGGTCACTTCCCTTCCCCTAATCACCCAGGTACAGGTAAACACGAACACAAAAGCACATAGGAAACACGACAATGGAAAAAAGAAGAAAGAAAAAGTTTAATTGAAATGCAGAAACAATGAGGTATAGTCCTGCTGTAATGAGCCTATTGACCTTTGATGGTATAGTAATACAATTCAGGTCAGAGTTGAGTGCATTTCTTCCTTAAGCTATTGAAGGGTTCTGTCTTGTGGGTGATGAAGGAAGGTGATTAGGGTGGTAGTGAGTGGGAGGTGAGGGGGAGATGGTGAGTGGGAGGTCAGGGGGAGATGGTGAGAGGATGGTGAGTGGGAGGTGAGGATGAGGTGGTGAGTGGGAGGTGAGTGGAAAATATTAGAACAGTAATTTCTCCATCGTCTCTGGCATACTGTAAGGGCGGTGCACATGAAGATTAGACACCCCAGATTATTTGACCAAAGAGCCACCCCTAAAGCTACCTTGGGGTTACATTAGGTCAGGTTAGGTTAGGTTAGGTTTAGATAGGATAAGCTAGGATAGGATAGGTTACACTACATTAGATTAGGTTTAATTACGTTAGGTTTGCTTAGGTAAGGTTATGTTATGTTAGGTTAGGTTATGTTAGGTTACGTTACGGTAGATTAGGTTAGATTAGGTCAAGGTAGCTCAATCTACAGGTGGAATAAGCCGAGGTGTCTAATCTTCAGGTGATCCATAAGAGCTCCCACCCTCACCCTACACCTGTCTGTCCCCCTCGTGAGAAAATAATCAACTACCTAAAACACGAGAACCAATTCCTGCCACACGTCCTTCCTCACATTAAAAAAAAAAAAAAAGAAAAAAAAAAGTAAGGGTGAGAGGAATTGCCCTGTCCTCCTCCTTCCCCCTACATCCTCCCCTTCACACCTATTACGATTCAATACTCCTCAATATTCCTCACGTCAGCTGCTATTCTTCACGAGAAGTATTTACCAAATAAAACGTTTTCAGTTGGTCGATTCAGGTCCCTTGTCCGAGTGGAGTTTAATTTATCACTATTTTCCCCCGATGGGCTTGTGGTGTTGTCTTACGAGTTATTAATGGGAATAGAATGTAAATAATCTAACATGGACACAGTGTAAATAATCTAATATGGACACAGTGTAAATAATCTAACATGGACACAGTGTAAATACCCCCAATGTCCTATCGAGCTTAGCCTCACCAACACAAGGGACCAATTTGCCTACTCTAAGTCACTCAGCTGGAGAGAGAGAGAGAGAGAGAGAGAGAGAGAGAGAGAGAGAGAGAGAGAGAGAGAGAGAGAGAGAGAGAGAGAGAGAGAGAGCAACCCGGTACTAAACACCGTCTAAGTGTGTGTGTGTGTGTGTGACCAGCTATCACCTGTACTCACCTGCCTGGATGCCACCTGTGCCCCACCTGATCCCACCAACAACCACATCCATACCTGAGAACAGACAAATCAAAAACACGTTAATAAAAGCCACCTTGAAAAATATGTTGGATCTTCTATATAAACAAAAGAGAAAATAAAAGAAAAAATTACCTTCACACCTGAACCTTCAATATAAAGCTTTTGTATCAGATGAGAAAAATTATAAACTAAATAAATAATGTGACTATCAACTTATGTGAGGTCTGTGTACTGAGAGACGCCATTACAAAAGGTAGCTAGACAAGATGGCTGATGGGGGAAGGAGGGGGAGGGGGGAAAGGAGGGAGGGGGAAGAGGGGGAAGAAGAGGGGGGAAGAAGAGGAAGGGGGGGAGAAGAGGGGGAAGAAGAGGAAGGGGGGAGAAGAGGGGGAGGGGGAAATAAGGAAACTAATTAGCATGCAATCAGGTATTATGATATAGCGGTTTATGAGATCATGTTAGGGATTACAAGTTGACTGAACACACACATACAAAAACGCTATCACAGGTAACATTATTATCCAACTAGCGGGAGACTAAAGAGAGGAAGGTCAGTATTATCCTAGAAATTGTCCTGTTAACGTCGAATCTGATTTCAGCGAGCAATATCCAGGCTCCGAATTACCAATAACAGGAGGTGTATGTCGGGGATATTTAGTCTTAATATAGCTCTCAGGCACCGTACCAGTTATTAGCTGTAATGTGGTGCCGGCCGCTACTGGATGGCATCCCCCCCCCCCCCCGCCAACTGAGGAGGCTGGAGTCATCTAATGTAATAGGGATGTTAAGGTGGTTGGATTTTTTACTCAGTGGCATCTTATAATTATTGGCACTTAATATTTCATCCACTGAGGCCTTATATCTATTGGCACCTTCTAGTATCAATCTTATACTCACAGCCACCTTACATACTTTGGCACGTTACATTCCCTTGGCACTATACACCGTGCAGTAGTTGTGAGGTGATGCACAATAATATAAACGAAGATGGGTGTAAATACTAAGATCATATGCATTTTATTTTCCATTTTAAATACAGTAATAATTTATCCTTACAAATTAGAAGGATCCATATTTTGGTCCCATTAACTGACTCTGTAAACACAAACATTATCTGACTCTGTAAACACAAACATTATCTGACTCTGTAAACACAAACATTATCTGACTCTGTAAACACAAACATCATCTGACTCTGTAACCACAAACATTATCTGACTCTGTAAACACAATCATCAATGGACTCTGTAAACATTTAAGAAAATATTATCCTCATATTCAAACAACTAAGCGTCACCTATAGATGCTAATGTACGTGTTTTCTCAGTACATGTTTTTGGGGGTGAAAATTTGTCGCTGTCCTTAAACAAGATAAAATTCCATGCATTATTCTGCACGTTACACGATTTTTCCCAATTACCATAAATTCTTCAAGCAAGGAAAAACTGTTCCTCTAGGTTCCACCCAAAGAGTTGTGGTAGCCTTGCTTAGTGACACACACACACACACACACACACACACACACACACACACACACACACACTCTCACTAACACACTCACACACATCCATCATAGGCAGCCGACAGGGACCCGGTAAAAAGTGCGTTATTCTGTCACGGTGTTGCTGATTCTGACTGTGATGGAGCCGGGTCCCGCGTCTCCCCGTAGCTGCCGCCTGACACACCTACGGTCTGGGGGAGAGAGTGGGGGGAGAGTGGGGAGAGTGGGGGAGGGGGGGGGGAGCTGGGGAGAGAGGGGGGTTGGAGGAGAGGGGGGTTGGAGGAGAAAGGGGGAGAGAGGGGGAGCTGGGAGAGAGAGAGAGTGGGTGAGCTGGGGGAGGAAGGGGAGGGGGAGATGGTAGGGGGGGAAGGGGAGGGGGAGCTGGTAGGGGGGGAGGGGGAGCTGGGGGAGGAGGAGCTGGGGGAGGAGGGGGAGCACTCTTGTAGGGACGAGTCTTAGAACTGTTGGAGGTGACAGTCGAGGTACGTGATGAGAGAGAGAGAGAGAGAGAGAGAGAGAGAGAGAGAGAGAGAGAGAGAGAGAGAACAGGACACGACCGCTGTTTTCACACGACTCCCTCATCCTTTTCTGACATTATACAGACAGTCGATTGCAGAACATGAGAAGTTTTGCAATTGAACTGTGTTGCAATCACCTGCATTCTAACTACATATCTTAACTTCTATTGTGACGAGTGGCGATGATTTCAATGTTCACCGGTCAAAAAAATATCAAATTGAAGTTTATTGCGAAAGGTTTCAAGTTACGTTCAATCGTCCTCAAAGGGTTGAACAATCGCGCTAAAAATATCGTCCACAAAAGTTTACAATAATTATCAACACGTTACCGATACACTATTTTGCTAAGGGGTTAAGACATTCCTAAATAGGTTAAATAATACTCAAGGGGTTCAAATAGTTTTCCAAAGGGTTAAAACAGTTTCCCAAAGAGTTAAAAAGTTTCCAAAGGGTTAAAATAGTTTCCAAAGGGTTAAAATAGTTTCCAAAGGGTTAAAATAGTTTCCAAAGGGTTAAAATAATTTCAAACGGGTTCAAATAGTTTCACAGAGGGTTGAAATAGTTTCCAAAAGGTTAAAATAGTTTCCAAAGGGTTAAAATAATTTCAAACGGGTTCAAATAGTTTCCCAAAGGGTTAAAATTAGTCACAATGATTTAAAAAGCAATACAAATGGTTAAACAGTAATCAAGGTTAATAGTACTCAAAGGGTTAATATAGCTTTATCGATATTTACCTTCCTACCCTTTCTCTCTCTATATCTTTTCCTCTCTCTTTCTTTCCCATATCTTCTCTTCTTCCTCTATCCTACCCACCTCATAACCTCTCCTTTCCTATTCTCTACGTTTCCCATCCTCCTCTTCTCCCATCTTCAACCTTCCCATCCCATCGCTAATCTTCTTCCTCTTCCACCCCATCACTACTCTCTTTCCTATTCCATGCCATCACAACTCTTCATCCTCTTCTATCCCTTCATTCCCCATTCTCCTCCTCTCCCATCCCATTACTACTCTTCTTCCTCTTCCATCTTTATCCTTTCCATCCATCTGTTCCACCAATGTCAGATTAAAAACCACATTTCCAACACGTAGTGATTTTTGGTCAAGTCAAAACACAATTTGCGTAATCCTTCCCGAGTCCAATTACTGTGGCTTCTGTTGGCTGGCGGTACACAGACACACACAGACATGTATAGGGCGGCACACAGACACACACAGACATAGATAGGGCGGTACACAGACAGACACAGACATAGAAAGGGTGTTACACAAACCAAAGGATGATACTTGGATATGGAAAGGCGATACAGAAATGGCAAGGGCAATCTACATACAGAGGACAGTAAAAAGACGGAGAAAGGGCGGTACACAGAATGGAGGCGAGGCAAGGAGAGGGGGGGGGGCAGGCCGTCAGGGGAGGAGGGGCTACCGTCATGACACACACATGATCGTCACCACACACACACACACACACACACACACACACACGATAGTCACCGCCACATAATCGCCTCATTTTGTCCAACCTTAAGTCCCCAGGTCAGGTCTGGTCAGATTACGTTAGGTTAGGTTAGGTTAGGTTTTTCACTCAATGGCATCCCAAACAACTCGGCCACTTAATCTTCGCCTCAAGACAACACAAAACACCAACAAGTGGGAAGGAGGAGGACACTAGATTTAAAGTCCCTCTCTAAAGTACAAGGTCCACCTCCAAAACAACCCGTCCCTATCCCATTCACTCCCCTTACCGTAACCATTCCACTCTCACAATCAACAGCAAGTAGTAGTAGTAGTAGTAGTAGTAGTAGTAGGATAGCTATTTATGTACTAGGATATTTTATTTTAAGGTAATGAAATGGCGGCGAAGGTGTGGTTATTGGGGGAGGCTGGAGGTCACGTTTGGAGAAAAAAATAGTAATAGTAGTAGGAGTAGCAGTAGTAGTAGTAGTCGTCGAAATAGTAGTCGTAGTAATAGTAGTAGTAGTACAATGGCCCACACATATAAACACCACCTTTCACCCACCCGGGAATCATAATACATTCCGTTTGAATTGTCAGTAATTGCTAACGCGCAGGACACACTAAATCGATCCACCCAAATCGTCTCTTCCACCTCCAACCCCACCCCGTCAAACCCCCACACCCAGTAACACCCTACCCAACCTCACACCAACCCCTACCCATCCCTATTTCACACCACCCAGCTACACCTTACCCTACCTCACACCACCCCACCTAACCCCACCCCATCTAAACCTCACGCCAACCACACCCACCCATATTCCACACCACCCAGTCACACCCTACCCCACACCACCCAGCCACACCTCACGAAACACCTGACATATGATATTTTCTCTTTATTTATACAAGCTAATTCAATTATACCTAGCACGCCCACCCCCACCCCTCCCCTCCCCTCCATAAAAAAAACTGTAATGGAGAGTAATTTGCCATGTGGGTTCGTCAGGAAATGTCAGCTCTTTCTCAGCATGGAGTAGCGGCGTCAGGCATGCAAGATTTCAATTACTGGCGCAAGGGTTAATGCAGCCAAATTATCGGTGCCTGGCCAGTGAGGTGTGGGGTGTGGGGGGTGGGGGGTGGGGAGTGAGTGAGGAGTGGTGTGGTGGTGGTGATGTGTGGTAGTGAGGTGTGGTGTGAGAGTGAAGTGTGAGTGGTGGGGTGAGGTAGTGCAGGGAGATAAGTTGTGAGGGGGAAGGAGGAGGAGAGTGAGGTGTGAGGTGGAGGAGTAGAGTGAGGTGTGAAGGAAGAGAGTGAGGTGTGAGGGGTAGGAGTAGAGTGAGGTGTGAAGGAGGAGAGTGAGGTATAAGGGAGGAGGAAAGGGAAGGAAGAAGTACTAAGGACAAAGAGGAGGGATAAGTAAAGGAGTAGGAATAGAAAGAGGAGGAGGAGGAGGAGGAGAAAGCGAACAGACGTAGGTGTCAAAAGAGTGGACAGAGACCTCAACAGAACAGACAGATATACCACAAACACAGACGCCACTGGTATTCACAACACAGACAGACAGACAGACAGACAAGCAAAGGTGACAAGGCGTAAAATTACACACTACACAGGAACAGACAGGAACCACCGTCAATAGATATTACTCGCATTGTTTAATAAATTCGTCCCAATGACAACAAAAGACCTCCGTTTTCTTTGAGTGGCGTTGCTTCCTCGCTCAAACGCTCTAGCTAAAGAATTTCGTCACGCCAAACACACTATCTCAACCACCCTAATGTATAATATAATAATGATACAAGTTTAAAAATCCTCCTAATCATTCATGAATATTAAAAAAAAAATATATATATAATCTGATACCATGAGGATATTTATTGTCGTGACAGGAGGCGGCGAATAACCCATAAATCAGTGCCGGTAAATCACAGGTTAATTGATAAAATATCCAGGTATGATATTAGTCCGTGAAGAGAATATATCCACATACCAGATTCAACTTTTTTTTATACATGACAGCTAGATACAACTTTCTCTCTAGGTATACATTATGCATATATACCTTGCACTGTCTTATATATGTATACCCCAACTGTCTATATATACATGCCGAATCATTGTAAACGTGTATTGCATTTTTACTAATTAATTATCTACCTGGATTTAGTTTCGCCTATTCTGACCTGACTGAAGGAAGAAGTTTTAAACATGAAGGATATTTAACAGTGCTTTTAATACATCTAATAAATCTGATACAGTCTGATCGTCAATAAACATAAATTTGGTGTGTTAGTTAACGATCCTGAAGCACCTGGGAAGATGACCTTGTCTTTACTATGATGAACAAGACCTAATGAGACAGACACACAGACGGAAGACAGACAGAGAGACAAAGTCAAACACACAGAGAAAAGAGACAGATAAAGAATGCAGAGACAGGACACAGACAGAAAAATAGACACAGACAGACAGAAAAGACCTAAATCTAATAAGCAGACGGACACAGACAGATAGACAGACAGACAGAAAATAATTGACAAAAACATACAAATGATAATATATTAATTTCCCCTTTAAAATAATTAATACTTTTATCAAGAGATCACCGAAAAATATTATCAAATTAACTGTCATCGCTGCTGCATAATATAAGTCTATCAGAGGTGAGAGTCATGGTAGTGTCAGTGGGTCAGAATGTTTGTGTCAGAATGTGTTTGTGTGTCAGAATGTGTGTGTCAGAATGTTTTTGTATCAGAATGTGTGTGTCAGAATGTTTGTGTGTCAGAATGTGTGTCAGAATGTTTGTGTGTCAGAATGTTTGTGTCAGAATGTTTGTGTGTCAGAATGTGTGTGTCAGAATGTTTGTGTGTCAGAATGTGTGTGTCAGAATGTGTGTCAGAATGTGTGTCAGAATGTTTTTGTGTCAGAATGTGTGTGTGTGTCAGAATGTTTGTGTCAGAATGTGTGTCAGAATGTTTGTGTCAGATTGTTTGTGTGTCAATGTTTGTGTGTCAGATGTTTGTGTCAGAATGTGTATGTCAGAATGTTTTTGTGTCAGAATGTGTGTGTCAAAATGTTTATGTCAGAATGTTTGTGTGTCAGAATGTATGTCAGGATTGTTTGTGTCAGTAGGTCATGTGTCAATGTGTATGTCATGGTGAGCTGTCAAGGCTGCCGGACCAATGACTTAGTTAAAGCCAGCAGATCACATTGTGGGTTAATAAGTTAATATATATCTCAATATATCATCACACCGCCAGTCATAAATCGTTCACACACACACACACACACACACACACACACACACACACACACACACACACACACACACACTATATTTAAAGGTTGCTCTCGTGTTCCAGATGGCCGGCCTTAGGTGAATTTGTTTAAGCTGTACTACCTGTCGCCAACACAACAACCACACCCTGAATTAACCAGTTGCATGACCCAGTGTCAAGGAATAGTCCGAGAAGACCGGACAACTCGCCAACTGCACTGGCTAACCATTACCCTGGAACACGATCCACAAATCGATTAACATCCAGGTTCCCAATTACTGCTGGGTTGACAGAGGCAAATGGCGTAAAGAAACTTGCCCATAGTTTCACCCTGCCCGGGGATCGAACCCGGGTCCACTTGTTTGCGAGAGGTAGAGAGGTGGGTACATAGATTGACAGGGATAGAGGTAAGTCGATTGTGAGAGAGATAGACAGGTACATAAGAACATAAGAACATAAGAATGGAGGAAACTGCAGCGGGCCTATTGGCCCATACTGGGCAGTCCCGTTTACACCCAACCCCTATTGCTCATATGAGCATCCAACCTATGTTTGAAGCAATTCAGCGTATTCGAGTTAATGATGATATTTGGTAACGTGTTCCATTCATCCACTACTCTGTTTCCAAACCAGTGTTTACCTATTTCACGCCTAAATCTAAATTTGTCCAATTTAAAACCATTGTTACGAGTTCGCTCCTGGTTGGATAATTTGAGTACCTTTGTAATGTCCCCTTTGTTTAGCCCTGCCTTCCATTTATACACCTCTATCAGGTCGCCCCTCGCTCTACGTCTCTCAAGGGAGTGCAAATTAAGATGCTTTAACCTGTCTCTATACTCAAGGTTCCTGATACCCGGGATTAGTCTTGTCATTCTCCTCTGGATTCTTTCCAAGGATTCTATATCCATTCTGTAATACGGTGACCAGAACTGGACTGCGTAATCTAGGTGTGGTCTCACAAGAGCAAGATACAGTTTTAGGATGACCTCGCTAGTCTTGTAACTAACACTCCTTTGTATGAACCCAAGTACTTTATTAGCCTTGTTACGAGCAAAAACACATTGTTTACTTGGCTTAAGGTTCCTACTTATCATTACTCCTAAATCTCTCTCGCAGTCGGATTTCTCTATGGCATCGTTGTTCATCTGGTATCTGGTTTCCCTGTTTACATTCCCTATACTGAGTACTTTACATTTGTCAATGTTGAATTTCATCTGCCATTTTTCAGACCATTCGAAAAATTTGTTTAGATCCTCCTGTAGTTTTGCCGAGTCCTCGTCAGATTTGATAACACGTCCTATTTTAGTATCATCAGCAAATTTACTTATGTTGCTGTCTATGCCGATATCTATGTCGTTTATGTATATAATAAACAATAATGGTCCAAGTACTGAGCCTTGGGGAACTCCACTTGTGACGTTGCTCCAATGGGACTTAGTGCCGTTAATGCTCACTCGCTGTTTCCTGTCCTGTAACCACGCCCTAATCCATTTAAGGATGTCACCTTTGATGCCATGAGCTTCTACCTTTCTAATTAGTCTTTCGTGGGGTACTCTGTCGAAGGCTTTGCTAAAGTCGAGATATACCACATCATAATTGTGCCCCTCGTCCACTGATTCGAAAACTGATGAAAAGAATGTTAATAGATTAGTTAGGCAAGAACGTCCGCTTGTGAAGCCATGCTGGGAATCATTGATCAATCTGTGCTTCTCCAGGTGATTTCGAATAGAGTTTGAAATGATTGCTTCCAGTAATTTGCCTACTATTGATGTTAGACTGATTGGGCGGTAGTTAGAGGATAGTGATCTATCCCCCTTCTTGAAGATCGGTATTACATTCGCTATCCTCCAGGATTCTGGTACTACACCTGTTTTTAAGGACATGTTAAACAACTTTGCTAAGGGCATACTAAGCTCTTCCTTACATTCCTTTAATACTCTGGCAAATATCTCATCGGGACCAGGTGACTTATTAGGCTTTAGTTTGTCTATTTGCTTACTAACATCGTTACTAGTCACTACTGTCTCACTTAATTTGTTTTCTTCACTATCTCTGAATAGAGTCGGTGCCTCGGGTATCATGTTGGTAAGGGAAGAGGAAAGAAGGCGGACAGGGAGGTAAGGAGAGACAAGGAATTAAACAGAGAGGTAGGTAGAATGGCAGGGAGGGAGGGTGGGGTAGAGGCAGGAAACAGCTAACCAGTTTATGCATCTCGCTAACTAACAAGCCACACGCCATCATGCTAGCTGGCCCAGGGAGAGCCAAGTTCCGGGCGTCTTAATCTACATACCACTGTGAGTAATTTACGTACCTCTCATTGCCTCGTCAGATATTCTTCCCTTGGATCCTACAGTCGGAGAATATTGCCACGTATTCAGCTGGCATTCCTCGCACCACAAATTTATCATGGCGTGAAGTATATGCTCATTTCAGACCCATGTTACGGCTTCATTTGCATATGTGTGAAATTAAACTTGGTCCACGATGTACTAGGGTGGTGGAGAAGGTGAGGGTGGTGAAGGAGGAGGTGAGGGTGGTGGAGGAGGAGGTGAGGGTAGTGGAGGAGGAGGTGAGGGTGGTGAAGGAGGAGGTGAGGGTGGTGGAGGAGGAGGTGAGGGTGGTGGAGGAGGAGGTGAGGGTGGTGGAGGAGGAGGTGAGGGTGGTGAAGGAGGAGGTGAGGGTGGTGGAGGAGGAGGTGAGGGTGGTGAAGGAGGAGGTGAGGGTGGTGGAGGAGGAGGTGAGGGTGGTGGAGGAGGAGGTGAGGGTGGTGGAGAAGGAGATGGAGGGGGGAAGAAAGGGGTGGCTGTTCCTATGGTTTGTTTACACTATTATTGCTGTAATTGTGTTGATAGCTCTCTCTCTCTCTCTCTCAATTAATCTTGCTCTCTCACTCTGTCTATGTGCGCGTGTTTGTTTATCTCTCTCTCTCTTTCTCTCACCCCCACTGTCATTACTTGTCTCTTTTCCCTCTCATCATTCGCCCCTCAATATTCCCCACATCCTTCGCCCTTCAATATTCCTCCCATCCTTCGCCCTTCAATATTCCTCGACTCCTTCACCTCTCCTACCATCCTCCGTCTCTCCAAATATTCCTCCCATCCTTCGCCCCTCAATATTCCTCGACTCCTTCACCTCTCCTACCATCCTTCGTCTCTCCAAATATTCCTCCTATCCTTCGCCCCTCAATATTCCTCGACTCCTTCACCTCTCCTATCATCCTTCGTCCCCCCCAATATTCCTCGGCCCCTCCAGCCACACTCGTGTTATCTTGGGTGAGAGCGAGAGCGGAACTGGTGGGCCCCTTATCACAGTTGACCTGCGGGCAAGGCTCTCAACCCTGCCGTCCTGTTGGCTAAGTTTGAAAAAGTGTTTGGTAGTGACAGATGGTACACGAGAGAGAGAGAGAGAGAGAGAGAGAGAGAGAGAGAGAGAGAGAGAGAGAGAGAGAGAGAGAGAGAGAGACGCGTATCTTGCACACACAGACAGACAGGCAGGTAGGTTATTAAAGTAAGACAATTAAAGAAGCTAGAGTAAGACAGGTAAGGCTGCTAGAGTAAGACAGGTAAGGCTGCTAGAGTAAGACAGGTAAAGGCAGCTAGAGTAAGACAGGTAAGGCAGCTAGAGTAAGGTCAAGGTCATTAAAGTAAGTCAAAGGTTACCTCCAGCACATCGTATAAAACAGCTGACGTCATCCATTAACAAAACACACAGAGGATAAACACGAAGACGAACAGACACTCAAACAGACCGACAGACAGGTAAACAGACCGACAGACAGATAAACAGACCGACAGACAGGTAAACAGAAAGACACACATAAGGTAATCAAACATCGTAAAATACAACTTAACGAAATTAGTTTATGGGTAATTAAGTAATGACCAAAACTGACACCTGTTTAACTTTATTTATTAACTTATTTACGCATTCGATCACCTGAAGATTAGCCCCCCACCCTAGCGTAATTAACCTTTCTATTAATATCAAGTCACTGTACCTGCTGAGACTTAACCAAACTGTACCTGAAACCACTGTATTTAGTCTATGTACACATGAGAAACGTACAGTACCAATTTGTTTACATGAAGCGAGAGTTGTGACCTTGACCTAAGAGCCACGACCTGTGACCTTGACCTGTAACCTTGACACGTGAACTTGACCTGTGACCCCTAAACTTGAGTTGCGACCATGACCTGTGACCTTTGACCTTGAGATGCGACTCCTAAACGTGAGCTATGACCTTGACTTGTGACCCCTGAGCTTAAGCAGTGACATTGACCTTTGTCTTGTAACCTTGACCCACAACCTATGACATTGACCTGTGACCCCTGCGACACTCAAGGCGTATCACCATTCGCTCGTGAGTGAACAAAACTGAACATTGCTGATACTTTTACAACTGAACATAACTGACGCTCATAAAATTCAACTTTGCTGACGTTCTTAAAGTAAACAAATCCCTGACAACTTCGAAACTGATCGCTGCTGACACTTTTAATATTGAACATGCCTGACACTTTCAAAATGCCTGATTATTGCTGATACTTTTTATAAATGAATATTGCTGACATTCTCAAGTGAAATCAAGATACGTGTGTGTGTGTGTGTGTGTGTGTGTGTGTGTGTGTGTGTAAATTGAAGTGATTTACGACATTCAGTGTATAATGTCTACCAGACACACAGTAAAACATTCCAATATCACTGTACTAACACCTACACCTGTACCTCCTCACCTGTTTTACCTGGATTAATTAATACTGCAAAATATCACCCTATACAACCTTAATATTGACTCCAAATCTTCCTCCCTATATTAGCAAAAAAAATCAATACCAATCTGATTCTCAAGAGCTGATTTTAAGATAACCAAAATACATCGGAGAAAATCTGTCAAAATCTGAAATCTGACAACCAAACGTCCTCTCCTTCACAATGACGATCGACTCGAATAACTTCTCTTGTGTTTACTTAAATCTGACGGGAGTTATCTGGCGTCCTGAAGAGCGTCAAGGATGATTAATTAAAAACATATACTGATGATGAAAGAATGATTTAGGGATGGATATTTGGCCTTGTTTCTCACGGTAAGGTCAACAGGTGTTATACGACGACATCTGTAATAACCTGTACAATTAGTGGGAGTTCAAGGGGTGAGAGTAGGGGGGGGGGGTGGGTTGGGGGGGTGAGGGTAGGGGTGGGTGGGTTGAAGGGGTGAGGATAGGGGTAGGGATGAGGTATAAGAGGTAGAGGACAAGGCGTAGAGAGGGTAGGGGTTATGTTGGGTAGGAATCTTCACAAGTAGGAATCTAGGAATCTTCACAGGTAGGAATCTAGGAATCTACAAAGACACAGACAGATAAAAAAAGGACGTCACAATGCCATACCAAAAGGAGACAATTAAAGAAACTAAAAAAGAGACAGAACGACAGAGAGACAGACGAGGAGGATAAAAAAAAGAGAGAACAAGAAAAACAATAAGCATTCAATATGTTCCATTCAAGGACTTATTCCCGATTCCTGTTTATTCCTATTCCCAATTCACGGTAATATCAGGTTATTTCCATTCCAGATTCCTATTTTTTTCCGACTACTCCCATTCCCGGTGCCAGCCCATTCTCTTGTATTCCCATTCCCAATTCTTGGTTATTCCATACAATTCCCAATGTCGGTTCCTACACATTCTCCACTGTTCCCATTCCTAATTCCTACTCATTCCCATTCCAAGTTAGTTAACTCGGGTAATGGGAGGCAGAATCACCCCCTACCTCACTCCCACCCACTCCCTCACCTCACTCCCACCCACTCCCCCACCTCACTCCCACCCACCCTCCCCAACCCCCCTCCCCCACCTCTACCTCACCCACTCCCCCACCTCACTCCCACCCACCCTCCCCAACCCCACCTCAACCCCCCTCCCCCACCTCTACCTCACCCACTCCCCCACCTCACTCCCACCCACTCCCCCACCTCACTCCTACTTTACCTGAAGCACCACGTCAAGTTAATCTAATCAGCTGCACCTGACAATACATTATAATTAATATATTTTTCAGTATAATGTTGAGTCTTATTCCTGGGATCCACCTGAGCATAATAACTAAGTCTTTAATGACAGATAATGACAGTTAATTAGTCTCTTCTTTTAGTAAGCTTCGTCAGGTAATAAAGAGGGAGGAGATAATTACAGGTGTGCGTATACTCAACAGGTACTGGGTTTTTTCCCGCCTTAAGCACTGAGGTGTGTTGGTGTGGAAACGCTTTCATTTATTACCCTGTACACACATCATCATCATCATCATCCATGCAGAGAATCATATACTATCATCCACACAAACTCACACAATATCACCCAATACAGCATCATCCATGACTAAAAACTATCATCCATACATACAATCATACACTAATCACCCACACATACAATCATACACTACCACCCATACATACAATCATACACTAATCATCCACACATCATACATTATCATCCACAATTGAGAAACTATCATCCACCAGTGCCAATCGACACCAGTTCCTCGTTAAAAGCCGGAGTTATCAACGCAATAGAGTGAACAAATCGTGTGTCACTCGCTGATCAAAAGCCTCGGGGAATTCGCGTCTCGCTTCCAAAGACTTCCCGTATCTTTTAGCGAACTTCATTCCACTAATTAGGTTTCATTCCCAATTCACTTTCCTCTTGTATACTCGGAGTTTAGTTTGTTTTTTTTTTCTTGTGTTTGGTTTTGTTTATTCGATGGTATTTACGTCGTTTACTGAAATTTACTTCATTCCTAGATGTGTTTGATTTAAGACTTAACCCAAAAAATATTTTCCTTTGTTTACATTTGATAGTAAACAATAACGTATATAATTGAGTAAAAACATACGAATTGGGCCTAATTAATTAGTCTTTTTTTACCAGTTGTCTTATTCACCATAATTACACCTCTCCAGAAATGTAATTAATTCGATTCTTATTAACGATACAAAAATTAATAATAATTATCCCTTAACGCCAACCCTCATTCTTGTTATACAGGTAAACAAAAGTAGTTAAGTGTTTTTATTTCAGGATCTAAAATTAATTCTATTATTTTATTACAGGGAGGTACTACAGCCTGGGAAGATATTGGAAGCATAATGTATTGCCTAATGGTAGACCCTGCTGTCATATGGCATCACAAAGATTGTGACCAAGTCCCAGGTTGCTGATCTGACTTTCTGCCTCATTTACACAATTGCAGGGTCTCAATTGTGTCTCTTACTATTGACAACACAACACGCTGTATATCGTTTCTCACTCTTGATTTATTTTTTCGTTTGTGTATCTATGTTTATTATTATTATTATTCTTAGGTTATAATTTTTATCTATTTTTATTAATTAATATTAATTAGTATCATTATTCTTATTATTATATTTTCGCCCCCAGGTCGTGACGTGTAATAGTATCAAAAAAGTCTGATAATTATATATGTCCACAATAATCAGCCTTTGGTTCCTAGTTATTGCACTTCCTAAGATACAGAAACCAATAAGAGTTCTCGAATGCAAAAAAAAAAAAAATATAAATAAAATAAATCTAAAAATAAATAAATAATTCAAAAATAAAATAAAATATAAATAATAAAATAAAATAAACATGATAAATAATAAAGCTGTATTGTTCAGCCCTACAGCCACCAGAATTCTCCTAGGGTTTTATAACACTACTAACGGTAAACAATAAATACGGGTGACTGAGTACTCTCTCTCTCTCTCTCTCTCTCTCTCTCTCTCTCTCTCTCTCTCGGCAGATTATAAATGACTTAACTCCCTGGATAAAACCAACTGATATTAAGTCGAATCAGTCCAGCAGAACACACACACATGCACGCAAGCACACACGCAAACACACACACTAGCGCACGCACAAAAAATGCACGCACAAGCACACAGGTACGCAGGCACACGCGGCTGCACACACACACACACCCTGGTGCAGCCCGGGGACGCCAATGAATGCTAAATGTAATTAACAGGTTGTAATTGCTGAGTGCACAGAGTAAATAAATTGAGGTAGGTGAACTGAAGAGCGTCGGGGGGGGGGGGCGTGGGGTGCGTGTGGGGGGCGTGGAGGGGGCACAGACACGAGGCTGAGGCATGGGAGTGTCGCTATGGAGGTGTTTGGAGGGGGTAACTGACATCAAATAGAGGCGTGGGGGGGTGACAAGGGGGGGGGTCGTGTCGCTATGGAGACGTGGGGTAAGAGGGCAGACACCAGACGAAGGCGTGGGGTGAGAGGGGATGAGAGGGGGGTTAGAGTCTCGCTATGGAGGAGTGTGGAAAGCAAGGAAAACGGACTCTTACAAGTATATAATGTGCTTCTATCCTTACTACCAGCTATGACACATGTACAATGAAAGACAAAAATCGTGTCGTGAAATTTGGTGAAAACATATGCCTAAGGGCTAAAACTTTTGGTGCGCTCTGCCTTGTGGTAGGGGGGGGGGGGGGGGCTCTTATAATGTTTCACTAGTTATATTTAATCTTCGAACAACACCGCGACACGACTATTGTCTTTGATTGTACACTACAAAGACTTTCCCCTTCCACAATAAACCCCCAAAGATATTCAATTACTTTAGCATCATAACTTTGTACAACTCAAAACTTATCCACAACTCATAATCATCCGACATATGGGCTATCCGGTCCTTCACGCACACCGCCTTTCACCCTCCCCCCACCCTGTCTTCGCTGTCTTCAACATACTCCGCCCTTCACCAGTAACCAGTTCAACATACTCCGCCTTTCACCAGTAACCAGTTCAACATACTCTGCCTTTCACCAGTAACCAGTTCAACATACTCTCCTTTCACCAGTAACCAGTTCAACATACTCTGCCTTTCACCAGTAACCAGTTCAACATACTCCGCCTTTCACCAGTAACCAGTTCAACATACTTCTCCTTTCACCAGTAACCAGTTCAACATACTCTCCTTTCACCAGTAACCAGTTCAACATACTCCGCCTTTCACCAGTAACCAGTTCAACATACTCTCCTTTCACCAGTAACCAGTTCAACATACTTCTCCTTTCACCAGTAACCAGTTCAACATACTCTCCTTTCACCAGTAACCAGTTCAACATACTCCGCCTTTCACCAGTAACCAGTTCAACATACTCTGCTTTCACCAGTAACCAGTTCAGCATACTCTGCCTTTCACCTGATACAATCTTCACTACTTTTAACATTTACTTTTCCATAAAAATAATTTGGTATAACAGAACCATTAATAACCACAGACACTTTTCCACAATCCAAATAATAATAAAAAAAACAAAAGAATAGAAGCAAACAATAGTACAAACAAATATCTGAAATAGTTAGAAATTGGATAAAATAAGACAGTTAATAGACACTTAATAGAAGAAGAACAAAAGATCTCTTGTTTGTCAGTCAATTACTTTAGTCAAATTAACATCAGCATTCATGAAGCTAGTTGACGCAGCTACATAAATAACTATACCTGTACTCCTCTATCGACAACGACGTCTATAATTAGTTACTGGAAATATATAAACAAAATATATATATAAACCAGCCTTATTAATGTCTACCCATAAAATTGGTAATGACAGCCGTAATTAATATTTTAATAGAGTGTAATGAACAGTAAACAATTTGATCTATTAAATATCTATCGTGAAGTAGATGATAGAGCGCTTGTCACCTCTAATAGTGCCACGTTATTTTGGCACTGATGACATACATACATACATACATACATACATACATACATATAGTACAAACTCACTCACTCACACATACAGTATACATAGCAGCACAAGACTAAAATTAAAATATGTTATTGTGTTATGTTATTTTATGTTAAGTTACCTTAGGTTAAGTTAAATTAGCTTAAATTAGTTTCAGTAAGTTTAAATTAGTTTAATCTAATTTACTACAGATTATGGTCGAGTAGTTTAAGTTACTTTAGGTTAATTTAGATAAGTTCAATTTAGGTTAAGTTAAGATTATATTATAAAATTTGAAGTTAAGTTAAATTTAGTAAAGTTAGTTAAGTTACTTCAGGCTACCCCCCCCCCCCCCCTAGTAGCCAGACCAAGGGCAAGTGAAGGGATGGCGATCAGACAAACCTGACCCCTTCCCTTCTCTTTCCCTTCCCTCCCCTCCCCTTCAATCCCATTCCCTTCTCTTTCCCTTCCCTCCCCTCCCCTTCAATCCCATTCCCTCCCCTCCCCTTCAATCCCATTCCCTCCCCTTCTCTTTCCCTTCCCTCCCCTCCCCTTCAATCCCATTCCCTCCCCTCCCCTCCCCTTCCCATCCCTGTCTAAATGTTGCAAGGTAATTTTGGAACTATCAATAAAATACTTCAGGAAGAGTATCAGTTTCAGCCATTCCCTATACTATTCTCTCCTATCAATAAGAACTTGTCTAAAAATGATTAGTTTCAGTTTCTAGTTGAACTGATTTGCAACTTAAGTGGAATGAGGTGAACTGAAACTGAGCTGTACTGAAACTAAACCGAAACACTGGAAATGAAGTGTACTGAAACTGATAAGAAACTGAACCTAAATTATACTGAACTGAAGCTGAAACGAAACTAAATTGAACTAAACTTTACTTGAAATTTAAATAAAACTGAACTGAAGTGAACCGAGATTGAAATGAATTAGAAATGAAACTGAGAGAAACGAAAGCGAAATAAATAAATTAAATGAAACAACTGAAACTGAATCGAATATTTCAATTACAAATTACTTAAAAAAATAAACAATAACAAAATATACAATGAATTCCTCCTTGTTCATTTATTCTATAACATCAAGGTGGTGTTGAAGGCATGGGGGGAAATAACACAGGTCTGAAAACTACTGGAATCTACATATAATCAATTACACACACACACACACACACACACACACACACAGACGTAGGTTAAAACGATGAAACAATTTTTTTTTGTGTCTTTCTGTCTTTATTTCTCTATGCAATTCTCTCTTTGTTTGTCTGTCCTTCTCTCTCCCCCTCTCTTCCTACTTTCTCTCTGTCTATAAATCTGTCTTTGTTCTCCTTCTTTCTCTTACTTTTATTTATTTTTTGTCTGTCTGCCATTATCTATCTATCTATCTATCTATCACCCATTCCGTCTCTCTCTCTCTCTCTCTCTCTCTCTCTCTCTCTCCCATTATCAGGTGTTTTCAGTTATCATCATCATTATTACTACACCGTCTCTTACCCCCTCGTTCGCCCAGCGTCGTTTTGATATAGTTTCCGAATATTCAATTACCATGGACGCAAAAAACCACTCAATTCTATTTATACTTTTCAGGAGTAATATTTTTATTTTTCCACGTGTCCTTATCATGTGTCCAACCTTCCTGTTAGTTTCCATTACATATGTTGTGTTTAAGTTGTGTGTGTGTGTGTGTGTGTGTGTGTGTGTGCATAGATATTTATTAACTTAGAGAGAATGTCAGATATCTAAAGGTAATGGTAGTAGATAGTTAATAATTTACAGGTATGTGCATATAGAGATTTCTAAAATTATCACACACACACACAGACATACACACACACACACACAGTACAATATAATCCTATTTTGAAGACAACAGAAAACTTTACCTCAAAACTCAGGCAGTATTATAAAATTATACTTTGTAGGGCCACAGTTGTTATTATACTTCTGAGTTAGTAAAGTGTAACGAAAATGAACTATATCATGGAGGACATTAATTATCCTCCGAAAATACAGAGAGCATTAGGTAATTATGAACGGAAGCCAAATTATACTCCCAAACAGATTATATAAGTTATTAATGAGATGGAACAACTACATACACCTATCATTGATTAGGAAATAGTTTATTTTGAGGAATGATATTAATTATACTCCAAATTACAAATAGAATTATGAAATTATACCTGAGAGACTATTTAAAATACTCCCAAAAAACACACTTAAAAAACCCACTTATGATCGCTTTAAAACCAAGACGAAAACACAAACACAAAAGCCTACAACCCTCATTTCAAAACAAAAATCCAAAGGTGTGAATTCATTTGCGTGTACCAGGTATTTACGTGGGCAGGTGTGGCTGGAAATCGCCCGAGCGTACAACCTTTAGATGTCAAAAGCAAATGTTGATAATAAGCACAAGCTAGCGAGTTCTCACGCCCGGTGCCGCTGTTGACTCTTACCTGACGCGGAATGTATCAGGGAAACGCCGCCGCCACCACGCTCACTAACACCTAACACGAGGGTAGAAGAGTCTCTCTACCTATCTCTCGGCTAGGGTCTGGGGGTGAGGTGGTGGTGAGGAACGCTAGGAGGAGGAGGGAGAGGGAAGGATGGAAGGGTTAAACTAAGGTAGAAATGAAGAATCACACACACGCACACGCACACACACCTCCGTCAACTTCAACTTTTTGTCGCTAAATTTAAAACTCACAGAAAGCTGAAGCATCATATGTTAAATATCTCCAAGCCAAAAAATAAAAATAAAATAAAAAATAAATAAATAAAAGAAAAAAAAATCTAAACCTGACTCTTGATTGATAATTCTAATTGATTTTAGATACAACTTTTTTTTTTTATCAATCATCTTAGTGTTATTTTTATTATTATTATTTTTTTGGTCAATCTTAATTAATATCAAGCTGGAAAAAATTATCACTACTATTAATTAAAATCATTTTTACTTTCTACATGACACTAACCAACTCCCTTCCTATAGATTTTAATTTGATAGAGCGAATGGCGTTTAGTTTTTAATGAAAACTATGAGAACTAATTTAACCTGAAGAACCTAACCTAACCTAACCAACGTAAAATTAAAGCTTATATATTTAAAGACGTTAGGTAGGGTTAGGTTAGGTTCATGAACAAAGCCTGCCTGAGTACAGTATATCACACACATATACAAAAAAAAAAAAAAAAAAAAAAAGCCTGAGTGTTTACGAAAATCATACACAAAAACAAAAAACAAACACACAACCACCTTGACAAACAAAAAATAAAACCTTAAACAAAAAAACTGCCTGAGTGTACAAACAAAAAGTCATACACACAAACACAAAAAAACAAACACACAAATTAACAAAAACAAAAACCTGGCCTAAGTGCACACCAAAAATCTCCCACCACATCGATAAGTTCACTCAACATAATGATTTCAGCACCAACTATTTTTTTTTTTTATACCTGGGCATCAGTTTCCCGTATTTTTTGTGTGTGCCGTAAATTAGACCATGCATTATGATATCAACATATATTTTCCAAAATATTCAAATCACCATTGTATTTTCATGAAATATTCCCGGGATATTGACAAAAGCGTCAGAGGGATATACACTCTTTTTATGAACGCTCTGTCGTACTCGTAAATCCACTTTTGTAAATCCCCCCAACAACCCCTCCTCTACCGTGTTTGTAAATCCACTACTGTAAATCCACACCCCCCCCCACTGACTCCACCCATCATATGTATAGACCTAATGTAAATCCACTCCGTCTTGTAAATCCACTTTTGTAAATCTCCAGTAGAGAAAAAAATCCATCGTATCACAGATTTAAACCAGGATAAGGATTTAAACCAAAGACTATGTGAACCAAAGACTATGTGAACCAAAGACCATGTGAACCAAAGACCATGTGAACCAAAGACCATGTGAACCAAAGACCATGTGAACCAACCAAATGAACCAATACCATGTGAACCAAACTAAGTGAACCAACCATGTGAACCAAACAACTACTACATGAACCAAGAACCACATGAACCAACACGCTCCCTGTTCACTATTCTATCACCTTGACTCCCTCCCTCCCTCCCTCCTACACCTACCTACCACCCTCCCTCCCTCCTACACCTACCTACCTCCCTCCTACAAGTCGAAGGCGAGGGTGAGAGAAAAGGGAGGGAGGGAGGGAGGGGGGGGGGTGGTAAAAATGAAAAAAGAAGAAGATATATTTAGCCACACAACGACCTCGTAAAGATAGAAGGAGTTCAATATATGATAACCTCCCTCCCCCCCCCCCCCCCAAATATATATATACATACAGGTATATATTGCCCCTATAGGCTACGTAATATATAACACAGGGGGAAGAAAATGTGTGGGTGAGGTCCTAGTAGGTCTGTTAGGGTGTATTATACGAGGAAAACTATATAAAAATACATAAAGATACATAAAAATTACTTAAAATTACCTAAAAATGCATAAAAATACCTAAAAATACATTAAAATACCTTAAAAATGCATAAAAATACATTAAAAATACATGAAACATACTTAAAAAAATACATTACATAAAAAATACGAATATAATAAAAACAAATGGTACTGTATCTTAATCTAATTAATTGTATGATATATTTTACTGTAACTGTATTTAATTATATATTGTACGATAAATCAGCATATTTAATTGTATCAAATTGTATATTATTGTATTTCACTGTATTATATTGTATTTTATATCGTGTTACTGTATTCTAATGTACTTTATAATTCACATTTGTCTAATCTTAGTACAAACCTGTAAGACGTCAATACCTTACTGGGAAAAATCTCTCTCTCTCTCTCTCTCTCTCTGTTTCTCTCTCTCTCTCTCCCTCTCTCTCTCTCTCTCTCTCTCTCTACCTGTAGGTCTGTCTCCCTATAACCCACACAAAGGTCCACCTCGTATTATCTACACGTAAAATCAACATAACATCCACTGACGTAAGGTAAGGTAAGGTAAGGTTAGGTTAGGTTAGGTTAGGTTAGGTAAGGTAAGGTAAGGTAGGTTAGGTTAGGTTAGGTAGGTAAGGTAAGGTAAGGTTAGGTTAGGTTAGGTTAGGTTAGGTTAGGTAAGGTAAGGTTAGGTTAGGTTAGGTAAGGTAAGGTAAGGTAAGGTTAGGTTAGGTTAGGTTAGGTTAGGTAAGGTAAGGTAAGGTTAGGTTAGGTTAGGTAAGGTAAGGTTAGGTTAGGTTAGGTTAGGTAAGGTAAGGTTAGGTTAGGTTAGGTTAGGTTAGGTTAGGTAAGGTAAGGTTAGGTTAGGTTAGGTTAGGTAAGGTTAGGTTAGGTTAGGTTAGGTAAGGTAAGGTAAGGTTAGGTTAGGTTAGGTTAGGTTAGGTAGGTAAGGTTAGGTTAGGTTAGGTAAGGTAAGGTAAGGTTAGGTTAGGTTAGGTAAGGTAAGGTAAGGTAAGGTTAGGTTAGGTTAGGTTAGGTTAGGTTAGGTTAGGTTAGTTTTGTTAGGTTATTTTGGTTGGGTTACGTTGGATAGGTTATTTTAATTAGGTTAATCTTCAGACGAACATAAATTAATAGGTAACAATTAATCTAGAAGAAACAAATAAGAAAAAAAAATGTGAGTCACCCCGTTGTGGGCAGGTGTAAATAATTCAAATATACCCAGTGCCCCAATATGGTGGTCGAGGCCATTACTGCACCAACATAAAATACCACACAAGGATACCTTTAACACCCGTAATCTTACTTTTCGTTAACCTCTGTATACTTTTGAACCCAAGTAACTGTTGACAAATCATACACCTTTATGTGCACCGAGCAAACATTACTTTAAAATCCAATTCGCGCCATTATAAAAAAAAACCAACACTCCATAATCATAAAGGCGAACTGAAGTGAAATATGCATAGTGTAAAACGCGGGATTTTTCTTCAATACAACACCCTTTACAATGATGTTATGACGTCATGGAGGAAACTGACCAACTGCATATCACGAGTCTTCATGACGTCATAGGTGGTGCCAATGATGTTATGACGTCATGGAGGAAACTGACCAACCAGCATATCACGATTCTTCATGACGTCATAGGTGGTGCCAATGATGTTATGACGTCATGGAGGAAACTGACCAATTGCATATCACGAGTCTTCATGACGTCATAGGTGTTGCCAATGATGTTATGACGTCATGGAGGAAACTGACCAACTGCATATCACGAGTCATCATGACGTCAAAAGTGTTGCCAATGATGTTATGACGTCATGGAGGAAACTGACCAACCAGCATATCACGAGTCTTCATGACGTCAAAAGTGTTGCCAATGATGTTATGACGTCATGGAGGAAACTGACCAACCAGCATATCACGAGTCTTCATGACGTCATAGGTGTTGCCAATGATGTTATGACGTCATGGAGGAAACTGACCAACTGCATATCACGAGTCATCATGACGTCAAAAGTGTTGCCAATGATGTTATGACGTCATGGAGGAAACTGACCAACCAGCATATCACGAGTCTTCATGACGTCAAAAGTGTTGCCAATGATGTTATGACGTCATGGAGGAAACTGACCAACCAGCATATCACGAGTCTTCATGACGTCATAGGTGTTGCCAATGATGTTATGACGTCATGGAGGAAACTGACCAACCAGCATATCACGATTCTTCATGACGTCATAGGTGGTGCCAATGATGTTATGACGTCATGGAGGAAACTGACCAATTGCATATCACGAGTCTTCATGACGTCATAGGTGGTGCCAAAATACGGGTGGTCGTGACGTTTATTTTTGGTTGTTAAATTTATGGTGATTTCTAGACAGGTGTGTTCACTAAATCATGTTGTTGTTTTTTTATAATAACTTTGGCTAACTTTTTGGTTTGATTTGTTATATTTACTTAATATTATATTCTTGTTGCAATATATATCTCCCTCTCTCTCCCTTAACACAAGACAAAAAACAGTGAAGCTATGCCTCTTATGTCACACACACACACACACACCTCACAACCCCACACGCAACAACCCCCAACACAGACACCACAGCCCCCCACACACCACTACACCCCCCACACACCCCCCCCACACACCTCTACCGACAGTTATCCCTTCACCTGTGTATCTACGTGACGTGATTAACCTGGGGCCCAATTTTCGCCTCGCTAATTACCCTTTCATGTTAACAGTCGTCGCATGAACCACCACGAGTAAAGTCTTTAGTTCGTGCGTTGTGTTCTTGTGTGTTGCCTGATTTGTCATTATAACTTTATCTCTGACGGCAATCTAGTACGTGGTAGAGCGGTAGTGAGCTGGGGGAGGGGGTGGGGAGGGGAGGAGGGGGTGGGGAGGGGAGGAGGGATTGGGGTGGGGAGGGGAGGAGGGATTGGGAAGAGGGTGGGGAGGGGGTGGGGAGGGGAGGAGGGATTGAGAAGAGGGTGGGGAGGGGGTGGGGAGGGGAGGAGGGATTGGGGAGAGGGAGGGGAGGAGAGATTGGGGAGGGGATGGGGAGGGGGTGGGGAGGGGAGGAGGGATTGGGAAGGGGGTGGGGAGGGGAGGAGGGATTGGGGATGGAAAGGGTGGGGAGGGGGTGGAGGATAGGAGGGGTGAGGAAGGGCGGGGATAGTTGGGATTGGAGAGGGGAGGGTAGGGGGGGGATAGAGGATGGGAGGGGGGTAGTGGGGAAGGAAAGTGTGTTGATGTTTGGAGAGAAATATATCTTCTTCTTTTAACTATTTACTTTTCATTTGCAAAGATAAAATAATAATATCACGTATGTTTCTATAATTCAATTTTTGTTGAACTAATTCTTTTTGTTGTCGTTTGCAAAAGAAAAAATCATTGTATATTTTCATTTCAGTGTTTTCTTGTTATTAAATGATTCTAGTTTTCGTTTGCATAAATATTTGTCGCCACTTTCTTCCTTCCTGCTCTAAAATATCCTTCTCCATTTCTCGTCAGTGTAATCTTTCTCTCGTTTTTCCACCTCCCTCTTCCCTTTCCCTCTCTTTCCCTCGCTTCCTTCCCCCCTCCCATTAATTTCCCTCTCACCTCCTACCTATTCCTCCCCTCTCACCCCCACTAAATCTCAGGACTCCGTTTGGTTGAATTTAGTTAGCAATATTTTTCACTCTCTCTCTCTCTCTCCTCTCTTCCACTTCCCCTCTCCCCCTTCACCCTTTCCACCCCTCCTTTATCTTCCCTTCTCATCCTTCTCTTCTCTTAACCCCCTTCCCTCTCTCCCTCCCCTCTTCCCTCATTCTTCCCCCCACTAAACCACATCAGTGTTTGCAATGCGTACTGAACAGGATGATGGGAAAGGTTCTGGGAAGAATGGGGAAACTGGGAAGGGCGAAGGGAGATTGGGGAGAACTGGGGAGGGGAGTTGAGGAGGGCTGGAGAGGGATGGAGAGGGTTGGAGAGGGTTGGGGAGGGCTGGGGAGGGCTGGGGAGGGTTGGAGAAGGCTGGACTGAGGGTTAAAGGGAGCTGGGAAGGGGTAGAGAGAGCTGGGGAGGGATAGTACAGGCTGGGAGAGAGTTGGGGAGGGCTGGGGAGGGCTGGGAGAGAGTTGGGGAGAGCTGGGGAGGTCCACAAGATGTTAACTCGTAGTGACGGCATGGCTCTCACTTTCCACGAGTTCATTAATCGACCAAGATAGATTCGATAATTGAGCAATTTCCCGCACGTCATCGTAATTATTGTCTTTGTAACATGTCGGAGCATAGAAAAATATGCTACACCACCCCCATCCCACCTACCCACCCACCTATCCTAACATCCCACCCACTCATCTCCGCCTCATCCTACCTACACACCGCCCCCATCCCATCCTACTTACCTACCCTCCCAACCACTTCCTCACCCCATCTTATCTACCTATCTAACCCCCATAACCACCCATCGAACTCCATCCCATCACTCGACCCCAACCCACACGGCACCTCCCCTTCCATTCCACTTTTCTACCAAGACCGAATTCCTTTAAAAGACTCGAACAGGAAACTTTACCGTTCCTTTCCATTCTACTTATGCTAATATTGCTCTCCCTCTTTCCCTTCCTTACTTCCTTATTTTACTCCTTTACTTCCTCTTTTCCTGCTCCCCTTGTTACTCCTAATCCTCTGCCATTCCCTTTCCTCCACGTATTCTTCCTTTCCCTCTTCCTCCCCCTCTCCTCCCTTTCCACTGACTACTTTTCATCACTTTCCCCCATCTCTTCACTCTTCTTTTCCTTTCCTCCCTCTCTTATATCCCTCTCTCTTCTTCACTCTCCCTCCCCTTCTTTACCCACCACCCTTCCCTGCCTCTCCCCTTCCCTACCCACCTCTACCTACCCCTATTGAGGCTAAATTCTCCAAAAACTTTACGAAACTCTTTCATCTCACACTTAAAAAGATAACTCATTTAATCACAGTAAAGTCTCAGTGCAAATTTGACACCATGATATATCTTCCCGTTATTGTAGGTCATACCAGCCAGTACAATACCTTCATAGATCTTAGGTCATACCAGCCAGTACAATACCTTCATAGATCTTAGGTCATACCAGCCAGTACAATACCTTCATAGATCTTAGGTCATACCAGCCAATACAATACCTTCATAGATCTTAGGTCATACCAGCCAGTACAATACCTTCATAGATCTTAGGTCATACCAGCCAATACAATACCTTCATAGATCTTAACTTAAAATCAGAGACTCGACAGGGCAGACAGGTAAAGAGGTGGTATAGCCAAGCCTCTCACCTTTAAACACCTGGGCGAGGAGTGATGATTAAGTTATAAACAACTGATTGGATGCTGACACTCTCCCTCATTCTATTATAACTATAAATATACGAGTGGCTGAGTTACCCCGTGGTGTCCAGGTATAGTGGAGGGGGTAGGAGGTGGTATATGACCATTCCACAGGCCATACGCACCTCCCTACCAAATTTCAGCTGTCTACTTTCAAAACTGTGGATATGCATAAGGAAAATACAGACTGACAGATAGACACAGACAGACACAGACAAACAGTGACTATGCATAGCTTCGCGGTGCACACACACACACACACACACACACACACACACACACACACACACACACACCAAAATAACATCAAATTCACACCGTCTCTTCAGTCATGTCAGATAGTGGTACACAACCTAACCTGCTGCTTCTTCAACCACCACAATATATTCTATACAATTTCAAGCAGGTAGAGAGGACTTACCCCCCTCCACCTCTCCCTACCACCCACCCCCCTCCACCACGCCACCCCTCTCCACCTCCACCCACCATGTTGCTTATGCCGTTTACCTGTCGAAGCGAATGACGTGGTGTCTCCTCCACAGAACGTTACATTTTAGACTAAATTTCACAGACTGGGGTATAGTTGAGGCGGCGTTATAAGCAAAGGTTCAGGATAGAAATTCGTACATTGGTCTTCCCTTAAAATGGTATCTTGTGTGCATTATCTAAACGCCTTTCTAAAATATTTCCACTATTTTGGGGGCGCATTATTATTATTATTATTGTATTTCTTTCTTTCTTTATTTATTTATTTTTTTTTTTTTTTTTGGGGGGGGGGGGGGTGATTGGTTTATGTTAAAGTCAGAGTGGTATTAGAAGGTGGATGTTTTAGTTCTTGGTTTATGGTGTTTTAAGGTTCGTTGAGGTGATGGTTTGATACTAGTAGGAACAAGAGTTGGTTTAACTGTATCTAAACTGTGCAATCAATGATTTAAGCGTAAGGAGTGTAGAATGGTGTGGCTTGGTGCAGTATAGTGTAATATAATGTAATAGCTTGCCGCAGTGAAGTGTGGCAGTGATTGTATGACGCAGTGTTTGTGTGACACAGTGTTATGTGACGCAGTGATTGTGATGCAGTGTAGTATGGCGCAGTGTTTGTGTGACACAAGGTGAAACTATGGGCAAGTTCTTTACGCCATTTGCCTCTGTCTACCCAGCAGTAATTGGGAACCTGGATGTTAATCTATTTGCAGATCGTATTCCGGGGTAATGGTTAGCCAGTGCGGTTGGCGAGTTGTCCGGTCTTCTCGGACTATTCCTTGACACTGGGTCACTCAGGTCGTTAACTCAGGGTGTGGTTGTTGTGTTGGCGACAGATTCTACACCTTAAACAAATTCACGCCTAGGTGGTCCTAGGGCCGGCCATCCTGGAATACGAGGGGCAACCATTATTTATTATTATTAGTGGGATGCAGTGTTTGTGACGCAGTGTTATGTGACGCAGCATTGAGAGTGGTCCATGTGACGCTATGTAGTGCGTGTATAAGGAAACGAGACAGAACAACAACAACACTAGTTTATGAACCACGCGTGTCACCCGCTCGGGCAGGGGGTCGCGGCACCCTGTGGTTTTACTGTGCTACTGGCATCACCGCACCGCAACACAGACCTCTAAACCACCGCCACTAACACCGGGTTACGCTACTGTCCTCCCCCCTTCCCCCTCCCGGCCCACTAACCACCGCGTTACGCTATCATCCTGTACCCCACTAATATGTGCATGTGTGTGTGCTGTGTGTGTGGTGTACGTGTGTGTGTGTGTGGTGTACGTGTGTGTGTGTGTGGTGTACGTGTGTGTGTGTGTGTGTGTGTAGTGTACGTGTGTGTGTGTGTGTGTAGTGCACGTGTGTGTGTGTGTGTGTGTGGTGTACGTGTGTGTGTGTGTGTGTGTGTGTGGTGTGTGTGTGTGTGTGGTGTGTGTGTGTGTGTGTGTGGTGTACGTATGTGTTTGTGGTGTACGTGTGTGCTTGTACTCTGGGAGGTAAAATATGCATTATTACCGTGCGAACATTACACCATTAATGTCAATACTGTTATTTTCATTATTGTCGTTACTATTGGTGGCGTTATGGCTATTAATTTCCTGTAGGTGAGTAAGTCTTCCCTCTCCTCCTCCTCTCCTCCCATATTACCCAATTATCTTATTCTTGTATTTATTCTTTCTTTCTTAAACCTCATTCTCCTCCATCTTTTGTTTTTCTACTTTTGTTATTGCATTTCTCTCTAGTACTCATTTGATTCGTAAATTATTCAGGTACTGTTTCATTGCGATCTGTGTACTGTTATTGTGAAATAGTGACACACATACACAGACAGACAGACAAACACCTCTATCAACTTAGCCACATGACCTTAACCACTATCACTACACCAACCACCATCCCAACCAACCAACCAACCACCATCACCATCATCATCCTAAACTCTACACAACAATTCCAGCAGTCATATTCATCCCCACAATACCTTCATCACTATATGTTAACTAATTTACTCCTCCACCCCGCCATGTTTACATATTCAACAACAAGAGGTTTTTACTACCAGTCGCCCACCACAACAAGTCGCCCTATATACAGTTTCCGTTCCGTGGGATGGGATGGGATGGGATGGGATGGGTTGGGTTGGGTTGGGTTGAGTGAGGTTAGGTGAGGTTAGGTTTTATATATATAAATATCATTAAAGTTACGAATATTTAAGCGTTTTAACTATATTTATGACTAATTAACTTCACTATACGACTAATTAACTTCACTATACGACTATTAACTTCACTATACGACTAATTAACTTCACTATACGACTAATTAACTTCACTATACGACTAATTAACTTCACTATATGACTAATTAACTTCACTATGACTAACTTCACAATATAACTAACTTATCACTATACCTGATTCATTACCGTCTTTTTCACTAATTAACTTCTTTTAACTACTACTGTGACTAATTATATTACCAATTAGCCTTTTAACCATCACTAAGTATTATTATCAAACTTAACATCAATTATAACTATTTATATTATACCTAGATTTATCTTTTCAGATTTCACTTCGTAACGTCATCTCCAATAACACTTGTTACGTGTATTACAGTTCCGTAACACCAACTGTAACTCAAATAACAACCATAACAACATAACTACAACCTTAAAATAACTGTAATAATAACACAAAGTAATTACTAAATACAATAACAATAGCAAACGTACCTGTAATCTAAAAACGTCATTCACTAATTACACAATACACCTGTGCTTGACGTGTACTTTGAAACACGGGTTGACGGGAGTACAAGAGTTGCTAAAGTGGTTTTTTTTTTCGCATTTCAGGGTAAGTTTGGTTCCGTTTAATCAGCTCTTGTGTTTTCTCATTAAAGAGGAATTTGGGCTGAGGTAGTTGAGCCAGTCGAGAGCCAGCCTTTCCTGACCTAACTGATGGATCTTTCTCGTATGTGAGGGTTTATTTTCCCCAAGTGTGGCTTACCGAGACAATGGACAATACTTGATCTCTTAATGTCGGACAAATGTTCAAGATTCAGTCCCTGGTCTTAATTACAGGTAAGAATACTCATCAGGTGAACAATACCTGCTGTAATTTACCTTCAAGAAAGTTAAGGAATTGATTGGACACGATATGCAACACTGATCACTTCAATGGCAATATGCAACAATCACCATTAGTCTCATTCAGTACACTCACTCGTGCATTCATTCATTCACTCATTCATTAACTCAATCATTCATTTACTGACATACTGTATTCACTCAGACTACAATATGCAATGACTTCATTAATTTATTCAGTTAATCACTCACTCATAGTTTACTCACACACTCAAATTTACTCATCAACTTGGTTATCCATTCATCCACTTTCACCCAACCCCCTTACTCACTCATCTACCCTCTAACTCATCCAGCCTCTCACCCAACCTCTCACTCACTCATCTTCACTCCCCCATGTCTTTCACTCATCCTTCAATCATCCACCCATCCTCTTAATTCGCTTCACTCACTCACTCACTCACTCACTCATGCTGTTGGTTTATGCATGAGCTAATTTGTGCCTCTATATGTTTTTACTCACATCACCATACAGGTGCAGGGTCTAGTGACGTCTGTTTGTCTGTCTGTGTCTGTAAGTTTGTCCTTTCGTCTGTCTGTGTGTCTGTAAGTTTGTCCTTTCGTCTGTCTGTGTGTGTCTGTAAGTACGTCCTTTAGGCTGTCTGTGTGTCTGTCTATATATGTCTGTCTGTCTGTCTTGGTGGTTGAGGTAATTATACCATGAGAATATTTACTGTTTGTTAGCCAAGGTCAATGTCAAAAGGTCACAAGAAAAGGTCAAAGGTCACAATAAAGGGTCAAAGGTCACCATCATCACAAAGTTAACGCCATAACTTTCCGATATCGCAACTTTAACCACATTGTATAGCAGAGGATAACGTTACGATATCGGTACAATAACTGCTTTATGAATAATTAACCTAATCAAACTCTTAACCCCTAGACCATCGATAACGTGCCGATATTTTGGTAACAATAACCACTTCATATGGCAGAGGATAACGTTACGATATCGATACATTAATTGACGACGAGGAGAAAACTAAACCCAATTAAACTTTCAACAGCCAGACCGATAACCACCCGATTTCGTAACATTAAACGCCTCGTGTTAAAAAAATATAAAGCAAATTTCACTATAATTAACATGTTAATCAGATTCAACTTCTATTTTTTTCCTCTTATTTACGGGTCGAGATTCGTGCCTATCCAAAACGATTTCATTTTTCATTTTCATTAACAGCGTCGTAAGGCTACAAGATTTTTAACCCCATAAAACAAACACACACACACACACACACACACACACACACACACACACACACACACACACACACACCAAATGTCTATAAGGGTTGTAGCTTTGGGTGAATGGTAACATATGTGTCCTGAAGTTTTGAGGTAGTGAAGGTATGATCTCAACTTTCTGAGGGTAGTCACATATGTGTTTTGAAGTTTCAGGAAGACTTATATATGTGGTCTTAATTTGTGGCAGGTATATATATGTTTTGATATTAATTTGCAGAGTTACACATGTGATCTGAACTTTTGGAAATGGTGCATATGTGTCTTTGATTCTGTGGCTATTTACAGGTGTCAAATCTGCATATATGTGTAGTAACATTTGTAATAAGTCACATGTAAGCTGAAGTTATTATAAACACATTTCTGAAATATTGGAAGGGATTAAATTTTCGTATTAAAGGGGTTAAGTCGTTGTACTAAAGAGGTCAAGTCATCGTACTAATGAGGTCAAGTCATCGTACTTAAGTGGGTGAAGTCATCGTGCTAAAAGGGTCAAGTCATCGTACTAAATGGAACAAGTCATCGTACTAAAGGGGTTAAATCATCATACTTCAAATGTTAAGTCATAGAATTCAAGAGATTAAGTCATCGTACTCAGAAGGTGTCGTCATCATACTCAAAGAGTTAAGTCATCATTCTCAAAGAGTTAAGTCATCATTCTCAAAGGGTTAAGTCATCATACTTAAGAGGACATCGTCTTAAAGAATAAAGTCCTCACACTCAATGAACCAAGTCATCATACTCAAAGGGTTAAGTCATCATACTTAAGGGTTTAAGAGGTTAAAAAAGAGCGTCAACTTCACCCCCTCCGCCAGAAACTTTAACCAGGAGTTAGTTTACGACGCCAAGTTTATTTCCCAAACAGGAAGACACTGCCACCGTCACTTGGATTCAGCTGAGCATCTGTATCGAACTTTGCTTGGAATTTCTGAATATATTTCACGGAGGAACTGCCAAAGTTAGCCAGGCTATGGAAAATATCAAAACTTTTCAATTTTTTTTTCCTTTTTTTTTCACTCTCCTTTAAAGCTCAGGCGATCTATTGACGACCGCGTTTGCAGATCGAACGAACTGATATGTACGTGGAGTGAAGGGCAGCGGGTATTTTTTTATTTAATTTTTTTATTTTTACATTCTTTCAAGTGATTCATCTTAAATATATATAAAAAAATACCACAAAGGAAAAAACTATATATAGATTAGTACTGGGAGAGCTTTAAACAATGATATATATCAATCTGTCTTATTGCCTACATAGGAAAAAACACATTTTTTTTAACTCAATCTACTAATAGATGGTACAAATTCACCCACCTGTAACATGTTTTGTAAATACGTGTTGCATAAGTCGAGGCAATCAGTTGAACATAAACTGATATGATACCCAGGGCGAGACATCATCCATTTGCATTGATTTTGCGTAGAGAGTTATTTTAAAGCAGCATATGTGATACAATCATCTTACGAGCCTGTATGGATCCAGCTATGGTTCCTCAAACATCAAAGTACTTTAAGTAATAATTTAACTTATGATCATTTGAGAATCTATATCGTTCCTTAAATGAGTTACATACTGTACATTCTTCCCTACAAAAAAAAAAAATCGGAAGAAAATTTGACAATCCATTCATGTCGTAAGATTGATACGTCCACACATCGTAATTAAGGTGAAAATTTTACGATCAATGTAGAAAACCTTCATTGTATCAAAGTTTAAATGAGTCACCTGCGTTCTTACCTCTCCAGTTCTCCAGTTAAGGGGAAAAAAGTCGTAATATTTCTTGAGCATGAGCCAGACGGGAAGGATTATAATAACAAACCACATCTCCCTGGCACTCTCTAACACCATTTATCTCACTTCTTCTCCTATCTCTCTATCTCCTGTCTCTTATCCCTATATCTCCACTATCAATAATTTTAATCTTTTTCTCTTTCTCGTCCTTCTATCTATCTTCTCTCATTCTATCCTCATTCTCTCTTCCTATCCCCCCCTCTCTTTCTATCCTCCTCTCCTTCTATCCTCCTCCTTTCTTTCTATCTCCTCTCTTTCTCTCTCTCCCTTCTATCCACAATCCACTCAAAACTTTCTTCCTGCACACAGCCATTTTTAAGATACGAGGAACTGACAGCAAACGGATTGGATGTCACTCGATGTTGGGAAAGCGAAACGTAACAAAGTAAAAAAAAAAAACTAAGAAAGAAAGGAAGAGGAGAACACGGATAAATGGGGGTGTGAGAGAGACGCGATTGAAGGTAATGAAGTTTGAAGTGTAAAGACTAAGTGGAGTGAGTGAGTGTGTGAGTGAATGAGTGAGTGTGTGAGTGAGTGAGTGAGTGTGTGTGTGTGTGTGTGTGTGAGTGAGTGTGTGAGTGAGTGAGTGAGTGAGTGTGTGTGTGAGTGTGTGAGTGTGTGTGTGTGTGAGTGAGTGTGTGTGTACCCTAGTAACCAAGAATCTCTCTTTTGTCAGCTAAAAATAAAAAAAAAGATGTCATTTTTTTTCTGTTCTCTTACAATATCGACCAAAATACCTCTACCTCCTCTTCGTCTTCCTCCTCCCCTTCTTCCTCCTCCTCCTCCTTCCAGCCCCGTACCTCTGATCACAATATCAATCAGGATACCCTTCGCTCCTCCACCTCCGCTATATTAAAAAAAAAAATAGAGAAGGAAATTCAGTAAGGGATAGACGGAAATATATCCCTGTATCACTGCAATACATAACTCTCTCTCTCTCACGCTCTTTCTCACTCACACACTCTCTTTATCACTCTTTGTCTCTCACATACACATTTTCTCACTCACACACACTCTCATTCACACTCTCACACACTTCCCTCTTACTCCTTCCTATATTTAATCCGATGAAATGTATTTAATCTCCCTGTTCTGCTTTTTTTTTCATAGAGGATTGTAACCTCCTCTTACCGGCTTTGATCTCCTTCACCTATACCCATTTCAATCATCTATAGTTCTCAACACCACCCTCTACCCCCTTCCCACCTCCTCCTTCCCAATACATCATCTTTGTTTCATCTGTGACAAGTGAACATTAATCGTCATCCTTAAAGGTGTAATTTCATACATTGTTTAAGTGATGGCAAATTAATTCTTGTCTAAATTCGTGTTTTTTTTCTCGATTTTTTTGCTTTTGTTGTTTATATTTAGTTTATTGTGTTTGTTTCTTTGTTTCTCTGTGTTTGTCGGTGTATTTTCCCCCAGTTCCGTTCTTTTTTTTATTTGTCCTTTTGTTTTAACGCCCGTCCTTACGTGTTATTTCCTCTTTCGTTGTTTTCCTCCTGTTGTGTTTTCCCATTCTATGTTTTCCCTCCTGCTGTGTTATTGCCTGCAGAAGGCCTATTAGAACAGGGTCCTATTAACACTGAAGCCTAATAGAACATGGTCCTATTAAGACTGGGGCCTATTAGAACAAGGGTCCCGTTAAGAGGGGCCTTATAGAACTGGGTCGTATTAAGACTGGGGCCTAATAGAACAAGGTCCTATTAAGACTCGGGCGAAATAGAACAAGGGTCTCTTAAGACTGGACCCTATTATGACGGGCCTAATAGAACAGGGGCCTATAAAACTCATCGGAAAGAAGAGGGCAAAAGACTTCGAGAAACATGGTGAAGTGTAAACAAACTCCGCCGTCATGGTAACATCTGCCAGCTGTACAGTATCTGATCTCTCATCTATTTTTATTCTGGCCTCCCTTATACACAACAACAACAGAAAAAAACAAACTGAAGCGCATCAGATATAAACGGTGAGGATACGATGTAGCCATAGATATTATCTGGTCTTACCATGATAAGAGTCACTTCATATAACCCAACACAAGTGCCTTCATAACTAGTAGTAAAAACATAACTCTTACTCATTTAATCGATTTTTTTCTTTGCCCCACTGAAGTGCAAACAAAAGTCTCTAATATAAGTAAAATACCCCAAATACCCATATGTCTTTTATATACATCTTAAGGTAACAACACTTCCAATACACTTAAATCAAGAACCTAAGAACCTATTACAATACACTTTCACACTAGCGTTGTAATTTAATATGATTGGAAGTGGGTACCCATTCACAGCTGGGTGGACTGAGAGTATCCGGAAACAAGTGACCTTTAGGACAGGAGACCAATGCTGTATCCACTCAGCCACCACACCCCATAAACTTACTGAGTCCATATACAGTTACGAGGACAAATCATGATTATTTCATGAATTATCTGAATTTCGTGACGTCAAGCAGCTACAATTCTGAATCTATCGAGTTAAGCAGAGCATTTTACTACCCCCAAGCGACAACATTCCATAACATACCTATACCATAATCCTTCTCAGTCCACCTAAGACTGAGAAACTATAACCTAACCTAACCTAACCATAACCCACCTAAATCACAATCTTTCTCAGTCCATCGACGTCTGAGAAACTATCCTTACTATAGCCTAACCAAACCTAACCTAGCCTAACGCTACCTAGCCCAACCTAACCTAGCCTAACCTTACCTAGCCTAACCAAACCAAACCAATAACTCTACAGTGTGTATGAGCTAACAACTCTTGACAATCCTAGGCAAGAGGTTGTTGTGTAATAAAACTCTTCCACAAAAATAAACAAGAATAATCAATCAATCAATCGAGTTTAAGGAAGAATAAACAAACCCCATATTGTTCTTTTCTTCCATGTTACAAAAAAGTTTCCCTCTGTTGTGCTTTACGTAATCACACTGGAAAAATAATAAAAATAAAAACAACATTATTTTTTTTCCTCTTATAAAATTTCCTTATTCTGCTTCACTTAAAGTTAACTCAGGATGAATAAATAGAAATTTCCATCGTTTTTTCTCATTTTCTGCCCGACTGATCTAATATGTGGAGAGAGGATGACCATGTGAGGTCTTGTTATTCCTGTTTTATGAGGGGGAGGAGGGAGAAATAGGGAGGGAGGGAGAAAAAGGGAGGGAGGGGGAGAAATAGGGAGGGAGGGGGAGAAATAGGGAGGGAGGGAGAAATAGGGGAAGGAAGGGAGAAATAGGGGAAGGAAGGGAGAAATAGGAGCAGAGGAAAAAGAGGGGAAGAAGGATGGAAAGGTGGTATAGGGGTTACGGTGGCAGGTGAATATTTAATCAACTTCAGGAAAACGACAGGTAAAGGTGTAGTGAGCAATCAATCACCTGTATGTATGTATGTAAGTATGTATGTATGAAAGAATGTATGTATGTATGAAAGAATGTATGTATGTATGTATGTATGTATGTATGTATGTATGTAAGCCAGTTCTTCGGGGTCATTTCCTCACCATTAACCTCGTGAGCATGTGACCTCTATACCATTAGCTGTAATTACTTCCTCCTCTGAAGACATCTATTACCCTCGACACTACAGGAAGAGAAACCGATGCCGCGTCCCTACTGACCAATGGAGTAATATTTTCATCCTTCTACCCTGTATAGTTCTGATCATTCTACCCTGTATAGTTCTGATCATTCTACCTTGTATAATTCTGATCATTCTACCCTGTATAATTCTGATCATTCTACCTTGTATAATTCTGATCATTCTACCTTGTATAATTCTGATCATTCTACCTTGTATAATTCTGATCATTCTACCTTGTATAGTTCTGATCATTCTACCTTGTATAGTTCTGATCATTCTACCTTATATGGCGCTAGTTAACCCTTTGACACGATATTACAAGCCTTTAAACGATATCACAACCCTTTAAAACGATAACAAACCCTTTAAAAAGATAACAAACCCTTTAAAACGATAACAAACCCTTTAAAACGATAACACAACCCTTTAAAACGATAACACAACCCTTTAAAACGATATCACAACCCTTTAAAACGATATCACAACCCTTTAAAACGATAACAAACCCTTTAAAACGATATCACAACCCTCAAACTGTATCACGGGTAACAGCCAGACAGGACCTCCCCACCAGGTACAAATTAAACAGAAGTCTCACAAGAAGAACCAACTTAAGAGGTAGTCGGCAAGAGTTGACTTCTTCTACTCCCGAAGTTAGGGACTTGTGACGCCTTCTGAACTGTTGTGTGTGTGTGTGTGTGTGTGTGTGTGTATCTGTGTGTGTGTCTGTATAAGTCTGTGTATTTGTATTTAGACGAAAGTGTTTAAACAACCAAAAAATCAAAGTTCAGAAAAATTGGTAAAAAATAAAATCAACAAAATTATACAATCAAGGGACAATGAAAGTAGACGAAAGTAAGGGTGAGAGAGAAAGTAGACGAAAGTAAGGGTGAGAGAGAAAGTAGGGATGAAAGAGAATGTAGGCAAGTGTGATCGAGTAAGGGAAAGCTGTACCATCTACGCAACAACAAAAAAGAAAAATCCATTGAAGTTACTTACGCACTCACGCACTTAAGTCCTCGTACGTCTTAAGTACGTGAGTAGCTGAAAGTCTGAGGTGCTTGTGAGGGCCATTAGTGAGGGAGATAGTGAGGGGGACGAGTGAGGGGGGTAGAGAAGTGAGAGGAGTGGCAAGTAGTTCTGTGAGAGGTAGATGAGAGGGGAGGAAAGATGAGTGAGAGGGAAGATGAGTGAGAGAGAGAGAGAGAGAGAGAGAGAGAGAGAGAGAGAGAGAGAGAGAGAGAGAGAGACTCGTTTGTGAGAGTGACTGACCCTGGACACCCAAAGTCTACCCAGCTGTGAACGGGTACCTTACTTTACAGTTAAGGAAGTGGAAGCTGTCGAGTGCCTTCCCCAGCAGTGCGAGTTAGTTCGGGTGATTCCTTTTCCATGTAACTTTAATAATACACACACACACCTCCTTTCCTTACTCTCTTCTCCTTCATTCCCTACTCTCCTCCCCTTTATTCCCTACTCTCCTCCCCTACTCCCACTTCCTTCTTTCCTCCTCCACTTCCCCTTTACTCCTCCCTCTCCCAATCACACATCAACGCTTCACTCAATCATACCAAATGACACTCATGGCGGTGAATCCAAACAAACTCACAGGTATATTGGTTGCTTCACCTTCGCTTAAATGGCGACTCAGTCAATGAAGAAAATGTCCTCTCCCTCTACCCCTTCCTCTCGAGGTGATCTTAAATGGCCCCAGACCTTCCGTTACCATGCAGGGGGACGGGAAGGGGGAGGGGAGGGAGGGAGGGGGGGTCGAGAAGCCCAAGTATTTACCGAGTACATAGGAGTTGCGGTTGAAGGCAGAGATATCAAAGTGAGGATGGTGAAAGGCAAGCAACGTGTCAGAGCTTTGAGGAGAGTACACTGAAGAGGGAGAAACGAAAGTTCTCGGGTACTGAAGGGTGATGATGACTGGTGTTGGTGGGCGTTGTAGGTAGATTGATTTTGCCGCTTACACCGGCTACTTTATTGTGCACCCCACACTCATCCTGTGAGCGGTGGCGCAAAAGGATTACAGAGTAGAGTTTACAAAGGGTCAAAATAATTAACCCCCGTTGTCAGGATATTATGGCACTGAATGTTACACAGTATTTCATTTACATTATTTGTTTAGTTCTATACATAAAGGGTAACTTATTCACAAATGCGTGAGAACAGGCGTGTGAGGCAGTATGTCTGGCCTCACACTTTGTTAGTACAGGCGTGTGAGGCAGTATGTCTGGCCTCACACTTTGTTATTCACTTGTAGGTAGAGTAGGGTAGGTAGGTAGGTAGGTAGGTAGGTAAGTAGATAGGTTAGGTAGGTAGGTTAGGTAGGTAGGTGGGTTAGGTAGGAAGGTAGGTAGGTAGGTTAGGCAGGTAGGTAGGTTAGGCAGGTAGGTAGGTTAGGTAGGTAGATAAGTGGTGTGGGAGCCTGGTACCAAGTGAGGAAGTGACGGCCGCAGGTGGGGAGGTAGACAGGTGAATGGTGGCGATCTACTGTTGGGGCAGAGAGAAGCAGGAGTTCAGAACATATAATACAGGAAACAGCCCATTGTTGGTACCTGGCTGAAAATCACAGTGAAAAGAGAAGGAATACAAGAAAAACTAAACATGTGATAAAAACAGTAGAAAGACACACAGTATACAAACAAAAATAAAGATAAACAATGGTAAGTGTGTGGCAGATTGACAGAAGATACAGAACGAAGGTAAAGGTATTTTTTCTCCAGGTGATGAAGAGGACTTGAAGATGTAATCAGGTGACGTGCAGGAACAATGGTGACCAAGAATGGGTCAAAGCTGCGTTAGTGTGGAGGGGAGATGGACTTACGCTATAGAATGAAACGTGTGTGGTAGAAGGAAGGGTTGCAGAATGTACACAATGAAGAAGAATGTCCGCGTAAAGAGAAAAGCGGTGACTATATGTAAACAACAATGTAAACTGATGACATTTGGTGAAGACGTTGATCAGATATAAACAGATGTGTGTGTACTGGGGTTATTTAGAGGCGCTGGGTTGATCAAATGTAAACAGGGAAAAAAATTAAGGACGCTGCGGTGACCAGATGTAAACAGAAATGTATAATGAGCACATTTTGGCACACCGAGGTGACCATAGTTTGAATCTCAAGAGTCACGATGTATATATAGGGAGTAAATGCTACGACGACTTCCCTTATTCAACATACAACATTATACACTAATGATCACGTGAGCTGTTCCTTCCCTCTCTATCTCGATTCAGCTTCTGTCGTCAATCAAGAAACAGAACCTCTCCGACAGGCAGGCAGGCAGGCAAGCAACACACTCAGTCTTTACATTGCCGACCTACCGGTAACATTAACGCCTGACTGTCTTGCAAGAGATCAAAGTGACTGCAACACATCTTGGGAGCGCGATCATTGCCTTCATGAGCAACGTCAGACCTCCCCCCAAGAAGAGACGCACAACGCTCAAAGAGGTGCATGGATGGAGGTGCTCTATCGCCCTCCTCTCTTGTTCATTATTGTGCTAAGTCTATCTTGAAGCTTCTGTCACGTATAATTGACCTTTGGCATTACCAGTCCCCAAGGTAGAAGTTGTCAGCATGTAAAGGGATGATGGTATCGAACTAGAGCAAATATTTCTTCGAGTCGTGGTGTCAGTCGTTTTAGGGAGGCACTTCAAATACTCGACATTATCCCTTAACTACATCTACCTCCAAAAATCGGGAAATTGGGGTCAGACGTCAATGGGTCTTCTCGTTTAAGTAACTTCTTTAACTACTGTATACCAATTGCTGAATCGGATCAATCAATCAATTTGTTTATATTGCCAGAAAGACTTTACCTGAGCATGCCTACTTGAGAGCAGAGTTTCAACCACCTTGAGTACGATGATTTAACACCTTGAGTACGATATTTTAACCCCTTAGTACAATGTCTTAACCCTTTGAATATGATGACTTAACCCCTTGAGTATGATGACTTAACCCCTTGAGTATGATGTCATAACCCCCTTGATTACGGTGACTTAACCCCTTGAACATGATGATTTAACCCGTTGAGTACGATGATTTCACGCTTCTAAACACGATGATCTACCTATTCCCTCGAGGACGATACCACACTTGTACTAATGAGATTAAGACATTGTCCTCAAAGTGTGAAATCATCGTTCTCAAGCAGCTAGACATCGTCCTCGAGAGGTCAAATCATCGTCCTCAAGCAGTAAGACATCGTCCTCGAGGGGCCAAGTCATCGTCCTGAAGCAGTTAGACATCGTCCTCGAAGGGTCAAGTCATAGTCCTCGAGGGGTCAAGTCATCGTCCTCAGACAGTTAGACATTGTACTCGAGGGGTCAAGTCATCGTCCTCGAGGGGTCAAGTCATCGTCCTCGATGGGTCAAGTCATCGTCCTCGAGGGGTTAAGTCATCGTCCTCGAACGGTCAAGTCATCGTCCTCAAGCAGTTAGACATCGTCCTCGAGGGGTCAACTCATCGTTTTCATGGTGTAAAAATAATACACCATATTAACGTGTCCCTTATGAACTTGTGTATATATTTTCCCTTCACCACAATGCTATGTTCTTGCCTCCCTGTCTCAGAGTCATTACTGCGGCTTCTGTTTACACTCACTTCAGGCTGAAGAGTTTAACCAACATTATATTCACATTTCATCACATCCCAACGCAAATAACACATCCAACACATATATCACTTTACATCACATCACATCCACCACATCCAAACTACAAACCAAGTCTATACAACATTTAACAACAACAAGGGTGAAGAAAATATCTCGTTTGACCAAATTTGAAAAAAAAAGGCATCACAAGAGAAGGAACAACATCACTTAACTCAATCTCTTGTACCTTGCTCAAGTTGATGCCTCTAACAACAACAACATTACACGGCCATAAAACACAAGTTATATATAGCTTCCCGATGGTTCAGATTATTGTGTTTGTCGTCACCAAGCTCTCAGGACTCTTAGCTTCGTCCCCCCCCCCCATTCCGCACCCCTCATCCCCTCTCCCCTCACCCCCTTAATAAGGAAACGTAATCAACATGTTTTAAATTACATATATTGAGAGTATGAACAAAATCACTGAGGTAAAATTAAATGCCAAACGGTAAGCCTAACCCCTTATAGAAAAAAAACCCACTCACTTTTTGTATGTTTAGCAACTTCTGTACATCCAGAATAAAAACACAAATACCAAAAAGTCACCATGAAAAACTCTAGATGGTGAGTAATTAGCGTTGGAAAAAAAAATTGCCTTAAAATACTGTAATTAAATTTATTGCGACAGATATCCCGATGAAATTTAATGTGTCTTACTACATAAAACCCTCAAGTCCTTCACGTTGGTGTTTGATCCTCAGGAGAGTTATGTAGAGATTCACAAGTCGTCCTAAGTTTTCCCTTATTTCTCCTCCTACATGAGACACTACAGGAGCCTTAAGGTACTTATACATAGATAAAGTGCTTCCTCTTCCCCCATATCCTCCTACAGGGTACAAGAAGCAAGTAGGCACACAAGCATTACTGTAGCATTCATTCCCTCAACTCTCTCTACAAGTGACCTGAGCATCTAGCCAACCACATTAATTCGAAACATTCTCTTCCCTTCAGGAGACTTCAAGCACATCTTCAGGAGGGTCCAGCCCCTGTGTCTTATCTTCTCTTACCACCCCACCAGTACTGTATACAGCCAATACACACCCAGGCCTCTGTTTCCCTAAGTCGCAGAGAGTGAGTGAGTGAGTGAGTGAGTATGCGTGTTTGTGCTCTTACACTTTGGGCTATGATTTCAACGTTTTTTTACGCATCTATATTTTTGACGTAGTGTATCGTTGTATTTTGTGCTTTTTACTGTTTTTTTTTTCTTGGCACTTCGGCAATGTTGACCGTGTGATTGTGTGGCCTTTTATTTCAACCCAATTTTTCTTCACTACCTTCCCGTGTCGGTACAGAGTTAAAAGACCTATTTAAAGGCTTGTAAAAAAAATCTCAGGTATTTACAGGTGTCACATGAGTCAGTCAAGCTACCTCTGAATTATGTTATTTTTCACCTCCCGACTTACTTGCAGCTTACCAACATCAAGGAAAGCTTAATTATTTATTATTTCCCTCAGAGTGCACACATCAAGCCCACACTAACGCAGCTTATCACCCACTATTCTGTTTCCCCCTTCTTGTGTACTGCTCAGTGCATATTACTAAAGGTCTTTTGCATATATGAATGAACTGAGCAATGACTGTAATTGAAGGTATCAGGATTATCTCAACATCCTGCAACATGACAAAGAAATAGCCCATGAGGATTCTCACACACACACACACACACACACACACACACACACACACACACACACACAGGGTTAAACGAAGCGAGCAGGAAAACTTTATACTTCGTGAAACATGACAAAAAAAAATCCCCTGGTAAGCAGAATAAGACACAGCTAATTTCTTCCTTATGCAAATTAGTACACACACAGAGTTGAAGAGCACCGTTTATACCTGCATGTGATGTGAGAAAGATATGGTTGGAGTAAACGGAGTAATCAAGGAAGTTCATGCCTCTTGCAACATGAAAAAACAATACATGCCTCTTGCAACATGACAAAAATAACTCACGATTCTTGCAACATGACAAAAACAATTCGTGCCTCTTGCAACATGAAAAAAATCACAGGTTAACGAAGCAAGACCGAGGTACTTTACGTCTCTTGCAACATAACAATGAAAATGTATGGCTCTTGCAACACGAAAACAATTTATGCCGCTTGCAACATAAAAATTTATGCCTCTTACAACATAAAAATTTATGCTTCATACAACATAACAAAGATACAATTTATGGCTCTTGCAACATAGACAATTTATGCCTCTGGCAACATAGACAATTTATGGCTCGTGCAATATAGAAAATTTATGGCTCTTGCAACATAGACAATTTATGCCTCTGGCAACATAGACAATTTATGGCTCATGCAACATAAAAACAATTTATGCCTCTTGCAACATAAAGATAATCTATGGCTCTTGCAACATAGACATAAATAAATGGCTTAAACGTATAGTGCAGAAGAGCCATTCAAAATAATATAAATAAATAAATACATAAATAAATAAAGGCTCCACCAACGTCCCGCTTGTATCAGTAATGAAACTCCTCCCCTTTCCAAACGACTGTCCGATGGTCTAAGTTGGAACATAACGACCGAGCCTGCCTCTCTACCACTCCCGAGGGCTCTTGCTGTGCCTGGCGAGAGAGAGAGAGAGAGAGAGAGAGAGAGAGAGAGAGAGAGAGAGAGAGAGAGAGAGAGAGAGAAAGCAAATGGGACAAACAGAGTAGGTAGGGGTGGAAGGGGTTGGGAGCAGGGTAGGCGGTGCAGTGCAGACAAAATGATAACAAAGGCTCGGGTTCCAATGACTGTCACACGAAGCAAGCGGCAGCCTGGCCTCAGAAAGTCCCTGAAAATGACTTTAAACCAACACGAATCTTCAAACAGCTGTAGCTACTGTCATCACCAACACTATTACCGCAATAACCATCCTCCCTCACTCCCCCCAACACTATGATCATTCTCCCTCACTCCCTCAAACACTATAATCACTTTCCCTCACTCCCTCCAACACTATGATCATTCTCCCTCACTCCCTCCAACACCATGACCATCCTCCCTCCCTCCCTCCAACACTATGATCATCCTCCCTCCCTCCCTCCAACACTATGATCATCCTCCCTCCCTCCCTCCAACACTATGATCATCCTCCCTCCCTCACTCCAACACTCTCACCATCCTCCCCCAACACTATTACCATCTTTAACCAACTTAAGTTTGGTATTGTCTGGGCTTAACAAAAATACAGGTTCTTGCCTTAAATATCCAAACTTTAACCATTAAGCAGTACATTCTCATGAACTTTTATGGCGAAAGTAAATGGCTGAAAAAAAAAGGTAGAATTTGCCTTCTGTTTGACTGTTTGGGAAAAGAAATCCTGAAATGTGGAATTGACCCATTAGTTTGTTTCTTCATTAAAAAAACTATAGAGTAAAATTTACTTCAAATTTCCCTATTTAATAATAAAACAATTGTATAATTTTCCTAAATTTGGCCAATTACATAAAATATTAGTAAAAATTGCTCCCAGTGTGACTTTGGTTATTAAAAAAAAAAGCATTTAATTTTAATGTTCCATGACAAAATGAAACTAGAATTATCCTCTAGTTTTTTTAGGTATAATTAAATACTGTCTTTAACTGATATATAGAACCCCACACATTTATTCTTGGATACGACTAATCAGCACCTCTCTTGACTTGACTGATGGATGTTTTTCAAGCATGTGTGGTTGTTTATTGATTTAGGGATATGGTTTAATGACGTCAATGACCAATACATGGATTAATCCTGTCCTAATACGACTATTTTTAAGGATTTCGGGGATTTTTTTCAAGGATTTCGACTATTTTACGGATTTTTGCAAGAAATTTCGACCATAATAAAGGAAAAGAGGAGGGAAGGAGAGAAGGAGGGAGAGAGGAGAGAAGGAGGGAGAGAGGAGAGGGTGGAGGCAGAAAAGTATGGAAGGAGGGAAGGGAAAGGAGGGAAGGGAGGAGAGGAGGGAAGGGAAAGGAGGGAAGGGAGGGAGGACTAGCGCCGTGTAATATTATCAAACAATCTTTCTTAATCAACGACACAAACTGATGCTGTGAATTTTTTACTTCTTTTTTTTTTCAAGTTTAAGCTTAAAGTGTATGATCTTGTAATTTTTCTGTTCAGCAAAAGTAAAAAAGTGTATTAGCTTGAAAATTTTCCCGTTTAGCTTACGTTTAAAGGCGTATTGTTACACAGCTAAACACCAGCTCTCCCGTACGCCCTTACTCATCCATTCCCCAGCAAAAGCAACAACGGAAATGATTAGTTCTGAAAGCATGTTAAACGCTGAAAACATGTCTCGTTTGTATGGAAATTAATTGAGGGGAGAACATCAGGTTACCTAAATTGAGCAAGGCCCCGTTGGTACGACACAGACCACCCTGGATTAACCCACACACACCTTAAGGATGACAACCCACCGTCTTACCAATGAGATTTTGAACCTTGGGGACTTCGTTACTAGGAGCCAGAAGGGAGACCCAACCCGACCTAGGGCCATCCAGAGGGGAAGGAGGGGGGGGGGATGGTAAGGGGGGAGGGGAGAGGTAAGGGGGGGAGGGGGGAAGAGGTCTGATGGGCGTTTAATGCTCGAGGCTGGATTAAAAAGCATCAAAACACGACACATGGGTTGATTTAATGTGAGCTTGTTGTTCGTAGTGGCGTCGTCTACTCTAATCACGGTGGATATTGATGATGGTGGTGGTGGTGGAGAGGGTGGTGGTGGTGAAGAGGGTGGTGGTGGTGAAGAGGGTGGTGGTGGTGGTGGAGAGGGTGGTGGTGGTGGTGATGAGGGGATACTAGAGGAAGAAGGGGAGGAAAGAGAAACAATTAAAAAGACAAAAGAAGAAAAAGAGAGAGAAGGCAAGGAAGGAAGGAAGAAAAGAAAAGAAAGGGAGGAGATGAAGGAAGAAAAGGAATGATAAAATATACTACAAGGAGGAAGAAAAGACCAAAAAAAAAAAACCAAGAAGGACAAAAAAAATGACAAAAACAACAACAACTCTTAAGATGAAGGAGAGGCACCAAATCCTCCATCAAAACAAGTACATAAATTTAAACCAATAATAAAAGAAAACCCCAGATCATAATAACATCTCAAAATTATATACAGCATCGTGGAGAGAATGAGAGAATGAAAATAACCACGATCCCAAACATTTTATTCTGGGATATAGAATTATAGTAGAAAGAAAAGAGATACGATTTAAGATACAAAAAAAAACACCTCCCAAATGACTATGGACTAAATAGGTTAAATGATAAATGTCTGTTTTACATTTATCATTAACCTCTTTTGTATGGGATATATAAAAGGTTAAAAAAAATTTCCTATCATATAAAAGGTTAAAAATAAAACATATATCACATCCGACTCCTTGAGGTTAATACTAAAATTTAATAAGTTTTTTGGACGAGGTTAAGGTCAAAGGTCAAGGTTTATTGCTCAAAGAAAAATTCAAATTATGTTTCTGTTGGATCACCTCTCAAGATTTTCCACCCCAGCTAATTCCACCTCAAGATTAAATCACTCTTACACTGTTAGGGGAGGTTAGGTGAGGTTAGGTTAGGTTAGGTGAGGTTAGGTTAGGTTAAGTTAAGCTTAGGTTAGGATAAGAAAGGTTAGGTTAGGCTAAGTTAGGTTAGGCTAGGCAAGGTAAGGATAGGTTAGTAGAAGTAAGGATAGGTTAGGCTAGGTTAGGCTAAATACTACGAATACAATCTCACAAATCCACTCGGTCATCACTAACTTTAAAACGAATACAAGAAAATGTCCAGCAGCAGCAGGCGGCCTGGAGACCCAAGTAACACCACTCCATAAAGTGAACCCGAAGGATATTTTTTGACACATAAACCACAATAAATGCAGCGGGAGTTGGAGTTAGTTATTATTGAATCGAAAATCCATCGCCATCCATGAGACGAACGACTAGGGGACACAGCCGACACATCTCACCCCCCCCCCCCCCCGCATACTTAAAAAGACATCAATATTTTAGTACTACAGTAACTTAACACTTAAAACACTTACTCTCAAGGACATACTCGCACTACAACACTACTACACTGCACTACAGGTACTTAGAATATTTTCGTCATGATCAATTCTACAATATCATCATCTAACAAAATTTAATCGCTTTATTTTTTTACACATATTGATGAGTGTCTATAAAACTGTGTCGTATATACCATGCTTCTTCCACCTTACTGTATAAAACGATTGATTATTCCAAGTTATAAATAATTAACAGTATTTTCTCACTACCTGAGGATTTTACCACTCATGTCTCAAGTCTTCGTTCAGTAAATACAGCAAATAACAGTAAAGGTGAGAGGGGAAGTCAGCGATACTTTTGGAATACAGTACTGAACAATAACACATTTTTCCGATACACAAGGAGGTACTGTGACTGGCAATATACTGTACTTGACATCCTCCACTTCCCCAACAACTAAGTAAGGTATCTTTTCACAGTTAGTTGGAGTGAAGGTGCCCTTAATCTCAAACCAGTAACCAATAGGACAGAAGTAAAGTAGTCTTACCACTCAGCCACCGCAGGTCTTAATGCAGTACAGTAATGTGAGCAGCTTAACTTGACACTTACTGTAAATCAATGTCACTTATTACCTCCTATACCTCACCGCCTCTTCAATTTCCCATCTATCAATATCTTTCCTCAACCACTAACCTTCTTTAACAGCCCCCCACCCACCCACCCCACACCCACCTACCATCCACCCCACACCCACCAACCATCCACCCCACACCCACCAACCCCACACCCACCCCACCCCCTCGAAACCCGTACCCACCCACCCCACACCCACCACCCACCCACCCACCCAACACCCACACACTTGAGCTAAGTAACAACCCCATGGAGTACTTTTCAATGGACTAACCTTGACCTTTCACCTTCTGAGCCTCGAGGAGGATATGAATGCCAATTATGAACTCTGTAGCCCTTTCTCAAATTATACCTCCAAGTCTCAAAAGCTAAATATAAAGATCACTGGCAGACATACTAGTGCAACCCCTGTGACTTTATAAACAAACAAAAATAGATTAATAATAACATTGAAAATTTATATGATAGTTACAAGAGAGAGAGAGAGAAACAAAGAGAGAAAAGAGAGGAGAGATAAAAAAAGATTAAAAAAAATGGAGAAACAGTAGAGCGAATGGTGTAGCCAGGAAGGCCCAGCCGTGTCCACTTCACCGCAAACATTCGTCTTCATGTATAACACCTCAAGCCCGGGAGGCGAACAAAGAAAATTCTCACGTTAAGAGTATTTGGCTCTCTGGAGAAATTTATTACTTGGAAGTGGGGGGGGGGAGGAAGGTAGGTAAGTCCGGCAAAAGCGAGTGGTGGTGGTGCATGGTGTGTGTGTGCACGTGTGTGTGTGTGTGTGTGTGTGCGTGTGTGCACGTGTGTGTGTGTGTGCACGTGTGTGTGTGTGCACGTGTGTGTGTGTGTGTGTGTGTGTGTGAGTGTGTGTGAGTGTGTGTGTGCTCGTGTGTGTGTGTGTGTGTGCTCGTGTGTGTGTGTGCTCACACAATAGTTCCCCCTCGCCGGCTGCCACCGCCGTTGTCTATGGTTCTCCCGGGACGTGTGGTCACCCACCTTCTCCAGCCAGGAACATAAACTTCACTTCACCCACATTAACCTACCTAAATTTACCTATTTTCAAGTTCAATGTTTTATATATATATATATATATATATATATATATATATATATATATATATATATATATATATATATATATATATATGCTGATAACCACCAGGAAAGAAGAAAACACGAAGTTCCCAAGCGCTTTCGTGTAATTCACATCTTCAGGGGTGAGTCTGTACTCACCCTGAAGATGTGAATTACACGAAAGCGCTTGGGAACTTCGTGTTTTCTTCTTTCCTGGTGGTTATCAGCATATACCTAGATCACGCGCACCTACAGTGATTTACTTGCATATATATATATATATATATATATATATATATATATATATATATATATATATATATATATATATATATATATATATATATATATACTTGGTTAAAATTTATCGATTGCTAAACACTTTAGTTGCAGGGAGGTCCGGACCCCCCCCCCCTTTGCAACAAAAAATTGCAATACTTTTTCTTCAATGCAGTATTGTATTGTACTCGGGCATTTTTGTATAGTAAAAAGTAATTACTATTGACCTCAGAATATCTCCTAACATCAAGTACACATGGGTTCAAAATGTCCGTGATATTGGTCAGCTGTGTGGGCCCGTGGTCAGCTGTGTGGGCCCGTGGTCAGTTGTGTGGGCCCGCTGCACTCGCCATGTTCCCCCACCCACAAACCTTGGACCCCCCTTTTGATATCCCTGGATCCGCCCCAGAGTTAACATAAAGAAACAAAACAGACTTAACAATCAAATGTAACTGGGCATAATACTCGTATTAAACATTTAATGCACGTGGCGGAGTCCTTGGAATGTTTCAAGGTTATCGGGAATACCTGTATGCATGTATGTATGTATGTATGTATGTGTATGTGTGTGTGTGATAGTAGTGATGATAAAAAACCTACAGGAAATAGAATAAAGACTACACCAATAAAAATATAAGGCACTACAGTATACTACAGCAACTATATTAACAATAAATGTGGCACCGAGAAACTACACCAGCTATATAACAACAGAGTACAGCATTAACACCAACAAAAACATAAATACGGGAAATTACAGCAACCTCGACGACATCCAATGGAAACACGTCTTGCCCTCCATTCATCTCCCACATCCACTCCACTCAAACACTTTACCCAGCTAGAACATGTCTACTACACCAGTTGCTTCCTCCCTTCCTGGTGCTTCCTCCCTTCCTGTTACATATTCCTTTTTTTGGGGGGGGGGGGGGGGGGGCAGTGAGCACTTTCTCCACCTCGTGAATATGTCTTTCTATTCGCAACACTAACATTCACTTTCTTGGTAGTAAGCACCTTTCTTTTGTGAACTCTTTAATACTTTCTTCTGGTACTAAGCACTTTCTCCACCTTTCTCTGGTTATATTCTAACTCATAACATATTTTTTATGGTTAATTGAGACCTTTCACTATCTATGAATTCTTTTATTTTGCGAACTTTCCCCATCTGTGCGAGTAGTACTGTATATACCTCATTAAAACTCTCAACTCTAACAATAACTTTCTTTCTAACACTCGTTCACTCTGGTTCTCACACAATAGCTCTACTTCACCCACCCCCCTTGAAACTTCCTCCGAGCTGAGAAATCTCAATAGTTCTCCTCTTCACTATATTAAGGTAGAAGTTCTCACACACACACACACACACCAAACTTTTATTACCCTTGTGTCAGATCCTTCCTTGTGGGGTGTGAGGGATCTTGTGCCAGTCGTTCTGTTATTACTACTACGACAAGTCCTGGCAACTCTCTCTCTCTCTCTCTCTCTCTCTCTCTCAGGTTAAGCCAAGTCAAGTTAGATCAGGGCAAGTTAGGTCAGTTCAGGTTAGGTCAGGTCATTCTTGGGGTCACAGGAAATGATCCAGAATGACATTGAAAAACAACCTCTATCCTTCAGCAATGAGGTCACAGCAATAGCTTTGGGCCAGAGGTAATAATCCAATGGGGAAAAAACTATGTAAAACTGCCTTTGACCTTTGAACTTTAATAATGGGGACATTGTAATATCTTTAGGCCATACTAATCCAATAACATGATATTGAAAAATCATTTGTTAGTATTCTTGGCCGCTTATGAGACACCACCCGTTAGTGTTGATGGGGAAAAAATATGAACAGGTTAGGTTAGGTTAGGTCAGGTCAGGTTAAGGGAGTGACAAACTGCCTATAGTATCCAAAGCTTAGGTTAGATTAGGTCAGGTCAAGTCTGGTAAGGTTAGATTAGGGTATGTCAGGTCAGATTAAATTAGATTCAGTTAGACGAGATCAGGTTAGGTTAGGGTAGTGATATATCGCCTTTAGGGTCAATGCCATGCCCCAGGTGACACCATAGGGGGATAACGACAGGTTACTCTCTCAAAAGGCTGAGAGCTAATAAAGCCCATGGGGAGATTGATCTGAATAGGTCACACACAAAGCACTTCTAAGCCTACTTATAAACGATCGACTCTCCACCTTACAGATGAAAAGGAATTGAAGTGATCGGTCGCCCAAGCCAAGTTACAACGCCATCACCACCAGCATTTTAAGGTCATTCAAAAGGGATCATCTGAAGAATCATCGCCCCAGCTTATTTCACCTGAAGATTAACTACCTTAACGCTAACTTAACCTAACCTAAACCTATTCTATCCTAACCTAACATATCCTAACCTAACCTCATCCTCCCAAAATAGTTTTAGGGTGATTTAATCTTTAGGTGAAATAAGCTGGGGCGATGATTCTTCAGATGATCCTTCAAAGGGGTTGAGGATTATAATTAGGTCAAAATCTTAAGGGCTAATACCTTCTCGGGCAATACTAAGCGACTGATATATTTCTTTAGGTAATACTGAAGTCATCAATTTTAATTCTAAGGACTGGCAAACATCTTCAGGTAAATCTAAGGGTAGGGGAAGGGAGGGGGGGGGGGGGTAAGAACCATTTTAAATAATTCTACAGGGGCCAAGAACCTATATTTAACCGATTCTAAATAATGGAGAACTAATCCTGGTTCTTTCTCACGAGTAAAGTCAACATTCGGATGGTTCTAGAGGACAGTGAACCAACTTGACGACATAACGAGCAAAGAGTCATTCCCCAAACCCATCAACCAGCCCTCACCCATAAAAAAAAAGTAATCCAACCAAATCAATCACACCAACCTCACCTATCCATTTACCCAGACACAGCCATCTATCACAACCCATCCACCCACATCCACGTCTACCAACCCACCCTAGACCCACCTACCCACCCAGACCCTACCCACCCTACAATGGATCTCTCCACCCCCTTTGCCATCGGTCGTGTGCTCATTGGACAATTTAACTTTGAACTAAAATGTCTATTATATTTTTCTTATTCCCTCTTCACTGTGAGAAATTTCCGCTAACATTTATACAGTGTGCGAGAATTCAGAACGATCAGTCGCGCATAATTTCTGCCCAACCAGCGACCGTATGTCATTGAACACGCGTCAAAAGGATGAGCTTCGAGTCTTCGCAAAAAAAAGAAATATATATATATATACATATTAATAAATAAATAATAAAAAAAAACATGGAATATCATAAACAAAAAACAATACATTAACCTGAAAACTCAACACCAAAAATAAAAAAAAAAGTAAAATTTAAAACACCAACCACTATCAAAACAACACCCCCCCCCCCCAAAAAAAACACTGTCGTAGTATAAAAATAAAGACCCACGTAACATAAAAAAAACTGCTTAATATAAAATTTAAAAAAGACCCGAAAAACCCCTCCTTAATACACAAAAATTAAAAAGGACAAAGTAGAACACATTGACAAGACCCGTAAAACAATCACTAGTTCAGGGACTTGATCTGCCTAACTGGACAAGATGTTTCACAGTAAACCAAGGTAGCAATTTATAGGGTCCCAATCTTTACACAAAAATGCCAAGGTAGCGAATAGGTCCCAAGGTAAACTGATCGAGAGAGAGAGAGAGAGAGAGAGAGAGAGAGAGAGAGAGAGGCCCCCCACACACGCATTGTCTCTCATTGTCTCCCTAATATTGAGAGACAGCAGTACCACCACCAGAGACACTTCCTACTGTACCCCCAACACCTACATATTAATTACAAAGAGAAACTGCCTATTTTTACCAAACTGACGACCTTAAAAAAATCAATTAAAAATAATTGCTTAATTATTATAAATTTCTCAAGCTAATTATTTTTTTTTTCATAGAACAAACTATTTGAAAACTTGGGATTTAATACTAAATTACGTATTCCTGTATCCCTAGCGGTGGTCGTTCCTTATACTGGATTAAAAAAATGATTAAAGGTTATGATATCGATGAAGATTATATTTTTCTTTCATCACGTTGGCAAAGTACTATTACGGTAATTTATTTCTTAATTACATCCCCTCCTACCCCACATGTGGTGGTGGTGAGTGGGTGGGGGCGAGTGTGTGTGATGATGAGCAAAGTGGTGAGATGAGTGTGTGGTTGTGGTGCGAGTGTGGGGCAGTGGTGAGCGTGTGGTGGTGAGCGTGAGGTGGTGTGGTAAGCGTGTAGTGGTGAGCGTGAGGTGGTGAGCTTGGTGATAATAGTTCTCTAAGGTAAAAAATATCTAAGGTAATATTTCCTTAACAATTATTTCTCTAAGATAATATTTCTCTAAGGTAATATTTCTCCTAAAGTTATATTGTACATCTCTAAGGTAATATTCTTCAGGCATAATTATATACATAGTCTCTTCATAAACTATAAAATTCAAGTATAGATTCAACATGTTATTAAGGGTGAGAAATGATGGTCATTTTGTAATTAAATTAAAAGGTAAAATTGAGTTAATTTTGGTAATTACCTGAGCTGGCGGGTCAGAAGGCCACAGATGCCAGGCCCGGTAACATTGAAAAGCAGCGTCATTAACACAATAGTGATAGTGAGGATGATGACACTGTAGCAATACAAGCAAAAACAAGATTGATGATGATTGGTAAAGATGAGGATGATGATGATGTTGATATTGACAATGACTGTCTCATAGTGATGATAACAATGATAATGATGGCGATATTGAAATTAACGAGAAAAGTATAACTAATAAGCAAGCAAGAGTGAGTGAGTGAAACAAAGTTATTTTGTACAGTACAGTATTAGTAAGAGTTGTAGTGAAGATCCATACCTTAGTAATAATAACAAAAATAATATTAATAAAATTAACTCTGAGGACACTACTCGGTTGAGTGTCCATACTTGGATCTGGCAAATGCCCATCCACTTGAGGTCACAGCTCAAGGCCCCCAAGAACATGACAAAGTTGATACCCTCGCCAAACTTGCGTTTAACAAGGATACTGTTGAATACAATCTTGGTCTGTCAAAAAGAACCTTTAAAACTGTAATTTGGCAGAGAATTATTGATGAATTTGACACAAGCACACAAGTGCAAACAGGCACTAGTAAATCCATTGTTTACCATGACGAGATGTATCAAGTGAAACATGTATATGGAGCAAGTAACAAGATCACTAGATTACAAGATGTTGTAACTGCTAGACTAAGGTTAGGGTATAAGTACCTCTGGCAGTACAGTATTGTATATCCCACATGCAGATGTGAACAAGACGAAATGTAAAGTGTGTGGCCAGACATATGGCCACACACTCGAGCACTACGTCCTCGACTGTGTGAAGATAGAACCTTTTAACAGGTCCACGCACACTGTGTGTGAAATGGCACATCGCTATCTCTAATGGCAAGATAGCTGACATATTAAGATTGTATCCATTTTTTTGGCACTTAAAAGCTCCATCATTTCTAATGTATGGAACCAAACACAATGTGCTTGAATAACTCACGCAAATGTGAATAACAAATTGTGCAGCCTCACACTCCTGTACTCAAGTAGGTGCAAATAAATTACCCTCTATGTATAGAACCAAGCAAATTTATTTTGAAATTATCTGTAACAGTCAATGCCATAATATCCTGACCACGGGGGTTAGTTATACAGACCTTTTGTGAACTCTACTCTGTAATCCTTGTGCACTACGGGTCAAAGGATGAGTATGGGGTACACAATAAACTAGCTGCTTTAGGAGGCAAAATTAAAAAATAATAAATAAATCAAGACTGAAGAAGCCACAAGTCCAGAAAACTGTGAGGGCAAACTTTTTTGGAGTGAGAATTGTAAACTCTTGGAACAATCTGCCAGTGTGTATTGTTACGGCACCGAACGTGAGCTCTCTCAAGACCAGACTTGACCAACACTGGTACAGGTACAGATACTTGTACATTCAGCAGTCAGTACATGTCCAATACTTGCAAACAGTGCATAACAGAGACGTGACCGACCACCCAAGTGGCTAACAAAACGATCAGTGGCTGTAATAATAATAACAATATTGATGATGCCAATAATAAAAAAATAAAAATAATAATATAATACCTGATGCACCTTAAGTTTACCTTTAAACTTATTATCAACCTGAATCAATTTTGAACTTGAGGTAAAATGTTTCCATCCGCACCTCGATTATGCGGTTCAGTTCTGGTGCCCCTATTATAGAATGGATATAAATTCACTGGAGTCGGTGCAGCGAAGAATGACAAAAATGATTCCGGGACTTAGAAACCTTCCATATCAGGATAGGTTAAAGAAACTTAACTTGCATTCCCTAGAAAGACGAAGAGTGCGGGGAGATATGATAGAAGTATTTAAGTGGGTGAAAGGAATCAATAAAGGGGATATAGATAAAGTTCTTATAATATCCGAGCAGGATAGGACTCTGAGCAACGGATTCAAGTTGGATAAGTTTAGGTTTAGGAGGGAGATAGGAAGAAACTGGTTCACAAATAGGGTGGTGGACGAGTGGAACAAGCTTAGCAACTATGTAGTAAGTGCGGGAACTCTGGAAAGTTTCAAAAGGAGGCTAGATAGATTCATGGATGATAGAGAGTGGTAGTAACTCTCGACAGGAGCTGCCATGCACAGGCCAACCGGCCTATTGCAGACTCCTTATTTTCTTATGTTCTTTTGTAATTACAGTAATTTATCACTATGACGGTGTTGGTCCCACTTGTGTATGTACTGTATATACAACTTATCCATCAAACCAAGGAAACACAGAATTAAAGTTATATATATATATATATATATATATATATATATATATATATATATATATATATATATATATATATATATATATATATAAAGGGTAAAATGGGTAGATTTATGGTATTTGTTTAATATGTTAATATTTATATTAATATGTTAATAGGCAGTTTATTCAGCCCCGCTCTAGGGCTTTTCATGAAAATAAATAGCAGAAATTATGATGGTTTTAATTAATGCTAATAGAGTTAAATTGCATGTAAAATATTGAAATCCCACATATACGAGGAGAGGTGTATATTATATATATATATATATATATATATATATATATATATATATATTATATATATATATATATATATATATATATATATATATATATATATATATATATATATATACAGTAACTTTAATTGTTTTCCTTGGTTTAATGGATAAGTTGTATATACAGTACAAACACAAGTGGGACCAACATAAGAGAAGCTTTTCCCAAATTGGTTGTCTTTTATTGTTATCTGTATATAGTACCACGGTATAGGTTAAGTTTTGAGGGTAGGTTAGGTAAGTTCAGTTCAGGTTGGGGTACATTAGGTTAGGACAGTTCAGGTCAGGTCAGTTTAAATTACAGAAGAAATTGCATATTCAAGCTATGACCATTTTGTGATTCTCCATATTTATCATCACACGCACACACGCACACACACACACACACACGGGAGGGAGGCGGCCTCTACTCACTCACCCCTCCGACAGTTACTGGCACACGACCAGCATTAATTGGCCACCGAGGGTCCTCTACTTCAGTTATCAACACCACTAACTCTGTCGTAATTATCACCACTTTGCCCACCACCTCCTACGTCACCACCACCTCCTACATCACCACCACGACCTACATCAGCAACATTTCCTTCAACATCACCAACACCTCCTTCACCATCATCAACATACCAACACCTCCTTCACCACCACCATCCTCTCCATCACCACCACCTCCTAAAGACTATCACTTCAACCACCACCAAACACATGGGAGTTCCTGTGTCTGTTCATGATTAAAATAAATAAAATAATAATCGTGGTCATTAATGTAAAAATATTTCAGAAATTAGACATCCACAAACGTATTAACAAACGAAACTAAAACCCACGAAACTAAGTACAGACGGAGCTTTGAGCGGCTGAATTACGTGGTTAAGGGATCTTGGCCGTAAGGAACCACATAAAAAATATGAACAGATGGCACACGAACAGAATTACGTTAACACACAAGACTTCAATTACGTTAACAGGAACACTAACATATTCTACAAAATTCAACTTAGTCATATTTACTTAATATGACGGTGAGACACAGTAACAACATGCCTGGTTGATGAGGGGAATGCATTCAATTCAGAGTGAATGATTCAAACTACGCGATCCCTTTTTATGAACCAGAGATATTTAGTCGGATACATATTTATCAGTCTAACTTATGGTACATATTGGCTTATGAAATTAGGCTATAAGTTTGTATTAATTTTCTAATATTAATTTATTTGTAATCTAATCAGTGTTTGAGCTTTACAAAGCAAGAATAAAACTGATGTCAAGAGCCCATGTTGACAATCAAACTGTGGGCAGAGCTTCTGACCACTACATCATGTTCTCCCAGGAGTATAAGTTACATTTAAAAGATTTCTCCAGATGAAAGGTTACTCTCAAGATTAAGGAGAATCTATAATATAAAACTTACAATAATTTCAATACTCTCATCGGATTCTCTGAGGTCTGTAGATCAAGGAAATCCAACTTCAGTTGTGAACGGTCATCTCATAGCCTCACACGAGAAAGGCATTTCGGAATATATTTTCACCCAGAACTCACGGTAATGCAGAGGGAAAAGCACAAGAAACTCCTACAGGGCTTGAAGCAGAGGAGGAACGAGGACGGGTGTACATGGGTTATATCCAGGGGGAGGGTAGTGGAAGAAAGAGCACCAGCACAGAGCCAGGGGGCAGCAGTACACCCGCCACCTACTCTACCTCCCACCTCCCTAGACCAGCATCCGCCAGTAGTGTCGGCAGAATATGAAATAAGGCCCTCAAAACACCCATAATGGGATAGGGTAAGCTGTCTAGTGCCTGTATCGACGGACAATTACTCATCCCAAACACAACCCTAACACACTATTAGCTGAACTAGCCCACAGCAAGGCGGTCAGCTCGCCACCTCCTACCTCCTCCTAAATTTATTCAATTTCCGAACTAAAACTTCCTTCTTCCAGCTCTGATCTTCTTTCATCCTCTCTATCTCTCTTTAAAAAAAAAAGCTCTACCTCCCACCCAGGAGGAAGCGAGCACCACGTAAGCAATGACATCTCTGACCACACCCCGCAAAATACAGTATATTTAACAAATGCTGCAGCTGCTGAGAATGGAGGGGGGCCAGAGTCACTGCCAAGAGCAAAGACGTTACCGAGAACAAATTCTGGCTCGGAAGTCAGTCCACTAATACTGACACGTTCCTTAATAAGAAAGCGGAGTCTGAAACACTACTGAAGGTGCATCAATCCTATATAGTAGGTGTTGTAGAACTGTTGTACAAGAACAGGATAATCGACCAAGAGGAATGAGAGTTCAGTACTGACGGATAGGACTTATTTACGAACTTGCAAGAGGGGTGTGGTTATCTATGCTGGGCAAGACCTTAGATCCAGCCAAGTGAGGGTACAGGAGAGGATGATTTTGAAGAATCCAAGTGGTGTAAAATTAAACTAAAGGGGAGCGACTTATTTATTGTCAGGTGTATCTACAGATAACCAAACTGTAGCTTACTAAACCAAATGAACTTAAGAACCTTAATAAGCAACACAACGACGCTCAACCCTAGCCACCTCCTTATCATGGGGGACTTTAACTATGGCGACATTGACTGGAGAAAGGAGTCCACACTTCCCTTGCAATGCTGACATACAACTGCATGATGCTGTCCTTATATCCAACACACTGCCAAAGTGAGAGTTCTTGAACACATACTGTACATAACCTATAAACTGAAAATAACATCATACAGGCCATCTACACTGATGGCTCTCTTAACACTGTCTGGGGGAGGGGCTGAAGTACGGTCATTATGACTCAGCCTAATGATAATGTAATGGAGAAGGGAGCTCACCTTGTGTTGAGGGAAGACCATGCCTGAGGCAGCGCATCTTATCATCTCCCACGACCAAGGACACCAAGCCTGGAGAAATAATTATATCAATGAAAATAATTACTAAATAACAAATATAATAAAAATAAATATATACTGTGTGCAGTACTGTATAGGATACATAAACACACAGTACTGTAGAAGTATAAATATAAACATATGAAACAAAATAAAAAAAATATTATATACAGACAAAAAAATCAGTCGAATTTAAAAATAAGTAAAGAAGTACACTGCCCCCTTAATTAACACGGGTTTGTTCAACGCAGATCCGCTCTAACACTTTTTTTATAACTACCTTTAACACAGGGTTAAGGTTTGCTCTAATGTGGGTTGAGTTGGGCAACACGGGGAAAATTCAGACGAATGCTTTCAGGTAAAAACATTCTGCACGGGCCAGCATTCGGGTCCATTGCAGTCCACAAGTAGCGTCCCCATGCCTCTTGGGTCAAAGTTTAGCTAGTGCTTGGTATGGCCGCAAACAAAACTTTGCTTGGATTAACATAAATTGAATGTAAACATTTCTTTTTGCCAGTGAGATTTAGTGGGAGTTATGTTATGGTTATTTTTCAACTCGTAATTTCAAGTAGATGAACTAAATATTCTTCGTGTTTTTTTTATTCAGTTACATACACACACAATCCTACATTATGTGCAAAAAAATATATAATAATACTTATAGCTAAAAAAAGAAAAATATTAAACATTGCTTCGTGCGCCAGTGGGAGGGGGAGCATTGTTAAGGTAAGTCCACAACTGGGCCGGGTTGCTATGGTGAAGCTTGAGGGAGACCACACAGCGCAAAGTGGCAGACCAAAGGAGACAAAGTTCGGGTATGTGGAAGATTCATACAGTTGAAATTTGCATAAAAGGAAATGCATTATAGATTAAATAAAGTTTACGACATTAGATTTACCACAAAATTAGAGACATTCTGCATGATAAGACAATCCAATAACTTTATGAAGAAGGTTGAAAATGTGACTCGCACCAGTTCTTCACATGACCAATTTATCAGATGAAAGGTTGAGAGAGGAACATCTCTAAAGGCTGGATATGGTTCAAATTCATGGGGAAAATTGGTCCATGTAAGCATTATAACTGCGGAGAAGGTGGTTCAGGAACTTACATCTTGGACATGGTGGCAGAGTTTTGCTGGGTAAATTGATCACTATGCACTTAACAAAGCAGTTGCAGCCTGTGATGATATTTTCAACATTTGGTCTTGTCCAAGTAAACGTGAGAAATAATCTTGAAAATGAATAAGCAGGAAAACTTGTGACTTTTCAAACAACTAAATCAGTGAAATTATTTAAGTACAGCGATATGTTTTATGTATGGGAAATAAATTGTAATACATACATAGGTTAGCAATTAAATTCGTACAGGTACACGAAAAAATTGGCCCGTACTACTGTAAAATTACAGTAATTAAGAAATATATTAACCTAAGAAAAACGTAATACAGTGCTGTAGATTAAATTGTTCCTTGCTTTATAAGAAATCAGGAATATCAACAGTTAGTTCTATTTTATTCGCATAATTCATTTTGAAAATTAGCACTTGTAAAAAATTATCAGTACAGTACAGTATATTAATTAGCTTGTTTGTTGTGTTATGCGTTATCAAATTACAGTATTACCTCACGTAAATCTTCAGTTACGAAGCAACAACTCGAAACATTATGAGATTACACTTACTAAGTCTTTGTGTGTCGGAATAACGATAAATAAATACTGTAAATAAAATAAAATGTAATCCACAATAGTATCCCTTCATAATCATAAAAATAGTCCATTTTCTCTTATTGACATATCGTTTACTATGGTTGGCATCATAAGCAGGACCAACAAGCCCTTCTTTCAATCATTACATTGTCGTATTTCACTTTTTTTTCTCTTGCTCTTCATATTAATAATTTTCTCGGCAAATTATTCCTTTTAAATAAACATCGTCATAAAATAGAGTCTAACACAGCTCAACTTGTCGGCCTCACACGACCTGTCACAACATTTGGCCAAAATGGCGCCCGAAGGTCTTAAAATGTCTACATGAAAATCAGCAACAGGTGCGAACACTCACCTCCTCTGTCTCCCCGTCCCCGTGCAGCGGTGACACTTGACGCGATGACACTTATAAAACTTGTTTACACCCACAACAATCATTATTAAAACTTTTCCCCGGGTTTAAGTATGCGTAGCAGCAACGTCTCTTGCAAAGATACGATGACGGTTGGGGAACTAGAGGTAGGTGCAGGTAAAGCAGCTCAGGTGTACGACGAGCGTCACGGCCAACCCTCGCTATCTCACGGCCAACCCTCGCTATCTCACGGCCAACCCTCGCTATCTCACGACCAACACTCGCGCTATCTCACGGCCAACCCTCGCGCTATCTCACGGCCAACACTCGCGCTATCTCACGGCCAAAACTCGCGCTATCTCACGGCCAACCCTCGCGCTATCTCACGGCCAACACTCGCGCTATCTCACGGCCAACACTCGCGCTATCTCACGGCCAACACTCGCGCTATCTCACGGCCAACACTCGCGCTATCTCACGGCCAACCCTCGCGCTATCTCACGGCCAACACTCGCGCTATCTCACGGCCAACACTCGCGCTATCTCACGGCCAACACTCGCGCTATCTCACGGCCAACACTCGCGCTATCTCACGGTCCAACACTCGCGCTATCTCACGGCCAAATCTTTATAGATGGGAAGCACAAGGCTATTTTTGCAACCCACACAAAATAAAAGTCTCCCCTACAATACCCACTTAAAATGTCACAATAAAACCAAATTTTCACTTAGAATTGAGAGCCCAATAATTACATAAACCTAATAGCTGTAATCAACAGTGAAGATTTACCATCCATTTTCCACGGCCAGACGACAATTTTACGGCCAAAGTAGAGAAATTTGGCCGTGGAAACGCCCATCTGGCAACCCTGGAGTTGCGGGTAACGTTGGGTACACTTCGAGACTGAGAACGTCTCTGTCATATGAAGAGTGGATCCGGGTTCAGGAATTTAAACGAGTAGTAAGGCTTTGTCTCAATCTCTTCAAACGACATTGTTTCTCTTCTTTCTGTATACTATCATAATTTAATTTATTATTTACCAAGCTTTTTTCATGTTACTAATTAGCAAAAACAAGAATAAATATAAACTGATACAAGTAAATTACAATCAAAAATTAATTTAGTATTAGCGATATTACTTGTCCGCCGAAGTCCTTCGTCCATACATTGGAACGACGTTGTTGATTTGAAACACATTAAATCGAACTTTTAAAGGCCAATTTAAATACACTTTTAAAAGCCAATTTAAATATACTTTTAAAAGCCAATTTAAATATACTTTTAAAAGCCAATTTAAATATACTTTTAAAAGCCAATTTAAATATACTTTTAAAAGCCAATTTAAATATACTTTTAAAAGCCAATTTAAATACGCTTTTAAAATCTAGTTAAATTACACATCAAAATATTATGATTCCTTAATGTAGAGTTTTGTTCTTCCTTATTCTCGCTGTATTGAAAATTAGAAAACGTAATGAAGATAACATAGGAGATACTGCTGAAGGATACGGGAGAGTTTGTCATTACTGAATACATGTATATATTAATGCGCCGTTTGACCCCGTTTGATAGAACAGTTAGCGCCGTTCGACCCCGTTTCACAGAACAGCTTGCGCGCCCATTAACCCCGTTACATAGAAGTTAGCGCGCCTTTTGACCCCGTTTCAGAGAACAGCTTGCGCGCCCATTAACCCCGTTACATAGAAGTTAGCGCGCCCTTTGACCCCGTTTCAAAGAACAGTTATCGAGTCGTTTAACCCCGTTTCATAGGGCAAAGAAGAATGCGGTCAGTGTGGCGGCCGCAACGATGACGCTCCACTTAGTATATTTTCGGATAGTTTTAATAGGTATAAATTCCTGTTTAAGGATGCTTAATGGCGTATTTACTTAACTATAACGTATATGCGAATAATAATAAAAAAAGGTTTGACATCGCTTTCTGAACAAAGTGCATTCAAGACGACCAACATGACACTCCACAAGTACCAACGTATTTCACCGACTTACTGAGCCTCTCCACCACCAAAATCATGCAAACAGTATATATAAATTTATTTTTCTAACTAATCAACAATTCACATTCTTCCATAGTAAATAATCTTTCGTGAAAATAAAAATAAAATACAATATAAATAAAATCCATTGAGAATAAACCATTGGCATTATCTCAAAGTTGGGAATAAAGTTTTCAATCCTGTGACGTTGGTATATTATGGAAAGCATTTTCATTCCTACGTCATTATTCTGAAGTTGTTATTTATTATACTATACAACTTAAGATATCTGTAGTGAGTCCATTCATGTTTATATATTACGTGTATATAATAATTGGTAATCTCATCGTTAACACTACGGTAATATGTAAGCCTTTTAAAATTAATAAGGACATGTATTCTAACCTAACCTTACCTGTCTGTCTAGCCTTATATCTACCATCCCGTCTATCTGTCTAGCATTGTCTACCATCCTACCTACCTGTCTAACCTCATGTCTACCATCCTATCCACCTGTCTAGCCTTATATATACCATCCCGCCCATCTGTCTAGCCGTATGTCTACCATTCCAGCTGTTTGTCTATCCCCGTCTCTCTCTCTCTCTCCTTTCCTTCCAAAGACCTTCACAACATTCATTATTATTATTATTATTACCCAATTTACTGTTCTCTCAGATCAGAGGAATAGAGGAGGCAAGAATAACAAGAGATAACGAATAAATTAGAAGGGGGAAGAAAGGGAGAATAACCAAGAATAAAGGGAAGAAGGATAACAAGAATAACAGGAGGAACAGAACAATACAAATAACGCGAAAGTGAAGATACAGAAATTAATGAAGAGAAGGAAGTACAAAGATTATGTGACGGGGGAGATGATGATGTGACGGGGAGAGATATGTGACGGGGAGAGAGATCATGTGACGGGGGAGTTATATCATGTGAAGGGGAGAGAGATCATGTGACGGGGGAGTTATATCATGTGAAGGAGAGAGATCATGTGACGGGGGAGTTATATCATGTGAAGGGGAGAGAGACCATTTGACGGGGAGAAAGATCATGTGACGGAGGAGAGATAATTACTGTCTCTCACGTCACACACTAGTAGGAGGAGCTGCCGGGTGACGCTGTTGTCATTAATTCACAGCAAAGTCACAAGAATCCACGAGAGAGAGAGAGAGAGAGAGAGAGAGAGAGAGAGAGAGAGAGAGAGAGAGAGAGAGAGAGAGAGTCTTCAGGCAAATGAGATATATTGAGTCTAATAATAAAAAAAAAAGATCTGATACAGTAAAGAAACAAAAAAAAAAATTCTCTCCTCATTATTCTATTGTTTTTACTGTCATCACAACACAAAATTTGCCCACCAAACACGAAGACTTGTCCCTGAGTTTATAGGAGTGAGTGAACTATGTGTGTGTGTGTGTGTGTGTGTGTGTGTGTGTGTGTGTGTGTTCATGATATATAACCTGCCTACTATATATATATATGTGAATGTAATAAAGGTATATATGAATGTATGTATATGTATAGCTAAAATTTATCTATGTATAATATCCACGTATAAATTCAATATCTGTATCTATGCTAATATTAAACATGTAATTGTGGCCGTAACCAAACTCATCAACCAACAATTTTCTCAGTTCCCCCTCACCAAATCTGCCTTAATTTGCTGATACTATATATACCTGGAACTCCTAAAGGTGAGCTGGGTTAATTAGGATGAGTTATGGATTAATTAGTAATGGAACACCTTGATGTACAATGTCTTAGTCTACTCAATTACACAAAACACACATACACACAAACACACATACACACACACACACACACACACATACACACACACACACACACATACACACACACACACATTTTAGGGTGTTAGAAAAGACAAAGTTCACTGATACTTCCTGACACTCTTTCGGATAATGACTGACACTTTGACGTTGGTTGACACTGGCTGACATTATTCCTGACACTGGCTGACATTATTCCCGACACTGGCTGACCCCTGACAATGCCCGACACTATTCCTGACACTGGCTGACATTATTACTGACACTGCTCCTGACACTATTCCTGACACTATTCCTGACACTGCTCCTGACACTGACACAGCCACAAGCACACACACGACCATGACTTGATGCTAGGATATTTACACCTCTCTCACGAGTAAACATTGAACATTGACATTTTATTTTCTCAAACACCCTCATATATACGTACACAAATACGTACATACACATCAAGGGTATACACAAAACACAGGCTATATGCACTTAAGCCTTACATACACACACACAACACAATGACATATATAGACGGTAAATAAATGAAAATAGTTTTACCATGTCACGTGTATGGTTCAAAATACAGTAAATATGGACGAGTAATAGAACAAAAAACGAAATAACTAAAAATACTAAAAAATATGAAGAAGAATTAGCCACAGGAACTCAAGCAAACTGATCCTCCTAAGGTAAAGGATATTGACTGAGAACTTCTTAGGAATCAATAGAAGCTTTTCTCACCCCACGAAGGATATCAACCAACTATTCTCACTCCACGAAGGACATCATTATCCTTTTCTCACTCCACGAAGGATATCAACCAACTATTCTCACTCCACGAAGGACATCAACCAATAAATTTTAAGTCAATCTATGCAGTTGTGACAAAGTTAAGACAGACAAGTACTTATGTGAATGATAAACAACTCTAACCACCAACACAAACCAGGTAACTAGGTTATTAGTATTAACTACCTGTCGCTTCATTGAGGTAAAGTTTTAATTGACAGTTCATTACAAAAACAAACATAAATAACTAGGGATTAATTAATGACTTTATACTAATGACACAGACGGCTAATTACCCATAATCAGCTTCAGTAAAGGTAGTTAAGAGATCGTAATTCATGTAGCAATTAGTGAATGAAGGTCTGAGGGTTGGCGACCATGGCCCACCAATCATCATATACGTTTTGAGGCCTTTTTCCCCAAATCCTCTCTGACATTGAGTATTTCCATTAATATCTCTTACCTGGTCTCCATACCCATAATTTGACCCATTAACATCTCTACACATTACCCTATTTTTTATCAATTAATATATCCACCATTAGACCATTATCCCTAAGTACAAGGCTATATTATCCAATTTATTATATATATCCAGTACATTCCTCCTTGACACAACCAATCCACTATGCAAAAGGTTTCATCCCGGGCCGAACTGTTCCCCCCGTTGCGTTACTGTTAGAGAATACAATTTGGGTCTGTCAAAAAGAACCCTTAAAACTGTAATTAGGAAAGAACTTATTGATGAGTTTGACGCAAGTAGACAAGTGCAAACAGGCACTAGTCAATCCATAGTTTACCATGATGAGATGTATCAAGTGAAACATGTTTATGGAGCAAGTAACAAGATCACTAGATTACAAGATGTTGTAACAGCTAGATTAAGGTTAGGATATAAGTACCTTTGGCAGTATGTTCCTCAAGCAGATGTAAACAAAACTAAATGTAAAGTGTGTGGCCATACATATGGCCACACACTTGAACACTACGTCCTCGACTGTGTGAAGATAGAACCTTTTAGGGACAGGTCCAAGCACACTGTGTGTGAAATGGCACAACACTTCATCTCTAATGGCAAGATAGCCGACATATTAAGATTGTATCCACTTTTTTGCACTTAGTATCTATGTCAGTTCTCATGTACAGAACCAAATACGCAATGTGCTTGAATACCTCCCACGTAAATGTGAATAACAAAGTGTGAGGCCAGACATACTGCCTCACACGCCTGTTCTCACGCATTTGTGAATAAGTTACCCTTTATGTATAGAACTAAACAAATAATGTAAATGAAATACTGTGTAACTTTCAGTGCCATAATATCCTGACAACCGGGGTTAATTATTATGACCCTTTGTAAACCCTACTCTGTAATCCTTTTGCGCTACCGCTCACAGGATGAGTGTGGGGTGCACAATAAAGTAGCCGCTGCAAGCGGCAAAATAAAATAAAATAATGTTAGAGACCTTTTATCCTGTTGGGTTGGTTTTAGAGTCGCTATTATTTTCCCGTTTCTTCCTGTTGCTTTGGTGGTCGAGAAATTTTAGTTGCGCTACTGTGTGTGTGTGTGTGTGTGTGTGTGTGTGGAAAACAGACCATGTAAAGTGAACCAATTATAAAAGGATTAAAGAACTAAAGCAACCTCAGTCAAAACTACACAAAGGAACACCAAACTGAAACACACCAAGTACCAGGTAACCAGACTCAGGTAACCAGACCAGGTAACCAGACCCAAGTAACCAAACTCAGGTAACCAGACCCAAGTAACCAAGCTCAGGTAACCAGACTCAGGTAACCAGACTCAGGTAACCAGACTCAGGTAACCTATCAGGCCAGGTATAAAGCAAGAGAGAAGCCAATGAGCCCTTTTGAAAGCTTACACATCACATAGATATTCTGTTCTTATTGACCACCAAAGGATATAAGTAGTTCTAGTTATTTTAATGGTGTACTTTAGTGGTGATATATTCTCAGGGGAACTTAAGTTATTGGTGAGACTTGCCCGAAGGTCTAGTGGCTTATATCCAGGTTGCAGATTCTTTCATGATGTTAAAACTTGGTAGTATTAGTCTGAGAACGAGTGTAAACACGTATCTATGTTTATTGTTTACCTGTACTGTTTATGTATACCAGGTATTGTATTGTGTATCTGTATTATCTAAGTATACATTGTTTACGTGTACTGTTAATGTCTTTTATGTATACCTGTACTGTCTATGTATATTATCTGTGTGCCTAAGAGGAAGAGGTAGAAAAGAAGACAAGTAAAATAGTGAATACAAAATAAAGTCTAAAAATAAAATTAAAAACGAAAAATAACCAGAAATTAGTCATTGGTTGATCGACAAAAACAAAAATCCCTCACGAACACAATTTCAGTCAGATCAGAAAAGGCAGTAATGAGGTAAATGAACACAGCGAAAAAACAAACAAAACGAGTAAACAAAAGAAATGTGGAAATTATAACAAGAGATAAACATGAGAGAGCTATGAACAAGAGAAAGTCAATATGGGGGTGTCAGGTGTGGTGAGTACCGTGTGTTTGTGAATGATCGATGGATAACGTTAAAAAAACCCACATGCTTGTTGACTATCCCACCCCACCCCTCTTGCGTCAGTATCAATATAAGAGCGGAGTTTGTGTGTGTGTGTGTGTGTGTGTGTGTGTTTTAATACATGTACTCTCTGCTTTACCTCAATAACTAAGACACAATCAACAGCGGTCAAAACAGATCAATTACTTCACTGAATTTGGCTGACTTCACACTCTTGCCTCACCATCACAGGCTGTTAAAGTAGTTGGAATTAACGTACCACTCACGGACGATAGACGGATCGACATGCAACGGACACTAAACGAACGGACGCTGGACGTTAACACGGACATTGGGTATCACATAAGATCTCCTAAACCACATTCCTACATATTAAGGGAAACTTACACATTCCTACATATTAAGGGAAACAACTTACACATTCCTACATATTAAGGGAAACTTACACATTCCTACATATTAAGGGAAACAACTTACACATTCCTACATATTAAGGGAAACTTACACATTCCTACATATTAAGGGAAACTTACACATTCCTACATATTAAGGGAAACAACTTACACATTCCTACATATTAAGGGAAACTTACACATTCCTACATATTAAGGGAAACAACTTACACATTCCTACATATTAAGGGAAACTTACACATTCCTACATATTAAGGGAAACTTACACATTCCTACATATTAAGGGAAACTTACACATTCCTACATATTAAGGTAAACTACACATCCCTACATATTAAGGGAAACTTACACATTCCTACATATTAAGGGAAACTTACACATTCCTACATATTAAGATTAACTTACACATCCCAACATATTAAGGGAAACTTACACATTCCTACATATTAAGGGAAACTTACACATTCCTACATATTAAGGGAAACTTACACATTCCTACATATTAAGGGAAACTTACACATTCCTACATATCAATATACATTTCCATTTCAACTGCAGTGTCGTGGTTTTAACAGATACTTTAGCCTCGACTCTCATATTGCTAAGGGAAAAATCTTGAAAATATTTACTCAGTTCGCCACAAGTAAGGTTTGAGTTGCACGGCCCTTCATTGTGCAGTTTGGGTGCAATATTGCTTTTGCCAATGTGGTGGGCGTGGGGGAGGGGGGGGGGGGCGTGGGTGCGGGTGTCCTTGTGGTTGTTGTAAAGAATTTTAATCTAGGCCACTCAGCATGTGAACAGAAATCCGGCCATTTCATGCAATAGAACCTATTTCATTTCGTCATCGTTGTAATGTATAACTCAACATACAGTTCATCTAGGAATTGTAAGGGGTCGCGTCTACCGCCTTAGTGTAGTTCTGTATAAGGAAATAGAAGAATAAGGAAAAAATAAAATGGTGGGTTCCTATACCAGTCAATTTGCATCTCTTACCGTATCTGCAAGAGTTATTGAAGAATCCCCAAATGTAAAAGTAGGACAAAATAATCCCCCAAAAGAAAAGTAACAAAATAATCCACCTAAATAAAAGTAACAAAATTATAACCCAAATAAAAGTAGCATAAAATTATCCCCTAAATAAAAGAAACAAAATTATCTGCTAATAAAAGTAGCATAAAATAACGACCTAAATGAAAGTAACATAAAATTATCCCCAAATAAAAGTAGGCTTACGACACTCCCTTATAAATACCAACACCATATTTAATGTTTATGTAGTGGTGAAGAAAGAATTAAATCCCGTACGATACAGTATAGATATGTTATACAGACAAACAGACAGACAGACAGGAAAAACAGACAGAGAGACAGACAGGACGAAAGATATACAGACAGGTAGGAAAACAGACAAACAGGTAGGCAGGAAAAAACAGACATACAGACAGACAAACACATAGAAGGACAGACATGAATGAACACACACAGACATACAGACAAACACACAGACAGACAGGCACACACGAGACATATTTTATCCCTCTCAATACTGGAAAAGACGAAATATTTAGCCGGGTTTGTTTTGAATGCCTCGAGAAAAGGAACAAAGACTTGGAGACGGAACCAAACATACACACACAAACTTTTATAATGGAATAAGATACATGGCCAACTTTTCCTGTTCGTGGCCAGGTGTATCGTGGCCAGGTGTATCGTGGCCAAAGTGTATCGTGGCCAAGTGTATCATGGCCAGGTGTATTTTCTTCTCTTTACCTTCGTGATTCACACACCGATTGTATCTATACACTAAATACATATGGACGACGATGACGATAAGGACGATGATGACGATATTATGACGATAAAGACGACGATGACGATATTATGACGATATGGACGACGATGACGATAAGGACGATGATGACGATATTATGACGATAAACATAAGAACATAAGAAAATAAGGAGTCCGCAATAGGCCGGTTGGCCTGTGCATGGCAGCTCCTGTCGAGAGTTACTACCACTCTCTATCATCCATGAATCTATCTAGCCTCCTTTTGAAACTTTCCAGAGTTCCCGCACTTACTACAAAGCTGCTAAGCTTGTTCCACTCGTCCACCACCCTATTTGTGAACCAGTTTCTTCCTATCTCCCTCCTAAACCTAAACTTATCCAACTTGAATCCGTTGCTCAGAGTCCTATCCTGCTCGGATATTATAAGAACTTTATCTATATCCCCTTTATTGATTCCTTTCACCCACTTAAATACTTCTATCATATCTCCCCGCACTCTTCGTCTTTCTAGGGAATGCAAGTTAAGTTTCTTTAACCTATCCTGATATGGAAGGTTTCTAAGTCCCGGAATCATTTTTGTCATTCTTCGCTGCACCGACTCTAGTGAATTTATATCCATTCTATAATAAGGACACCAGAACTGAACCGCATAATCGATGACGATATGATGACACCGACGATGACAACACCACCAGGGAAGAGGGGCATAACTACACAAAGGCAAAATAAGGCAAATAAAAAATAATAATATAAATTTCAAATATCGAATATATAATAACTCAATAAAATAAACAAAAATAAACAAATATTTACAAGAAAAAACAAAAACAAAAAAACAATTGAAAAAATCGAAAGAATCAAGTGAAAAATACCTAGTTTAGTTTTATATACTTAATGCATTGTAAATAAAACCTCATTGTAATATATACAAATTTATTATTATTATTATCATTATTATACCCACAAGACAACCCTAACTTGCTAATTACCTCAGAGTGAAAAAAATAATAATTATACAGACATGAACAAAAACACCATTCTATTATTGATAAAGAAATACATTATATAATGGCGTTATACTGTATAATGGCGTGCTGGTCTCGGCTGTGATAACATTTTAACTCTCTAGAATATTCATGTGGCCACTACTCACAGAGGAACCACGATCTTGGCAAGGGCCACACTCCTTACAAGGGCCACAGTCCTTACAAGGGCCACGTTCCTTACAAGGGCCACGTTCCTTACAAGGGCCACGTTCCTTACAAGGGCCACACTCCTTACAAGGGCCACACTCTTTACAAGGGCCACACTCCTTACAAGGGCCACACTCTTTACAAGGGCCACACTTTCTAGGGCCACCAGCACCCTCTTCAATAATTCAAGAGAGTATGAGAGGTTCAAGAGATTAAAAAATCATGAGTTAATATAAGATAATCACATTAAGCCGTCGAGTCTACCTGAGGTCTCCAGCCTGTCCATAATGCATGAGGTCAAGTGTGCAGAGAGCAGGTCACAGTACAGGCAACAGGCCACGGTGCAGGCAACAGGCCACGGTGCAGGCAACAGGTCACAGTGCAGGCAACAGGCCACGGTGCAGGCAACAGGTCACGGTGCAGGCAACAGGCCACGGTGCAGGCAACAGGTCACGGTACAGGCAACAGGCCACGGTGCAGGCAACAGGCCACAGTGCAGGCAACAGGCCACAGTGCAGGCAACAGGCCACGGTGCAGGCAACAGGTCACGGTGCAGGCAACAGGTCACAGTGCAGGCAACAGGCCACGGTGCAGGCAACAGGTCACGGTGCAGGCAACAGGCCACAGTGCAGGCAACAGTCCACAGTGCAGGCAACAGTCCAGTGAAGGCCACAGTGCACGCAACAGGGTACCAGGTCCTTGCTGTGTCTAGACTAGGCTGAATGGAAATACTTGACCCAAAAAAATTTAGGCAACAGTTGCTTTAGACAAAAATCCCTCACGCTGAAAACCAATCCCGGCCAAGTCAGTTAGGAAAGGCGGGTATTAAGCGGACTAACGCATTAACTCAAGTGACGATTTACAGCTGGCTGGACCTGGGGCACGGACCAGTGATCATTAGAACAGGAGGCGAACGTTAAGTAAGTTATTTTACCTATTGATTAAACACTAACCTAACCTAACCTAACCTAACCTAATCTAATCTAATCTAACCTAATCTAATCTAATCTAACCAAACCTAACCTAATCTAACCTAACCTAATCTAACCTAACCTAATCTAAGCTAATCTAATCTAAATTTAACCGAATCCTCTCCAGGTAGAATTCGAGTGTTTAATCTTCAGGTGAAATAAGTTTAGGGCGGAGGAGACCAATCTTCAGGTGGTAAGGGACATGTTATATCCCAGGTGTAACACAAGATTAAACCGAGCGCCGAGTTGAAGAAACAAAATACCAAGTTGATTAACCCTGCCAAGTTAAGGTTGTCAATGAACTGCAGGAAACTTCGGCTACTCAATTATTCAATAAACTCCCGAAGGAGACTAGCAGAGTTCTTGCCGAGGTCATGTTAGTTTGGGTGTCGAGGGGAAGGAGTCAAAGATGTCTCTCTCTCTCTCCTCACCTCACACGTCAAAGGGTAGAGTTAATGATTCTCTTTCCTCACTTCACACGTTGAGGAGGAGTTAAACAGCCCTCTCTCCTCACTTCACACGTCAAGGGGAAGTTAAACGACCCTCTCTCCTCACCCCACACGTCAAGGGGGAGTTAAACGACCCTCTCTCCTCACCTCACATGTCAAGGGGGAGTTAAACGACCCTCTTTCCTCACCCCACACGTCAAGGGGGAGTTAACCGACCCTCTCTCCTCACCCCACACGTCAAGGGGGAGTTAAACGACCCTCTTTCCTCACCCCACACGTCAAAGGGGAGTTAAACGACCCTCTCTCCTCACCCCACACGTCAAGGGGGAGTTAAACGACCCTCTCTCCTCACCTCACATATCAAGGGGGAAATCAAACGATCTTCCTCACCTCACTTCACACTTCACGGCGCCAAGTATTTAGTTAAACACTCAGAGAAAACTTTTTAATTACCTTTCATAAAAAGTCTTACCGATGGTGTGTGTTGAAGTGCGGTGATGCTGATGTGAGATTCACCTTACAACACAATGTTTATTAATTGGTCTTGGCAGTTAATATTCTGTAAACATCCAAGTACGTTACAGAGTTAATAATCTATTAAATACATTAGCATTTAAATGAGTACCTGTCTATTGGATATAATAATAATAATAATAATAATAATAATAATAATAATAATAATAATAATAAAGCCCTAAATATAAATAAACTCACCACCTTCACGATCCAATCCCATATGCAGGTAGAATTTAAGACCCCAGGTGTGGCCAGGTACTATGCACTTAGCACCTGGACTGACTCGTACACGTTCCTTGTTGAGCTCTACCTTTAGCTCGCGTCCTCTCGTAAGAAAAAAGGTAAACACAGACTTAACTACATAAGACAAGAAGACGTCCTGACCACCACAACCTTCACCCATAAGCTCAAGTAACATCGGAAATATTTGGGTTTGGATTCTCATATGATCTTACGTGAGTTTTCTCCCCCAGGATGTGATATAATGCTTCTCATTAGCTTACTGGGGTTAGAAAAATAAAATGAGTATAAAAATATAACAAAGAGGAATTTATCTACATACGTTTATTTATTTTTTTTAGAGAGATTCTGGAAGTTATCTCATACGGGTCCCTCTTAGCACCCAAGACTAAAGACCTGAAAATTAACCTGGGATACGGCCGCCAAAGACCCTGAGGAATTAATAAACACAAACAAATCCTCCTCAGACTATCGACCAAAGAAGAATCAAAATGGACTCAAGTAACAAAGTCAAAAGACCTCGTCGAATTCAAACACGGTCGGATCCCCTCTTAGCAGCCACGACTAAAGACCTCACTCCCTGACGCTCCTCCAGAGTGTCACCGACCCGGCCTGTCCACCAACTAGAGAAAGGAGTTGGCACGGTCTTCTTAATTAAGCCGCGACGCTCACCAACTTGCCGAGTGAATAGGTCCCTCCGGTGCCCTCCCGCTGATCACTGGTTACTGCTGCCACTCCTCCACACCACACCTCTTTCCTCTCTTCCACACCACACCTCTTTCCTCACCCCCCACCACCTCCTCCTTACCACACCTTCCCTCCCTTCCTCACCATACCCCCTCTACACCCTGCTTCTCCCCCCCACTACTGTACACCCCTCACCACACCTTCCTCCCCCACCCACTACACCTCCTCCTTCCTACCCCTCCAACCACTCCTTCTGCCTCCTGCTGGTACCACTGGCAGGACTCCTTCGTCAGGAGGGACTTTAAGAGGTGCCAGAGCGTTCTTCCGTCACGGAATTCTTTTCTTTTTCCATTACGTTCGTCTCCCATTCGTCTGCCAACAGGTTAAAGGACTACGACAAAATGGATTCAGTTGAGCGCTCAGTTCTGCCAGTGAGTTCTTCCTTCACTAAGGTTTAGTGGGACTTAATGCCAGGAAGCAGCCAGTCGAGTCACTACGTTCTTTTACTGCTGAGTTGTTTTGTACTGCCTTCACCCCCACCGAGTTGCTCTCCCATCGGTGCGTTCTTTCGACTTTACTTTTTCCAGCCAGTCACGGCCATCCACCACGCTCTACCACCATCTATCATCTGTTATCTGGCGCGCCGTGCAGACAATTCTACGACAATATACTGTTGGACTCTATCGTTAGCTTTTGACTTAGAGTCAACACACTAAGCCTTTTCAGGCAATGTATTCGACCGCCTTTATTTCCCCATCTGTAAAGTTATACTGTATACCTATTCACACCAGGGTGGACTACGGGTGGGCTACTACCGACACGCCGACATTCACAACAGGTGGTGAGTCTCTTGTCAATTGCGTGCAAGGTTATCAAGAATACTATATACCAACATGTCAATCTAGTATCAGTGTGTGTGTGTGGTTGGTAGCCATGATAATCAAGACACGGAACCCTGGAAACTGATCTCAAAACCTCCTGATAGCTCTCCCCTTCCATCTTCCCTACCTTACCCCTCCCTCCCTCCCTCCTGACCCCCCTCTTCCCCTCCCTTCCCCCATCCCTACCTCTCCCCTCCCTATGGTCCTGTTAGTTCTCTCTCAGCCTTAGGTAGCGTCCATCTGGGTGTCTGGCCCCGGGAGAGCCATCTGTTGGAGGTGGACACAACTAGAAGCCAAGACGGTCGGTCCACCTCACCACTCCAATTAACGCTCAAGAGTGTACCGGCGGTGCACCTTAACCCCTGCATGACAATGAGGTCCAGGGGGGGGGGGGGGAGATTGTTGAAGACTAACTAGTATGTTACTCTCTCTCTCTCTCTCTCTCTCTCTCTCTCTCTCTCTCTCTCTCTCTCTCTCTCAATCACCCTGTCTGCCTGTGTGTGTGTGTGTGTCTGTGTGTGTAATAACAGCCCAGCCCAGAATTTGATGATTTTAGCTTTCAAGATATACCTGTATATAAAATCCAAAGTTAATTTTATTTTAGTCTTGTTACTTTTAACACTTAGGAAATTAACAAAAAAAATTTAGTTTTAGTTAAGATAATTAAAAAAGTAATAAATTTTTTAATTAATTTCAAATGAAAAAAAAAATCATTTGTTCTGATTTTCTATTTACGAAATACGATTTTTTTCCCTATAAATAAGAAATGGAGTTTAATTACAGACTAAAACGACACTAATTAGATATCTCAGGAATTAATGGACCAATGTAATAAGGTTAATTACTTTAGTTAAGTGTTAAACTTATGGTAGTTATTTGTCAATGAATTTAAAAAAAAAGTTCAACCTGAATATTGAAAGTCGTGTTGGTTTGATATAGAGAAATAGTAATATATTTTTTTCATCTGTCTATCTCTCTCTATCTGTCACCTATCCATCCATCCATCTATCTATCCATCTATCTATCTATCTATCTATCTATCTATCCATCCACCCAACCACCCAACCATCCATCCAACCACCCATCTATCTATCCATCTATCCATCTATCTATCTATCTATCTCTCTATCCATCCACCCAACCATCCATCCATCCATCCATCCACTTTTTCTATCCATCCTAGTATACTTCGTTTTGTTATGATGTTGTGCCGTTCATTTCTCGCTCTTGATCACCGTTTTTAATTGAACTGATGACTCAGAACCTATTCCATGTATACAAATCAAATTTCCTCGGCTTGTTTATATGCATATGTTGATAATTTGATGGGAGGGGGTTTTTTCTCGAATGTTTAAAATTGGAAATAATCGATTTTTTTTTTATAGGGGGTGGTGGTGAGGGGGAAGGGGGATGGGGGAGAGAGGGTGGGGAAAGGGGGTGGGGGAAGATGGGGTGGGGGAAGAGGTGGTTGGGGAGGGGTGGTGGTGAGGGAGATGGGGGAGAGAGGGTGGGGAGAGGGGGTGGGGAAGAGGGGGTGGGGGAGGGATGGTGGGGGAGGGGTGGTGGAGGAGAGGGGGTGGGGTTCAGGGGTGGAGGAGTGAGGGGGTGGGGGAAGGAGGTTATCATTCAGTTATTTTCAGTGGAATAGATCACCCTGTATTACGTCATAGTTCCGGGTTCCTTTGTATTGAGTTAGAACGTATTTAACATGTATATAACGTAAAGAGTCTATTCTATTTATCAGGAGTCTATCTATCAAGAAAAGTCTATCGAACACCCTAGGTAAGAAAGAGAGACACGCTCCAGGTAAGAGACATGACCCACGCTGGTTAACCTGAGTTCATTAAAGATTAAATACACCTGTAAACGCCTAGTTAAGGAAGTTCAGGTTACGGGCAAGTCGAAGGGAATGATTGAAACCCGTCTTTTGATACATTCAATATTCATTGATGTGGTCAAAACCTGCAGGAGGAGTCTACCTGGTTGAGACAGCAACATGAAGAATGCAACAAGTTGAGGCTCTAACAGCGACCTGCGGCCACCTTGAGGATTAACTCTCTCTCTCTCTCTCTCTCGGAAGATAACTAACGTCTTGGTGTTCACTTCTCTCCTTCATTCCCTCCTACACACACTACATCATTGACCACCGAAGGGTCAAGACGTACCTGGCGCTCCTCTCGGAGCAGCCAGGTCAACTGTTAAGTTGGCCCATACCAACCCCCTCCCCTGAACCCTCCTCCCCACCGGAATATCCCAAGTTAACCTTCACACAGTGAGGTCCCAGGTACCCAGTGATAACGGACCGTGATACCCAACAACAGCCAGTGATGTGTTAATCCGTCTACGATAGGAAGGCCTAAGACCATACCTAACTCATATAACACCATCTGTGAGGGAATTACTACACCACATGTCCCTCATAACACCATATGTGAGGGAAAAATTACACCAAGTGAGGTCCCTCATAACACCATCTGTGAGGGAATTACTACACCACGTGAGGCCCCTCATAACACCATCTGCGAGGGAATTACTACACCACGCCAGGTCCCTCATAACAACATCTGAGGGAACTACTACACCACGTGAGTTCCTCCTAACACCATCTGGGAGGGAGTTACTACACTACGAGTTTGCTGTTCAACACCTACATTAATCTGTATGTTCACTATATGTTCCTTTACCTTTCTCTAAAGAAGGCTTTTGTTAAACCACCAATGTATGTAATAAGTCATTTATGTCCAATGTATATTTTCAGCCTTCGGGCTGCAGAATTTTTTCAATAAACCGTTAATTATTATTATTATCTATTATTATTATTACACACATTGTGGCGTTAGGTACTCGTTTTGGCCAAGAATATAAGAACATAAGAACATAAGAATGGAGGAAACTGCAGCGGGCCTATTGGCCCATACTGGGCAGTCCCGTTTACACCCAACCCCTATTGCTCATAAAGCATCCAACCTATGTTTGAAGCTATTCAGCGTATTCGAGTTAATGATGAAATTTGGTAACTTGTTCTATTCATCCTCTACTCTGTTTCCAAACCAGTGTTCACCTATTTCACGCCTAAATCTAAATTTGTCTAATTTAAAACCATTGTTACGAGTTCGCTCCTGGTTGGATAGTTTGAGTACCTTTGTAATGTCCCCTTTGTTTAGCCCTGACTTCCACTTGTACACCTCTATCAGGTCGCCCCTCGCTCTACGTCTCTCGAGGGAGTGCAAATTATGATGCTTTAACCTGTCTCTATACTCAAGGTTCCTAATGCCCTCTGAATTCTTTCCAATGATTCTATATCCATTCTGTAATACGGTGACCAGAACTGAACTGCGTAATCCAGGTGTGGTCTCACAAGAGCAAGATACAGTTTTAGGATGACCTCGCTAGTCTTGTAACTAACACTCCTTTGTATGAACCCAAGTACTTTATTAGCCTTGTTACGAGCAAAAACACAGTGTTTACTTGGCTTAAGGTTCCTACTTATCATTACTCCGAAATCTCTCTCGCAATCGGATTTCTCTATGGCATCGTTGTTCATCTGGTATCTGGTTTCCCTGTTTACATCACCTATACTGAGTACTTTACATTTGTCCACGTTGAATTTCATCTGCCATTTTTCAGACCATTCGAAAAATTTGTTTAGATCTTCCTGTAGTTTTGCTGAGTCCTCGTCAGATTTAATAACACGTCCTATTTTAGTGTCATCAGCAAATTTACTTATGTTGCTGTCTATGCCGATATCTATGTCGTTTATGCACATAATAAATAATAATGGTCCAATTACTGAGCCTTGGGGAACTCCACTTGTGACGTTGCTCCAATGGGACTTAGTGCCGTTAATGCTCACTCGCTGTTTCCTGCCCTGTAACCACGCCCTAATCCATTTAAGGATGTTACCTTTGATGCCATGAGCTTCTATCTTTCTAATTAGTCTTTCGTGGGGGACTCTCTCGAAGGCTTTGCTAAGGTCGAGATATACCACATCATAATTGTGCCCCTCGTCCACCGATTCGAAAACTGATGAAAAGAATGTTAATAGATTAGTTAGACAAGAACGTCCACTTGTGAAGCCATGCTGGGAATCATTGATCAATCGGTGCTTCTCCAGGTGATTTCGAATAGAGTTTGAAATGATTGCTTCCAGTAATTTGCCTAGTATTGATGTTAGACTGATTGGGCGGTAGTTAGAGGATAGTGATCTATCCCCCTTCTTGAAAATCGGTATTACATTCGCTATCCTCCAGGATTCTGGTACTACACCTGTTTTTAAGGACATGTTAAACAACTTTGCTAAGGGCATACTTAGCTCTTCCTTATATTCCTTTAATACTACGGCAAATATCTCATCGGGACCAGGTGACTTATTAGGCTTTAGTTTGTCTATTTGCTTGCTAACATCGTTACTAGTCACTACTATCTCACTTAATTTGTTTTCTTCGCTATCTCTGAATAGAGTCGGTGCCTCGGGTATCATGTTTAAATTTTCGGTGGTGAAAACTGTTGAAAAATATTTATTCAAATTATTGCTCATTTCTCTGTCGTTATCAGTGAGCTCGCCGGTATCTGACCGTATTGGTCCAATCTTTTCTTGTGTTTTAGTTTGATACATTTGGTAGAATCCTTTGGGGTTTGTCTTCGCCTCCCTTGCTATCCTTACCTCATTATTCCTCTTGGCTTTCCTTATCTCGGTTTTAACCCTACTCGCCAATATCTTATAATAATCCTGGAGGTAAATTTCGCCACGCTTTATCCTTCTACCTATAGCCTTCCTTTGGTCAATGATGTTCTTTAAATGATTATTTATCCATTTAGGGTCATTGTTGTCTGATCTGAGTTTTTTGTATGGTATGTTCTGCCTCTGTGCATTAAGTAACTCATTCTTTAAATTGACGTGTAACTCGGCAGTCTCAGATGTCGTTATGTAAGCTCAGAAGGTCTGACGGATGTAATTTCAGATTGGAGAGAAAACTGAACTAAAAACAAAACGTATTGGAGGATAAATACTGCCCTGTTGGATTTTAATTATTTCGTCAAGGAGTATAACAAAAAAAGTTTACGATTCAGTAGGTCAGGTCAGCTTAAAGTACAAAAAAGGTTCAACCTTCAACTCGAGAAAAAAAAAGTTTACGAATCAACACATCAGGTTAAGAAAAAAGTTCAACATTTTAACAAGAGAAAACATTATCCCCCTTTTACCGTCCAAAAAAAGGGGGCTTGGGGGGGGGGGGGTTGGGAAGGGGAGACTGGGGTTGGGAAGTGGTGGTTAAGAAGTGGGGGTTGAAAAGTGAGGGTGGGGGTGTGGGGTTGGTCTCATGAACCTCTGCTGAAGTGGACAGCCCGGAGGTTCAGATTAAAAACGTGGTTCTATTAAGGCACTATAAACATTTTTCTTACACAGAGAAACAAACAGAAGTCCCGATAAATAAACTGTTATCTCTGAACCCCTAAATATATAAAAAAAAATCGGTACCGTATCACTTCCGAACCCCTGAAAAGGTTCCATAAACCAAACAGCGTTACATTTGAGCCCTTGTATTGTTCCCTTTAATAAATCTTGGCTTTCAGTATCCCAGTCTGAAAAAAAAACTGAAAAACTCGGGATTTTTATTTTTTTTTTTCAGAATCTGAGCTTAAAAATACAGAGGCACATAACGCGCTCAGAGGTGGGTAAAAATATGTGCCCTGTTGACCTCTGACCTGGCACTGAAGCCTTCAGAAAGAGACTTGAATTGGGGGGTAATGATGAAACACATATTAAGTGAGTATCACTGTGTGTGTGGGATTACCTGATGTTAAGACACACTATTTTATTTTACATGATCATTAGACACCAGAATGATAAGGCTAACTAACCTAACCTAACCTAACCTAACCTATTCTAACCGAACATAACCTAATTTACTGGATTCATGGAGTTGGCATCGTACTCGGGGGGGTGTTACCGTACTCAGAGGGATGCCATCGTACTCAGAGGGATGCCATCGTACTCAGAGGATGCCATTGTACTCAGGGGATGCCATCGTACTCAAGGAGATACCATCGTACTCAGGGAATGCCATTGTACTCAGGGGATGCCATCGTACTCAAGGAGATACCATCGTACTCAGGGGATGCCATTGTACTCAGGGGATGCCATCGTACTCAGGGAGATACCATCGTACTCAGAGGGATCACGTACTCACAAGTTTACTCAACCAATGACGTGTTTTGGGGTATTCTTGTTTACAAAAAGCCAAAGGAAAACAAAAGGATAACTTGAACTCTTAATATTTCAACTTTAAAAAGGCACAAAAAACCTGACCTTTACACTACCAGTCCAAGATAGATCAAGATAAAAATACAGATTTGGTCAGATTTCACTGTAATACGCCGACTGTTTCTTCCATTCGTTTATCACAGATTTTTTCCCCTGTTATTTGATTTCATATTTTTATTCATTTATTTCTATTTCTCGCTGAATCTTCTTATATTTGACTTAGTACAATAACTCATCTTTTCTGACTTTACTGATGGATGTTTTACGTGATGTGAGTGAGGGAGTTTTTTTTTTCTTTCTTTAGGGAGTAATGGTCAGCTGAGGTAATTACCAAGGTGTTAACTAATTGAGTGAGAGAAGGACAGGTGTGTGTGTTCTCGGACGATAAAACCACGACACAGGCAAATGAACCCTACCTGATGGCGTCTTAAAAGCTTCGCCAGGCAAACGTTAGCTCGCCTTATACCTGTTTTGATGATCTTAAACACGTAAAGAAATAGTTTAAAGTTAATTAGCGAGATAATTGTTAGGTCAAAAGGTCAAGTAAAACCCGCCGTGACATTAACAATTACGAGATATTATAGGGCAGCATCACGGGAGCTGCTAAAAACTTTCTAATGTAGATTATTTGGGTGGACTGACTAACAATTTCTTAACAAGTTAGAATATATTTCTTGAGGATATATTTCATTTCACGAAGGTTAGATAAATAAACATAACTCGACTACAACAATTCAATACAACGGGAGAAATAAAAATACACTATAGTTTTGTACGAGTTTAACACGACATGAATACGAAACAACACAACATTAAAAAGCTTTCACCGGGAACTACAACGAGGAGTACACGTGGAAGAGGTTAAAAAAATATTATCCAGGGTTAGTTGATAATAGCCGCCTCACCCACCTCTCCCCTGACACCTAGAAATATGCTTATATACAATACATAAAAGAAGGCGGCGAGAAAGTGTCAACAAAGAAGCAAAACTCTCTTAAAACCTGAGTATTATACATTAATATATTTCTTAAATCTTGATGTCAAAGGCTATGATATGTAGTGAATGGTGAATAAATTGATGTTATAATTTCCTTGGGGTGTTGGTGTTCTAAAGGTCACTCGTTCGATCCCAGTCTATACCCCCTCCTGTAAAATGCGTACCTGAACAGTATGCTATATCCACACAGGCTTTAAAACACGATTTAATTTTTATATGTTTTTCCTGTATAATAAACCAGGGGGGGGGGGGGGGGGGGAGTCATAAACCTGAACGAATAGAAAAATAAAAATAAACGCGATAAATTGCAAATAACGACCAAATTAATCCAAATAAAAATGAAACGAAAACAGAGGAAATACAAGTGATTAAGGTGACGATTTTTTACCTCTTAAAAGAAAAGTAACTCAAGCTTCTGTTGTTGTCAAGAGAGAGAGAGAGAGAGAGAGAGAGAGAGAGAGAGAGAGAGAGAGAGAGAGAGCAATCACTCATTTCTCCCCCCCCCCCAAAAAAAAACGAAAAATCCCTATAACCGAACCATAACTCGATAAATCCCCCCCCCCTAAAACAACAATACGAGAACAAGAACAACAAAAACAAATGATAAAACCCAATGTAAACACAGGGACACACAGTAAAGTCGTATCTTACAAAGTGGAATCAAGACTAGTATATGAGGCAGAGCAGCGAGATGTCAAACTGAGTTCAGAATTCCGAATACCTGTCAAGCATATTCGATAAAGAAGGAATTGACGCACACCTGTAACAGAGAGAGAGAGATTGATATTCGACCAGGTCTCTGATGATATCACACGAGGGAAGGAAGAAGGGGTGGGGGGTTCTAATCTCCTATTTTATTTTTATATTTACCCGTCTTTTAATAATTCAAACCATAATAAAATCAAATTATATTAATATTATTCAAATTAAAAACACTCACTACATTAATGTTTTTAAATCAAGTTACTAAATTATTCTCAAGTTTTACGGAAAATTTATGTTGAAGAAATATACAGTAGGTCTTGGCAACTACCCAAATGGTGTACCCGTGTAGATGACCTTTAACCTGGGATAAAAAATCGCGTTGGGAACTAACAGATTATGACTGTGTAGATGACGGAGGAGAACCTAACCTAACCTAACCTAATGTTTCACTAACTTAAAATATGAAAGCAACGAAGGCCAAGATAAAAGAGAGGCGAATCTAAAGGCAATAATAATAATAATAATAATAATAATAATAATAATAATAATAATAATAATAATAATAATAATAACGATCACAAGAGCAACAATAGTTCATAATAACAACATCACACAACACCATATTTACACACAATAACAACAACACTATAACACCCTACTAACCCACAGCAGCAACATACAATACCCTGTTAACTCACAATAACAACAATATCTAGTACAGCATACCCATAACACCTACAATAACTCACAATAACACATAAATTAACTCACAATAACACAAGAGCCGATCAACAGTGAAACCTTACACTCAATCACCTAGCCATGAGGAGTTGAGATGGATGGTAGACAGGCCAGAGAGACGATGGACGTAGGAGGAGAGAAAGATTAATTCTAAGGTTGGATGGAAATTGCTAGGAGGGTTGAAGCTTTCACTAGACCGAGGGAGGGAAAGGTAGTCAGCTGTAAGGGGCAGAGGATTGTATAGGGAAGGGGCGGGAAGAATACAATGGGAGGATAAGAGGAGGTAGGGAAGAATGAGAGAGGTAGAGAGGTAGAGGAGGATGAGAGAGAGAGGTAGGGAAGGGTGAGAGAAGGAAAAAGAGAGAGAGAGGTAGAGGAGGATGAGAGAGAGAGGTAGGGAAAGAGAGAGAGAGAGAGGTAGGGAAGAGGGAAAGAGGTAGAGAAGGCTGAGAGGGAGAGGTAGGGAAAAGCGTTAGAAGAAGGTAGGGAAAGGTGGGGTAAAAGAGCCTGGTAGGAGGTTAAGGTATTCTACATTCATTGCCCCTCCCCCCTCCCTCCCTCCCAGGTAATTCATAGGAAGAAAACACATACAAACAAAAGATGGGACACGAATACAACACCACAAACCAAAACAAAAAAACACCAAAAAAGTAAGATAACTCAAAAGTGGTAAACAAAATATAACAAAAAAGAAACACAAATAAAAAAAAAACGAAAACAAATGAATAGAAAAAAAAGTCAAACAAGAGATAGATCGAGAGACAGCGACACGACCTTTAACCAGTTTCATATTTCATCATTCTCTTCCTCCCGACTCCTATCATTCTACAAACATGACATTCTCCCTTTATTCCCACCAATGATGCAGCTATAGACGAGCTTGGTTAATATTTTTTGTAGTTACTGTAGTATTTGTATGTACCTAGATGGCGTATGACTGACTGACTGACTGGCTGGCTGGCTGACTGACTGACTGACTGGCTGGGTGATATAGGTAGATACAGACATAAATTGAGAAAAAAAAAGACAGACAGAAAGACATAAGGACATATATTATTACGTAGAGTTAAAAAAAAAAGTCACTGCCTGAAAACAATTATAAAAGATATACATCAATTCGATCAGGTCAAGCGGGTATAGAGCTACACAACGCAGCCCAATACAGAGTTACGACCAGGAAGTATAGAGTGAATCACCTTTACCTGTATTGTTAATTACGGTGAGCCTCAGGTGTATATTGTTGACGAATACCTGCGATAAGGTTAGGTTAGGTGCTGGTGAACGGTGTAGCCATATTTTATGTCCAAGAACACATTCGATTTTAGTCAATATTTTTATAGTTTTGATTTTTTAATGATTATTGATCTTTTTATTATTATTTTTAGTTTTATTAATTATTTTTATTTGAAGTATTTAGCTATTTTATTTCTTGAAGAGTTATCCGATTTTGTAAATTTTTTATCCGAATCTTTACATTTTATATCCGCTTATTTCAATATTGTTATTCTCCTTCTTCCATTATTTCTATAGTTTTTCGAGATATTTTCCATTTTTTTTGTATTTTATCCTATTACAATCAGAAAATTAAAGTCATTAACCTGGATTTACGTTCACAACACATAACGATGAGACGGATTAACGTAAATTTATCTTCAAGTATTATTACCTAAACACTTAAAAATACAATACAGTAAATCCGCATTCAGAGCAAAGAACGATAAAGACGGATTAACGCACACTAAACGCTCAGCATCTTACCGCGAACGCTTGATAAAGAATAACATAAACCCGCATTTGGGTTTAATAACTGCGGACACGTCATTTATTAACCTTCAATCCGGTAGTTAAGTTTCCAGAGTGTGACGGGGCGGGTTTAGCGATCCTTATACGTGATCAATTTCTTAAAAGCATTAACGAGAATACCAGTGAAGGCCGCCTGGGGTAACGTGGCCAGCAGGAACACGTATTTTATTAATGTTACAAATGTGGGTCTTCTTACGGTGTGTGTGTGTGTGTGTGTGTGTGACGCTTATCTGTGTATGTGAGGGGCGGTGTACATTATGTGATTGGTACTGTATACTGGCCCTGTACACACACACACACACACACACTCACACACACGTAAAATATACTTTTAATTTATAATAAAGTGGAAACATATAATTTAAAAATAATTCTATAATCAAGTAAAAAATTCTAAGACTCGTTTTATTAACTACCATAACGCAAGGATTTTTTATTACGTAAAATAATACTATTCTTATTAGGTAAAATAAATTGATTAAACTTTTATTACATTAACTAAAATGAAAATGCTAATATGAAGGACCATAGTAAACATAATTTTATTCCGTCATATAAAATTGGGATATTTTATAAGTTAAAACAGAGAAAGGAAAAAGGTTTTATTAACGTCCATCAAGTCGGGAGTTTTCCTTAAGTAAAATAAATTCAGGAGTTTTTCTCAAGTAAAATAAGGCAAGGATATTTTTTCTTTAAATAATTACAGTGAAATATACATCAGAAAAAATAGCAGGTTTTGTAGTAATATACGAAGGGAGTTGAACATGGTGGATCTCTCTCTCTCTCTCTCTCTCTACGCGAGATACATGAACATGGTGTGCAAGGCCAGAAAGTGAACATTCCGCTCTCTACAATTCCTTAAGAGGAGGAGAAAAAGATGAATTACAGAACCCAAGAAAATTGAGAGAGAGAGAGAGAGAGAGAGAGAGAGAGTGAGGTGGGAGAGGGACCCCGCGGCCTGACACCACTCTCACATTAGGCAGGAGCCAAAACCTTAGCCTGGGGCATAAATGACTAACGTGGCATTTTCCTTTCCCTTCACGTCCTGAAAAATTCCCCTCAAACCTAGAACCATTTTACAGAGCGAGTGATTCTCTTTTCATTTTCTTTTTTTATACTATTCACATTACCACTATTTATTGTTGTTGTCTATGTCTCCTTTTGGCCTTTTCTTTATCATCTGACATACGTAAAATAGATTTAGTGTATGGTGAGGAGATAGTGTGTTAATGTTGAAACTGATACATGAGGTTCCCCAAGGCAGGAGTCCTCTTGTTTATACTGATACAGTGAACTCGATCTTATGTTGTTTCTATAAAAGAATCAAATTCTGTATTAAATTATTTATACTAATGAATTAAACTCTATCTCGTGTTTATATTGAGTCAGTATCAGGGACAGACCTATATTACTAAGATAGCTATATTACTCCTAGGTCAGCTATAATTACTCCTAGGTCAGCTATAATTACTCCTAGTTCAGCTATAATTACTTCTCAGTCAGCTATATTACTCCTAGGTTAGCTATATTACCCCTAGGTTAGCTATATTACTCCTAGACAGCTATAATTACTCCTAGATCAGCTATATTACTCCTAGACAGCTATAATTACCCCTAGGTCAAAGCTATATTACTCCTAGGTCAGCTATAATTACCCATAGGTCAAAGCTATATTACTCCTAGAAGTCTTATACCCAAAAAATACTGATAGTCTTACGATACTTGCCAGCAGGAGTGTGTTATTCTCTTCAATAAAGGTCAGAGTTCCTCCTTCCCCCTCCCAGAATCTTTCCCTCCTCCTTTCATAACCTCTCCCCCCCTCCCAGAACCTCTCCATCCTCCTCCCAGAACTTCTCCACCCCCTCCCACATCCTCCCCACAACCTCCCCACCCCCTCCCACAACCCATCCCCCTCCTTGAACCTCTCCCTCCCCCTCCCAAACCCCCACTTCTTCCAAACTTCTCCCCCCCCCCACAGCCTCACCCCCCCCTACCTACACGTCACCCCCCCTCCTAAACACTTCTCTCATGTCTGGACACTCTACCCTGAGTTTTATGCCTTCATGAAGCGTTTGCCTTAGCACGGATCTGTCTCATGAGGCATTCACGCCCTTGCCTGCGTGGCCCCTGTCTGTCTGTCTGTCTGTCTGTCTGTCTGTCTATCTAGTCATATATTCTCATCTGTCTGTCTGTCAATGTGTGGCATACTCCTCGCTCTATCTCTCAGAAACACACAGAGAGAGAGAGAGAGAGAGAGAGAGAGAGAGAGAGAGAGAGAGAGAGAGAGAGAGAGAGAGAGAGAGAGAGAGAGACGAGATAACAAAACAGACCCTAAAACTTTCTTCCCTCAACTTGGTTACAACTCACTCCTTCTTATCCCCCTCCCTCCCTCCTTCCTCCCTTCTCCTCTACCTTCCTTCCTCTCCCATATTCCCCCTCTCCTTCGTCTTCTCTCCCTTTCTCCCTCTTTCTCCTCACCCTCCCTCCCTCATCTCCCCTTCCTCCTCACCCTCCCTCCCTCATCTCCCCTTCCTCCCCCCCTCCCTCCCTCCCTCATCCCCCCCCTTACCCCTCCCGTATCCTGATAAAGACAGTCCAGATTTTTATGTCTGTCGTCTTCATCCGGAAAACTCACCAACTGTTTTATTTTCTTTTATATTTTTCTTCCCCCTTCCTCCTCCTCCTCCTCCTCCTCCTCGTCCCCCTACCCCTTCTGCACCCTTCCTCCTCATGCTGTCTCCCTGGGATCACAACAGATTTTTTACTTATTTTTTTTTTCCGTCTACAGTTCTTCATGGTCATCGCCTCTAGCCAACTTCCCCAACTTTTGCAATTCTGAAGGAGGCGTCTCTACCTCTCCTACGTCACTGCATGATTCCTGCCCCCCCCCCCACCCCTCCTACTCCCTCACCTCGTCATACCCATCCGACGTCCCCTCAACCCTCCCTTCCCTACACCCACCCCACTTCCCCTCATCCCTCCTTCCCCACTCCCTTCACCCCATCCCTCTCCTTACCACTCCCTCAACCCCCTTAACCCTCCTTCCCCACCCCCCCTCCCTCTTCGCCCTGTCGCAATTTGTCAGGATCCACGCGTAAGGGGGCGTGGCCTATAGTGATTGGTCCTTTGGTCACCATGACGTTTGCTTCGAGTGTTACCGACGCTACTCCTTCGTCTCCCAAGTCTGGTGCCCCGACTCATGACCAATACTAAGTCTGGTGTTTAACTGAAGAAGAACTAATGTTATAAACCTAACTTATCTAACCTAAACCAACACGTAACCTAACTTAAACCAACATTTAACCTTAACTAAATCAGAGAAGAACTATTTTTATAAACCTAACATATAACATATGTAACCTAAACCAACACGTAACTTAACTTAAACCAATATAAAACTTAGCCTAACCTCGACCAAAATTTAACCTAAAATGAACCTAACAACCCATTTAAAACTTAATATAAACCAACTTCAAACCAAAACCAATAGCTAACCGAACTAAACCACTAAACGGCGTGATAGATAAGACCCCCTCCCCCTTCCCCACATACACCCACACACACACCCACACGGATATGTGGATAGTTAATAAGAGAAGAAAAGGGAAAGATGGAGATACAAAAAACATGATAAAGTACGAAAATGAATCGACAATAACAAGAAGGATAATTAGGGGAAAAGGGAGAGAATAAATACAGGAATGAGAAACAGAGACAGAAGTGATAAGTAAATATATAAATAATAAAACAATGTAAAGAGAAAACTAGAGAAGACGAAGAAGTAATAATAGAAACGAAAATAAAGAAAATACTAATGATTGTGTGCATAAAAAAAATAGATATATGAAAGAAAGAAGAGAGTGGAAATGGTTAAAAAAAATTATGGGCATAGAAAAATAGATAAAAATGAGAAATAAGAAACAGAAAGATAAGCGAAATGATGAGTATAAAGACGAACAGAAACACACAGCAATGTAAACACTTATCTCCCTCCCCCCTCTCCCTCCCTACCTTCCTTCTTCCCTCCCTTCCTCCCTCCCTCCTTCACCTCCCTCCCTCAGGTAACATCAGGGAGGAACAAGAGGGTACTCCTTGTACATACGTCTTCCTCCACTTCCTTGTTTCTTTCCTCTTACCTTACCTCTTGTGTACTCTCCTCCTCCCCCTCCTCCTCCTCGATCCCCCCCTCCCCCTCTTTATCGTTCCTCCCTACTTCCCTTTTCTCTTGTATATCTTTCTCTTCTTCCTTATTTCCTCCTTTCTCCTACATCACAAGATCATCAACACTCTCCTTCCACCTTTCAATCTATCGTTTATCGCTACGTACTCTAAACGTGTGTGTGTGTGTGTGTGTGTGTGTGTGTGTGTGTGGTCGTCTCCCTCCCCACCACCCTGGACGCCCGCCACAGTTTACCTCCGGGTCGTGGCAGGTCCCAGAAGAGCTACCGGCAGGCAGACAACAATCAGACCTTGTATTCTCCAGGTTCCAGGGCCTTTACCTCTGGAAATGAATCTTCCATTTTTCCAGGCCGCTGCGGCTGACTGGACCAAACAGACCGTCGGGAGGTCCTTTCACAACCCAGAACTCAATAGCCCCTGCAAACATGAGCCAGGTAAACACTAAGATCAGGGAAGAAGAAGAGGAAGAAGAGGAGGAAGAAGAAGAAGAAGAAGAAGAAGAAGAGGAGAAGAAGAAGAAGAAAGGAGAAGAAGAAGAAGAAGGAAGAAGAAAGAAGAGGAATCCCGAATAAAATGACCATAAAACCCAGCAACACCAGAAGAGGTTTTAAACATATGCAAATTACTCACTAAAGGAAGAAGAAAAAACCTCACTTAATAATGAGACAATATTCCTCACTTGGCTTCCTCCCTTCTCCTCTATGACATTATCTCAAAAGTGGTCCATATTTTTCTACGGTATCGTCCTGTGTCTTAAATATTAATGGGAATATGTCACAGTGTCTCGAATATGTCCTACTACGTATTATTATTTATTTTTTTTTTTTTATTATTAGTCTATGAATCATGTTGGGGTTATTAAGTTTGACACTGTGCAATAATGAGTTTTGCAACAATCGCTAATTTTTTGATCTGCAATAATAACATGTTGCATACGTAATTTGGTTGATTTGTCCACCAAGCTACCAGGTAAAGGTGTGAGCCGCTGTTGGTGTTGTTATGGTACACGGAGAATGGCTGAGAAACCACAGTACCTACTAGATGTTTTTGTAACGTCGAGCTACTGTTATATTACAGAGGAAACGTCAACGTGTTATTACGTGGAACTGTCGTCTCATTACACAGAAAACGTAAAACTACTCTTAGTACAATGAAAAGGTGAAACTTTTGCTATTATATAGAAAATGTAAAGCGTCTGTTGTTACTTAGAAATGTGCGACTAACAGCGGCAGTGCCACACGATCAGGTGTTAATATTTTCGAGTTAGCTCGACTGCATACCGAGGCAGACACGCCAACGCCGGAAAGATGCTGCAGCCGCCCCTCCCGCACTAGATGTAGTCCTCCACACGGGCAACATCTGTGGACGACAAGGCCGGACCCGTATCGGCCGCTCTATCAACCTCAGAGCTCACCAATGAAGGTGACATCCTTAATAACTCATATCACTGTATCACAGCTGGATGATCGTCATACTCGACTTCGAGTGACAGCAAAGTAGTGTGTGTGTGTGTGTGTGTGTGTGTGTGTGCACATATTGATGACTGTTTTAATAAATCCTAACAAGAAAAAACCCAGTGATCTTCTTTCCTGTTACTGAAGTGGAATTAAAATACCTAATCACACCGTTCAACAAGCTAAATTCTCTTCATCTTATCTCGTTCTTCACTCCTTAAACGTCTCTCTTAATAAGACAATATTACCGAACAACAACAAACCTCAACTTGTAGCGAAGTATAATGGGCAAGAATTAAATGGGTAGTGGGCAAGAGGTAGTGGGTAATGGGCAAGAGTGAAGTGGATAGTGCAGAAAAAATAGTGGATGATGGGCAAGAGTTAAGTGGACATTGGGCAAGAGATATTGGACAACGGGCAAGAGATGGTGGATAGTGGGCAAGAGATATTGGACAATAGGCAAGAGATGGCGGACAATGGGCAAGAGCTAGGACAATGGACCAGAGAGAGAGAGAGAGAGAGAGAGAGAGAGAGAGAGAGAGAGAGAGAGAGAGAGCGAATAATGGGCCAGGGAGGGTTGATCCAGGGCAAGAAACAAGGGGCAATGGACTGTGAACAAAGGGCAATCTATCACCAGGAGAGCTGATTGCTTCTGGGTCAGGTGAAGCCTCTTGGGGCCAGTCTAATCAAGGGTAGCCAGTGAGTGACAAACTCCTCCCCCCCCCTCCCAGTCCATAAAACACGTCACCACCTTTATCATCATCATCATCATCATCATCATCGTGGTCATTATCATTATTACTGTCATCATCATCACCATCAACACCATTTTTATCACCACCATTACCATCATAGTCACCATTATCATAATCATTCACCATCACCATCATCATTATCGTCACTATCATCGTCACCATCTCCAAGCTTCATGGGGGAAGGGCTGGAAGACGTGTATAGTGAGGGGGCGAGTGAGAGGAAACTTATAGGGAATGAGGGAAGGTGGAAGACGACTGGGAAAGGGAATAAAAGAGATAGAAAAGGGGGAGAAGAGAAGAAGAAAGGGAAGAGATAAATGAAGGAAAGAGAAAAAACGTTAGGAGAATAAAACTTGTATTAAATAAAAATAATAATGTGGGTAATGGGATTTAATGAAGTGAAAATGGTGGAGGGTAAGACCAAGGACCAGGGTAAGACCAAGGACCAGGAACGGACGGGAACCTAGTACAGGCCAACACCTTCAAGGACAGACCAGAACATCTTTGGACTGACGAGGAGGAACTGCCATCTTCTCTCATATTATTTAAACCAATGATTCCTTCAAGTATTTCACCAACAAAACTTTGAACCAAGAAAGAAAATAATAATAAAATGGTCGTCAATCGTTGTCGTAGGGGTAGTGTACTAAGATGAGTGGACGTGAGTGATGTGAAAGTCTTAACTGCATCACACACACACACACACACACACACACACACACACGTCTGTAATAGAAGTCACTTCAGAAAATGAACTTCGGGTAGTCAAGAGGATGAATTTAAATGGCTGTCTCTGAGAGCTGAGAGCCTTGGTAATTCTATTTATCAGACGAGTAAAAAAAAAAAATGTCATCAACTGCATCGAGTGAAGGCTAAGAGCATCAACTATTCACTAATGTAATTGGCCTTCTAACGAACTTTGACCTAACGTTATATGACAAACCTAATATTCACTTCATTAAAATACCGAGTTATTTTTTTTTTTCAGGAAGATCTTGTCATTTAAGTAGTAATTTTCATGTGTTAATGTGGTGTAGACTTCGAGTTTATTAGTGACTCAATAGGGGGGGAATTTTTTTTTCCCAGTAGTTTGGTTTTCAAGGGAAGGGTTTTAGTAACGTGATTGGGAACACCTGAAGATTAGGCACCCTAGTTATTTTCCCCTGATGATTGAATACCCGTAAAATAATCTGGAGGGGTTATATTATGCTAGGTTAGGTTAGGTTATGGTATATTAGGTTATCTTGGCTTAGGTTAGGTTAGAGTACGATGTGTTATGTCATGTTAGGTTAGGTTAGATTATCGGCATCAAGTTGGTCTTTACTTCAAGGTGATGTCGACTTCAAAATGCCTATCCTAACTGACTTTCTGATATAAACTTGTTGCTCTCACCCGTCACTTGGCACCAACGCACCTGAGCATCACCTTTTTGCCGAGAGTTTTCATTATACAGTTAGTGATAATTAAGGAGCTGTTAATGACGAAAAAAAATATTGGAAAACGAAATGAAAAGAAATAAACATTACCGAAGCGATAATTAAATTGTAAAAAAGAAAAAGAAAACGGGAAGCGAGAACGAGAGGTATTAAGGGGATAGCTCATCAAGTCAATGATACATGAAAATGGGAAGATGGTGGCAGGCAGTACTATGTTCAAGAGCTTAACTAACTCATCAGAAACTATGAGAGAGAGAGAGAGAGAGAGAGAGAGAGAGAGAGAGAGAGAGTAAATGACCACCCCAACGATCAAAGAAAACGGAACTGAGGAAAGGGAAGACTAACATAATTATCACCTGACGAGATAATAGGAGAGAAGGAATGGGATAACGGAAGGAAGGAAGGAAGGAAGCCAGTCATCAGGGCTCCAGGTAACCTACATAATGGTAATTAGCACACTGTATAGCATCAGTGGCACTTGTGCTTTGAAACCATATCAAACGGCAGAAGGGAGTGAGATCCTGTACGATGGGCTGTGCGTCCTCTTGAGACACTGGAAGGTAGGGAGGAGGAGAAGGAGGTGAGAGAGGGAAGTGAGAGAAGGAGGGAGGCAGAGGGAGGGAGGGAGAGGGAAGGAGGGAGGGAGGAAGGGAGAGGGAAGGAGGAAGGGAGGTAGGGTATGGAACTGTTTGGCTTTGAGGTGGCCCTTCGGAGTGAAGTGGAGAGGTGTACGGAGGGTGCCGCTTGACGTCTGCCTTTCACTCTACATCTCAAAGCGTCAAGAGACACCCGGGCTGCCACTGTATTGGATGTTAGGGGCGTTTGATCTTGTCTGGGGGGGGGGGGGGGGGTTGAAGATGGTGACAAGGATGAGATGCATGTAAACTGATGGTGGTGACGACTGCTAATGGTGACATGATAGTGATGTTGATGATAATAACACTGAATACTGATGGTGTTTGATGTGGTGGTGGTGGTAGTGGTTATAAGTGTTGCTATGTGATAGTGCTTGGAGGTGATGATAGTGTTGATGATGAGTGTTATTTCTAATGATGATGATGGTGGTGATGATGGTGGTCGCGTAGAATGATGGTAATGATGGTGTCTGAAAGTGCTTGAGAGGAGAAGACAGGATGAAAGGGATTTGTGGGTAATAAGAGAGAGAGAGAGAGAGAGAGATTAACCACGGCTCAACCCAACAATGACATACTGAGGAGAATGCAGAGGAGGAGGAGGAAGAGGGGGGATAAGGTGGAGGAGGAGGAGAAGGAGGAGGGATAAGGAGGAAGGACAAAAAGGAGAAAGAAGAAGAAATGAGAAATTAAAAGTTTATCATCCTTTTCCTCCACTATCTCCTCCTCCTTCTGCTCCTACTTCTTCTCCCCCTCCTTCTTCTCCCCTCTCCCTTCTTCTCCCTCCTTCTCCTCCCTCAACTCCGCAACATTAGTAGGAAGCTTTTCAACCAATCAAAAACCAAGAAAAAAAAGCCGGGAAATAATAAGATCACTTTCATATGCTAATCAGGTACCAAGGAGCCAGGTAATTAGTTTATGCGTCTGGTTTTCAAGTTAATCAGGTGAGGAGATCAGATCATAAGAAGTTAATGAGCTACATACATGAATACATACATACGTAAAATTTCCTTCCATATGATTCCAAGTCACGTATTTTAGAGATCTCGTCGATTTGAATGAAAAATAACCAAAGCCTATAGTCTTTTAGCTTCTATTGTCAACGTAACTACAGTAATAATAATAATAATGCTGCAGTTATCCCCCCAAGGCTCCGTTTTCTGTTCGGTCATGGATCTAGTTTCTAGTCGGTACAAGTGAAGCCAATTTGTAAACACGATGATTTGAGGAATACATGGGGGTAAGTATTATTAGAATTTGTACTGATATTTCTCTTCTTATCGTCTTCTTTCATATCTTTAGTGTGGTTTATGTTGGTTTAATGTATTAGTGTGCGTCCTTTGGTATGTCTTGGTGCACAATAATATAAGTGGTTTTCAAATCGTTTGGAATTATTATAATGAAAATTATGCTCTTTGTCAAGCTGTTTCTGTTTTTCCTTATTTTATTCCTTTCTTTCTTGAGCAATCCTCCATTCTCTCTCTCTCTCTCTCTCTCTCTCTCTCTCTCTCTCTCTCTCTCTCTCTCTCACAACTTAAGGGAAGCGACAAACAAGACCACCTCAAAAAAAAAATCCCAATAAAATAGTCGGGCAATATGTTGTTGTGTTCGTCCAGACAGACAACAGAATCCAACCCAACCACGACAAGCCTAGGAGGGATAGTCAAGAGGCGCCACCACACCCCACCCCACCCCACCCCACCCCTACAGCCTCATCCCCAACACCCCCACCACCATCCTAACCCCCTCTCCTCCCCTTCTCTCCCCCCACAAGCCACAGCGTCCATGTTCTTATTAAATTAGCCCATACAATATTCGGGAGGAATCCCAGAACGTGCCCACCCTTGTCTCACGGTCTGTCACTTGGTAAACATTATACATTAAACATTTTTTTTTTACGGGAATTAGCCCACCCGGGCAAAGGTCAAACGACCCACAACGGAGCCTGGGGGACGAAAAAAAAGAACGGGAAGAAATTGTAAATATAGAAAAAAAGGTTATACTGTATTAATCTACACCACGAAGATGCCGGAAAACCAGCTTTTTAAAGTGAGACAGATTGTAAGAGCAAGGAAACACAGAAGAAGGCAGAGCATTCCACAGTTTGGCTGTGTGAGGAAAGAAGGAGGTACTATAACGGGTTATTCTCGTGTGACCGACATCCACAGAGAAATGGTGGGCACCGCAGGCAAGACGTGTGTTACGAACCCACGGCCTTGCCGGCTGTACACAGGATGCCAAATCCACTGAACATTGTCCGTTAAAGTACCTGCAAAAGAGAGAGAGTGAAGCAAGATTGCGGCGAAGAGAAAGGGAAGAGAGATTGTCGACTAAAGGAGGAGAGTTAATAAGACGAAATGTCTTTGATTCCACCCTATCTAATAGTTGGGCCACCCCAGATATGAGAGCAGTACTCCAAGTTAGGACGAATGAATCCCTTATATACTTGGAGTAACTGCTCAGGAGTGAAGTAGCTGCGGCATCTGTACAGCATTCCCAACTTTCGGGAGGCAGCTTTAGTTATATATAGTAAGGATGTGTGATTTCCAGGACATACTGAAGGAAATGGTGAGGCCTAACATATTTATTTCAGAATTTGGGAGGATGATAGCGTCCTGAAATGTAATTGGATACACTCTGTAATATTCACTCAAATCAGAACAAATTATTTAATAATAATAAAAGTAGAATAAATAATAAATTTATTAGTTATTTTCGCCGGTGAGCAGAGACTGGTAAAGCTGGCGAAACATTCTACGGACATTGCCACCCACGTTTCACTACCTCGTGCATACTGAGAGTGGCTGAGTCGCCTTATAGTGTGTGAACTCTTTTTATTGTTTATTTTCAGCCTTGAGTTATTATTATTATTATTATATATTATTATTATTATTATTATTATTATTATTATTATTGTCTTCCTCTCACACAATCTCTATGTTTTGTCGCTGTTAATACTATATATATATATATATATATATATATATATATATATATATATATATATATATATATATATATATATATATATATATATCAGGTCTCCTTATCTCTATCATCTCAATTATCAATAACCTTGACACACACACATACACACACACACACACACATACACACATGAAATTTATAAAATACACAACGATAGTCACAATAAGTTATCATCTCTTCCGTGAGCAAACAACTTTCCCTCTTGACACACAAACAAAAAATTAAAAGTAATGTCTGTTTACTTTGCTTCTTGTGTAATACGTCATACTTTGTGCCTGTTTATAGTTTTTGGAGATCGGCATCGTGTTTACTGTTTACAATATGTTCTCCATAATGCGTTATAATTGTGCTTTGTTTGCATTCTATTATATTTTCTACAGTGCTACGAGTTTATATTGTGCGTAATTCATCACAGTTTACCTTTCGTCAACATTTTAGACAAATTGATATCATGGCGTTTGTTTACATAGGCGTCTGTGTAAACAACTGCAGTGGCGCCTCCTTATAGCACGTGTATTTGTTTACTTGGAATGCTCTGTTATTCACTATAATTTTTAGGAGAATACAAAGTGGTATTTTATTACATATCCTACGCAAATATTGTGAAGAAATGTGTATGTATTCTTGGTAATAATTATATCATGTTTTCTCGTCTCCTGTACACATATAGACGCACTATTAACGTCTCCTGTACACATATAGACGTAATATAAACATCTTCTCTACACATTTATCCATACTTTCTTTCCTCTCTTGTGTATATTATATGCATACACATACATAACTATACACACTCCAAATAATACATTTATTAGTTATTTTCGCAGGTGCGCAGAGACTGGTAGAGCTCGCGAGAAATTCTACGGACATTGCTACCCACGTTTCACTACCTCGCGCATACGAAGCATTTTGAGAGAGAGAGAGAGAGAGAGGACGACAATAACACCAAAATAATCCGTAAAGAAAATTAAAGTATCATAGGATCAAAGGTTATAATTATGTCAGGTTACCCAGACCAGGTAAGATAATGACAATGATGGTGGTTGTTGTGGTAGTGGTGGTTGACGGTAGTGGTGGTAGTGCTGGTTGATTAAGGTAGAGGTAGATGTAATAAGCAGACTCATCAAGTCAATCTACCATTCTTTAAATACTGATATCAACTGCAATTCCTCAAAGACATCACAAAAAAAAAAAGAAAAAAAGGGATGCCGTATAAACTGCCAGAAAACTATACCTTAACTACGCCCACCCTTAGGTCATTAAAGGTCATGGTAGTTACTGTATGATTATATATGAACTTAAGTGTACAGATCACACTCCAAAAATCTATGGGCAAAAAAAAAAAAAATAAAATAAAATAAATATTACAATGAAAAAAAAATAAAGGTAATCCATCTGGTTTGGGTCGAGTCTCAGTGCTATTTCGGCTTCATTTGCCCCACTGCCTCTTGGTGTTCCAGCTTAAATACGCCACTTGGATGCGGTCAGATTTGGGTGGGGGGGAGGGGGCAGGAGGGTAGGGGGAGGAGGGTAGGGGGAGGGGGAAGGAGGGTAGGGGAAAGGGGGGAAATGGGAGTGGAGGGGAGAAGGGGAAAGGGGGGAAGGGAGGAAGGGGAAGGGAGGAAGGGGAAGGGGAGGGAAAGAAGAGGGTGGGGTGAAATTTTGAGTAACGGGCAAGTGGTTATCTATAGTCTTGAGGGTGAGGGGGGAGAGGAAGAAGAGGGGGAGAAAGTGGGGTGAAGAGGGGGGAGAAGGTGGGGTGAAGAGGGACGGAGAAGGTGGGGTGGAGTGAGGGGAGAAGGTGGGAAGGGGATGTTGAAGATATTAATGTACTAACCTTTGAGAAATTGAGAGAATAGTGTGGCAGGTAAGAGAGGGAAAGGAGGGGGGAGAAGGGAGAGAAGAGGGGGAAGAAGGGGGGGGGGGGTTGGTCAGGTTAGCCGCCACCCAGGACAAACAATATAATAAGAGTAAGGCTTCCAACACAGAGTAATCTGGTTAACCAAAGACATGCCGCAGTGGTGGTGGTGGTGGTGGTAGGTGGTAGTGTTGGTGAGGGTATCGGTAGTGGTGGTGATAGTAGGTGATGGTGGTGATAGTAGGTGATGGTGGTGATAGTAGGTGATGGTGGTGATAGTAGGTGATGGTGGTGATAGTAGGTGATGGTGGCAGTGGTGGAGGTGATGTCTAGTCTATGAGGCTTTATACGCCCTTACCACCGCCACAATCATCCCCTCCAACACACACACACACACACACACACACACACACACACACACAATTTCTCTCAAAGTCAGAATTTCGGATTAAAGTTGGACAGAACCGTATCCAATGTATGGCCTCTGTTGATGTTCAGAACACCTGTAGGGGCTACGGGTCATAATATATTCTTAAGGTAAACAACATAATCAACCAACATGACCACCAACACGACCACCAACGTGACCACCAACATGACACACGGCACACAATCTCGGGTCTTTTGTAAACAGTATCGTCTTAGCTGTAGAATACAAACACAGAAGGCAAGGTATTCATGCCTTCTATTATATCGTTGTTGGTGCCTGTATGAGTGGTTGTGTGTTAAGGAATTATTTAATGACAAGAGGGAGAGGTTTACTAACTTCCTTATAGTCCTGCTGTCTTAAGTGAAAACAGAAGGATAGGACTTATTTGGAATTTGCATGTCTGTCTGTCTGTCTGTCTGTCTGTCTGTCTGGTTAGGTTATGTTAGGTTTTAGTAATATTCAACTCTCTCTCTCTCTCTCTCTCTCTCTCTCTCTCTCTCTCTCCCGACTCTTCCATTCACATTTAATCTCATTTTTCCAAACCCCTTCCGTCGCGATCATCAAATATTTACTTCACACACAATGTACCACCAAGGTCAGGTTTAAAAGCCAATGTGGGACAAGATTCAATAATTTTGAATACCAAAAATACCTCGGTATTTCTCCACTCCTTGTTACCAATACCACATACAACATATACATTACAGACTCAACATACACATAACAGGTACAACATACATAGTAAGCATATACAAACACATACAACATACACATTATAGATACAACATACTCTAAACTTACACAAACACATACAGCATACAAATACATACAAAATACACAATACATATAATCATAGAACATACGCAGTACACATAAAACATACACACTCACACAGTACACATTCACTTACAACATACACAGTCCACATACACACATACATGACCAATCACTAAACTATACATATATAGAAATAACACAAACCAATTAAAACCAAGTGATTAACAGATGACTAAACCAATAACAATCATACATCAATCACATTCATACACCAATCATAGACATACACCGAGTAGGAAATTCAATTATACATCAAATTTATTCAGCCACAAATACTTATTCCATGGGATTAATTATAGAATATATTTGGGACGTATAAATGGTAATGGTAATTATCTGTGCATGTATAACAGATATGAGAGAGAGAGAGAGAGAGAGAGAGAGAGAGAGAGAGAGAGAGAGAGAGAGAGAGAGAGATATACAAATGATTTCTTATCGGGTCTAATTATATAGGACGAATTTCTTATCGATTGGGTAATATAACCGTGTAATTATTGGGTAGTATAACTTGAAATGTAGTATAATTTATAACATAAATTTGAATGCTATTGTAGTATAATTAAAATGCTATTGAGTACTATAATCAAAACACTATTGAGTACTATAACAAGAGAGTATCAGATGGTATAATAGAGGTACTATTGAGAAGTATAATCAAAATAAGTAGATTAATTGGTACTAAGATAGAGCAATGCAAACAGAAATGTACAACTAATCGACCAAAAACAATCGTTCAACTAATCGACCAAAAACAATCGTTCAACTAATCGACCAAAAACGATCGTTCAACTAATCGACCAAAAACAATTGTTGCCGAGGAATATCATTAAAAAACCGTAACATCAACACAGGTCGCATAATATAGCCGAGACAATCGAATCAAATCATAATCACAGAGCAAACACTGTTCACAGCCCTGTCGCCCTGGTCTAAGATTCAGATTCACAGAAATTCTTAACGTGAATATTTCCTCCTAATCTGTGTTAAAACTACAAATGGTCTTGGTATAATCGAGATGCCAAACTGGGGCATTCTTTTAGGCCATTAACCTCAAGTCATCCACCAAGACCTGTCATTACATCTTCAGGTACCAGGAAACAGCATTAACTTACGAATCTCTGAGAATCTGAGGCTAAGTTTAGTAAAAGTGACTAAGAATGTGAGGGTAATTGAAGTCCCCCAAGTGGGTCTTTCTTCAAGTGAGTGACGGATGGCAGATATCTGGTGGTAAAGCCGAGGTGTTGGCAGGACCCCCAAGAGGCCACCAAAACGACAGTCTGTATTCAAGGGGGCGACCTCAAGTCCTGGAAAATCTTACCACTCAAACTCACATATCTTGGTCATCCATTTTTTTCCCCCAGGGACGTGTTGACCACATGGGGTGACGCACTCAATTTTTTTTAAACATGTCCTCAAGGATGACCCTCCCTCAACCCACCCTCATCCTACACCCCAAGTTTCCACCATCCTTCCTGCTCCTCCTCCACCCCACCCCTCCACTACCCCCAACCCTCTACCAACCCCCACCTTTCCTCCAACTCGCCCCTCCTCCACACCAACCCTTTTTCCTTCCACCCTACACATCCTCCACCAACCTACCCTTCCTCAACCCCTCCTCTCCCCCCCCCCCCACACCCCTCCCGTGAGTAGACTATGCAATCACCATTAGAGAAGACGCGCCATAGTCCCAGGTGAGCAATTTTACCTGGCTAAATCCCCCCGCTTGAAATGACAAATGTGAAACACCTTACACGGTTCCTGGAGTTTTGTTGTCCATAAAAACGAACAGGGATGGTCATGAACACCCCCCCCCCACCCTCTACCCCTCCCCCATGACCATCCACCCCACCCCTCCTCCATGACCGTCCACCCCCTCCCTTGAACGTCCCTCTCACCCCTCCCCTTCCCTCTCCCCCTGCCCCCCTGTCGTCACTAGAAACAATTCCTAACAATTTTCTTAACTATTTTGTTGCGCCACAGAACGACACCTGTCCAAATTTTAAGTAATTTTTGGGGGTAAATTTTATCTTGGTTACTGATTTTCTTAAGGGAGAGTCTTTACTTATAATGACATTACAAGAGTCATAAACTTTGCATTATAAAAATATGTCAAGTTATTTAATCTCTTTGAATGTATTTTTTAGAAATGGTGTAATTAAGTCAAATGTGGATGTTTTATGTCTATTTCACAACAAGAACAACAACAAGAACAACAACAACAATAATAATAACAATAATAACAACAACAACAACAATAATAATAATAGTAATAATAAACGAAATTAACAATAACAACAATATCAACAACAATAACAACAACAATAACAACAACAATAACAACAACAATAACAACAACAATAATAATAATAATAACAATAATAATAAACAATATATAAAATTCCCTGACGACTATACCATACCTATCCCATTACCATAAGATAAATAACACGTACACGTCTTTTACAGCATTACTTTCCTCGTTATGTGAAGGAAGGAGACAGCAAACTAACATAACTCCCAAGACGTCAACTCACACACCTGCCTATCATGACCCCCCTTGACCCCCCTCTCTCAGACCAGGTAAATTACAGATAAACTTCCCAATACAAAAAACAAAATAATAATGATAATAATAAACCCGTTTGTCAATGTAATCTCGGTTATTAGAAGATGGATGGACGTCGTATAGGGAAAGACATAGATTCCCCTCATATAATAGGCACTAGGAATTCCGTCCCATTAATCAAATAAATTACAAAAAAAAAAAAATCTCGGTATTAAACTCAAAACGGCGAGGAATTAGGAAAAAGTGGCCAATGTAGTCAAGATATTTTTTCTTAGCTTATACGAACGGGGAAAGTGGATCAAATTATATAGCTTACAGGGTCACATAATGCCCCACACTTACTGCATAATAATCCAGGAGAAATTCAATTTGGTTCACGGCAGAAGCATCGGGACATGGCGTTATACTGAGGTGTGGCACGCGTTCTGCCCATAACAGATACATCAGGTGTGGGGTAATGGTGACCTGGCTGGCTGGCTGAAGGAGGCGGGCCAAGAGAGACGACATTCTCACCACTGTTATTACTGCTGCCACTGACACACGTGCCCTCCCTCCCTCCCTCTCTTCCTTACTGCCCTCGTGCCCTCTCTCCCTTACTGCCCTCGTGCCCCCCCCCCTTCCCTCCTTACCTCTCTCCCTTGCTGCAACACTTGCCCTCCAACCCTCTCTCTCTCCCTCCATCCTTCCCTCCCTTACTGCCACACATATCCTCCCTCCCTCCCTCCCTCCCTCCCTCTTATCCATTGGCCAAGTGCGTCGTCACCACCACCACCACCACCACCACCACCACCACACGCCCTCGTAGATAATATTCAAGTTTACTGTTATATCTTCGTGTGTTGCTGACATTTAAATAATTCATAATTTCATAATTGTAGGGATAATAGTGTAGGCGCCGTGGTGAAGGGGGGGGGGAGAATGGGGAGAGGGACAGAGGATGGGGAGGGAAGGAGGAGGGGCCGGGCCATTGGGGAGGGGGAAGGGGGTTAGATTATATGAAGTCTTGAATTGGGTTGGGTTGGATTGGGTTGGGTTGGGTTGGATTGGGTTGGGTTGGGTTGGGTTGGGTTGGGTTGGGTTGGGTTGGAGTTACGTGTAAGCAGATTCAGTTCTCTTTTGCTTACGAAAATGAGGATCGATTTTGTTATTTTTCTTTCAAATTAGCTTAAGTTATGTTAACAATTAATTTCAATTTTATTAGATAAGTCAAAATAGGTTATGTTAAATTACCAATTACGTCACACACACACACACACACACACACACACACACACACACACACACACAGTTCCATTTAAAATTTTACTCTCAATATTATGGATATACCCTCTACCCCAATTCCCTCCCTCTCTCCCTTCCCTCTCACCCTTCCCTCTCCCCCTTCCCTCTCCTCCTCCCTCTCACCATCCCACACCATCCCACACTCCCCTTCACAGTAGTAATGGACAAGGGATTTGGGCGTGGTAGAGGGGATTCAGTGGTAAATGTGAATATATTGGATGCCCTATGCGATATAAATTGGTTCATTGTTAACATAGAGAAAGAGCTTTTTTGGTGGGTTGGTGGGTGGGTAGGTGGGTGGGTTGGTGGGTTCGATGGAAAATAGGTATAGTGAGGTGAGATTCTGTACGTGTCAATCAATCAGTTGAATAAAATGTTGGTCGACAAACAACATGTCTATCAAATACAGTAAATACTTAAAAACAACAAATCAATCAAGAATTGAGCAAGAAATCAATAATACTCTCATTTTCTCTCCCACATACTCTCTCACTCTCTCCTACATACTCTTACCTTTTTCTCTCTCTCCCTGACACTCTCTCAACCACATACTCTCTCACTCTCTCCTACATACTCTTACCTTTTTCTCTCTCTCCCTGACACTCTCTCACTCTCCCCCTCATCCGTACATCTTCATTATATTGCTTTCATCCAACTGGTATACACACACACACACACACACACACACACACACACACACAGAGAGAGACTATTTTGTCATGTTTTATCCATTCTCTGTTCACACTAGAGAGAGAGAGAGAGAGAGAGAGAGAGAGAGAGAGAGAGAGAGAGAGAGAGAGAGAGAGAGAGAGAGAATTTACTGCTTATTAGGTTCATTCACAAAACACAACTTCACCAACACCACATCAAGACTGCCACTACTACACAGCGCCCAGGGCAGAGAAAGGGCTCATAAGATTATATAACTCAGAAAACTCACTACAGTGCCACTCAACACCCACATAGCGAGAGATTTCAATCCCAGTAAAATGCTCTTTGACGTCCACGAACGAGTATCGAATCAACATTTGGTGAAGTAGCGTGAAAATATAAAAAAAATGTAGTGTATGAGATCCGTGATAGCCATAGTGAGAATTTTATTCCTAGGAAATGTGGTGGGTTTTTTGGGGGGGGGGGGGGGAGGCTCTATTAACCTCAACTGAACCAGAAGTTTTGAATATATATTAAGAAAAAAATTATCGTTTTACTTTAAATAACAGTTTTGGTGAAATTGGTATGAATATAAAGCGATATATGAGGTCTGTGAGCCTCGATAAAATCACCAGAAGTTCGATGGAAATAACGGGTAAACAAAACGACCTGTGGCGAATGACGTGCACAAACAACCCTGAATTCGACATCTGCACTTCAAGCCAGATGGTGTGTAAGTAAGTAAGTAAGTAAGTAAGTAAGTAAGTAAGTAAGAGAGAGAGAGAGAGAGACATTTCATCATCTTTACTTATGATAACCACGCACCGTCCTCGCACGCTAAGCTGTGAGTACAAGCATATTGCCTCACGTTTTACGGCTGCATAAACGACCCGTAATGATGCCTAAACCGCCAGGTATGTCACTAGGGCGGGTTATTGTCGTGACACCAGGAAATAGAACCCATGACACTGGTCTTTGAGTCGAGTTGTAAGTATGAGGGGGGGAGGGACTACTTGTTTTGAGAGAGAGAGAGAGAGAGAGAGAGAGAGAGAGAGAGAGAGAGAGAGAGAGAGAGAGAGAGAGAGAAGTTACAGCAGTTTCCCACCACTCATATCACACACACACACACACACACACACACACACACACACACCAAAAAACCCCTGAAATTTAACCCCCCAATTGAACTCCCACAACTATTAATCACCCCCACCCCCATATAAACTAACAACCCGACAAAACTACATCAAACTATTAAAATATCAACCAGAAACTTCTATCACACATGACTTACAGAAGCAGGGTTCATTAACAGTAGCGATCTATTACTTTTATATCAACGTTAGTATCGCATTTGGCATTTGGGAGGGTGATGACCTATTGTATATTTCCTTTGTTTATGTTTACATTATATACTAAAACTATATAAAAAACAAAATATATCAGGCAAATAAAAACAATTATAATCTGTTATTTTAAAAAGTTTGATATATATGTTAAAATATATGTAAACTGTTTAATATATGTAGCTTAAACTACCACATTCAGTAACTCTCCTTTACAAAGTGATTAAACTGTGTAGTGGTTTACCTCCTGTGTATCAATAATTATCAGGAATATTTTATTGAGACCATTTCCAATATTTTCCTTCAATAGAACAAGGTTAATAACGAGAGTATTAATTACTTCAGGTTTAGAGAGAGTTTGGCATAATACTGTATAGGCAAGTTCTATAGCTTCCAAGGTCTATAGGGATCATTCATTAAACTTAAAGACTAATAATAATAATAATAATAATAATAATAATAATAATAATAATAATAATAATAATAATATAAATCAATAAATCATTATCTTACTTTAGGTTATGTAACGTTTGATACTACAAGAATTACGAATTTTAATTGAGATTAATTTAACAGGAAGAGGCGGTTTTACTGAGGGAGGCGAAGGAGAGGAGGGACGAAAGGAGTTGATTTCTCCACCTCCAGCCAGACGCCTGAATGAATCCTATTGGCTGAGATTTTATTCCCCAAACACTTTACCAAATGGAGAGGGAAAACATGAGAGAGATATAAAAAAAATATCCATCTCCCAGCAAGGATTGGGTCTTAGGGTTAGGATACGTGGCTGTGAGAGAACATGGGTTGGCCAAAGACCCGCCGGCAGGAAAGGCCTCTGTGTTCAACGGTGTTAATCCATTTGTACTCACTTCAGGGTCGTTTCCCCAGTCGTCCAAAGCAATACAAGGATAATGCAAAGGGATTAAGGCGAGGGAAGGTAGTCCATCGGCTTAGACGCCCCCCTCCCACCCTACCCACCTTACCCCCCCCCCCCCCACCCACCCGTGTGCGAATGGTGTGGGGGGTGGAGGTTTACCTAGGAAGGGGTGAGAGATAGATAGGTAGGGATGAGTCTGCCGTCTATCTCCAAGCTATAGGGATGGTAATGGTCACTATCCCTCCCGGACTTGACAAACTGAAGGAATAATCTTCCCCTCTGTCCTTTGATAACGCCATTGTCCTCTCTCTCTCTCTCTCTCTCTCTCTCTCTCTCTCTCTCTCTACCTGCACTCTAAACCAGGTGAACACAGGACACAGCAACCACTATTTTTACAGCTTAATTGTTGAGATGAAACCTTAATGTAACACAATGAAGAAGGGGAACAAAGCCGCCTCGAACGACTTCAGAGCAGAGGGGCGTTTTCAGAGTGGAGGGGGGAGGGGGGGGGTGGTCTCAGAGTAGAAGGGAGGGATTTAGAGTGTGGGGATTCACAGTGGAGGAGGAGGAGGTCAGAGGGAAGGGAGGGAGTATTAGGGGTAGTTGAGAGTAGAAGGATATCAAGCTATAAACAACACGACCCAGAATCTCAAAGGTACCATACGTTAATATCTGTCGAATATTATTTTCTTAACTAGGAATAAGACAACACATTTACTTAACATTTTAAACGTCTCAATACATTTAATACCAACGACGACTGAAGTTAATAAAAGGAAAACTAAAACACCCACAGAAGAGGAGAGTCACACCTCATACCCCCCAGAGCTCCCCAAGTAAACCAATTCAACGTAACTACACAAGGCAACGTATATAATTACCGGGTTGGTGCCTGTCGTGAAATTTCGTTGTTTATGTATTGATTTCACCTGTAATGTCCCTACTGTAGTGTATAAACACGTCGTTTATAGTATCATGAAAGGAATTAACAAATAAGCATCGTATATCGAAACCTTTGGGGTGTAACTGGTATCCCTGTACGATGCTCAAAGAAGTGTAAAAATTAGTGTGAGAATACCAACCCACCAACACCACATGAACAACAGCTGGTCTATGTAAACAGTCCACGACACCTGGCACCACAATACACGTTAATTAGACCGGCAGGTGAATACCAATCCCGCCTCATAACATAATTTTGGTGGGAGTTTACCTGTGTTTGCGACGAGTTTCTGTTTGGGTAATTTTCACTTTCATTTAGCGTTAATTGCTCGGTTTCTTTTTTTTATAGCAGCTTTTGCTAGTTTTCATTTTACCCTCAAGGTGAGTTTGTTTACATCACAAAGGAGGTGGAAATAATCTACCTGTTTGTGTTTTGTGGTGTCTGTGAAATCCGCCATTTATTTATTTATTCCTTATGTCTATTTACACCTTAATTATTTTTTCTATTCCATAATTTCAGTAATTCCTCCGTGTTATATCCATACACGTGACTGTTAAATTTGTACATGTGACTGTACTAAATGTGTAAATGTGACTGTTGAATCTGTACACGTGACTGAGTAAATCTATATACACAAGACTATCATAAATCTACACATATGACAAATGACCCTACACAAGTGACTAAAAAATGACACATAAGACTGTCATATCCTCAACCCATTTATAATCTGTTTAATACCAACGGGAAAAAAATAAATAAATTGTACCAAAGGCGAATTTTTTCCTTCTCAAAATGACTTGTTTGATAAATTAGCTAAAAAGAATAATACTCTTGGGATTATAAAGTAAAACATTCAAAGGAGTTATTAAAGACTGTTTCTATGACTCTGAGAGCATATGGAATCAATCGTTCTATATAACATGGGGTAATTAGCGTTGTCAGTATATAAAGAGTTCAAGGTATTGGGTTTAAAGACTGAGACAGACAGACAGACAGACAGGCGAAAGGACAGAAAAACAGACAAAAGTAAGTGTGTGTGTGTGTGTGTGTGTGTGTGTGTGTGTGTGTGTGTGTGTGTGTGTGTGTGTGTGTGTCGTGAAATAAGTACACTCGCTCGATGAAGCCTAAAACGGGCCTGACATTTTGTCCTAAGCTATACGCAAATTAGCTTAGGTAAGGTAAGGTAAGGTAAGGTAAGGTAAGGTAAGGTTTAGAAGAAAAATATTGATAATCTTATTGTTCCCAAGGCAGTAAAATAAACAATGATATCCCATTTACCTTAACAACGTTATTCTAAACGCTTGATTAACGCGCACGCACACACACAAACCCCATAATACACAGATACACACAGAAACGCTAAGACACACACACACACACAGAAACATTCCGCCCAGACGCTAAAGACACTCGGCCTAACGGAGCCATCGTACGCACGTTACCCCCTCAGCGACTGGTACTGACAGCTCCCCCAGCCACACACACAATAGTAACATAACAAGAAATTGAATTCGTTTGGTTGGTCGTCTCTCATCCACGGGGATACATAGCCTCTCATCCATGGGAATACATAGCCTCTCATCCATGGGAATACATAGCCTCTCATCCATGGGAATACATAGCCTCTCATCCATGGGAATACATAGCCTCTCAACCACAGGAATACATAGCCTCTCAACCACGGCAATACATATTATACACGTATGTTTTTTTTTAATCTTTTTTTTTCTTTTAATGTGTTTGTTTTTGTTAATTTTCAGTTTTTTTGTTGGATTTTAGTATTTTATTTTTCTGTGTTTTTCTGGGTGTTTTTATTTTGTTTGTGTGTGTTTTTTTAACGTATGTGTGTTTGTTTCTCTAAATGTCTTTCAATGGGTCTTTGGGTGTTTTATTTTATGTATATTTGTTTGTTTTTGTATATAATCACAGTTAAACAAGTTACTGGGTGTTTTACTTTTGTTTTAATTGTTCATCAGCAGAATATGAATGTTTTACTGTAAATTAATTATATATATATTTTTTTTTAATAAATGTTGCTCGTTAATGCATCTTTCCCATCGTAAATCATTGTAAATTGGTGATAAATTACAATCATTTATAACAATTATTTAGCGGTGGTAATTGCTGTGGAGTTTAGACATATATATATATATATATATATATATATATATATATATATATTATATATTATATATATATATATGCAAGTAAATCACTGTAGGTGCGCGTGATCTAGGTATATGCTGATAACCACAAGGAAAGAAGAAAACACGAAGTCCCAAGCGCTTTCGTGTAATTCACATCTTCAGGGGTGAGTACAGACTAGAGAGAGTAATACAAATCAAGGTGAATATATACAGAGGAGGGTGAGACCAGGTCCACAATGGTCAGGTAATTAGGTAATGACCCTACTAATCTTTAAATAGCACACAACGGTTGGTGGTCAGGTCAGATGGGCCAGTGACCCGCCCTCTCACTTGATCACAAATCTTCTTAATTACAAAATTGTCCAGCTTGTACATGCCGTTACTCAAATTCATGTTGAATGCTTCGGTATGTTTAATAAGACTAGATTCTATGATGTTCCTACTATCAATTGAATTACATGGTAATATTGAGGAGGCATTATCCCAGTCAATGCAATGCTTGTTATCCCTCAAATGAACAAACAGAGCATTGGATTCCTGGCCTGTCCTAACACTGTATTTGTGTTGTTTAATTCTAGTTACAAGATCTTTACCTGTCTGGCCTAAGTAAAACATATTACATTCCTTGCAAGGGACTTTATAAATGCAACCAATTGTGTTGTTATATATATATATATATATATATATATATATATATATATATATATATATATATATATATATATATATATATATATGCTGATAACCACAAGGAAAGAAGAAAACACGAAGTTCCCAAGCGCTTTCGTGTAATTCACATCTTCAGGGGTGAGTACAGACTAGAGAGAGACATACAAATCAAGGTGTATATATACAGAGGAGGGTGAGACTAGGTCCACTATTACTCCAAACATCAACATCAACACCACCACTATCTTAAGTTCCTCCAACACTATATTTCAACCGCCACCACGCTAGGTTTCACCAACACCACCATCCAGGCTCTTAACGCCACTGCAAACATCATTATCATCACCACCACCTGAAGCTGCTCCATCCCCGACACCTACACCACTCTTGGCACCTCTAACACCACTACTCCACATCAATATCACCACCACCTGAGGCTCCACCACCACCACCACCTGAGGCTCCTCCACCACCACCACCTGAGGCTCCTCCACCACCACCACCACCTGAGGCTCCTTCACCACCATCACCACTGCAGGCTCCACCACCACCACCTGAGGCTCCTCCACCACCACCACCTGAGGCTCCTTCACCACCATCACCACTGCAGGCTCCACCACCACCACCTGAGGCTCCTCCACCACCACCACCTGAGGCTCCTCCACCACCACCACCTGAGGCTCCTCCACCACCACCACCACTACAGGCTCCTCCACCACCACCACCACCATCTGAGGCTCCTCCACCACCACCACCTGAGGCTCCTCCACCACCACCACCACCTGAGGCTCCTCCACCACCACCACCTGAGGCTCCTCCACCACCACCACTACAGGCTCCTCCACCACCACCATCTGAGGCTCCACCACCACCACCACCATCTGAGGCTCCACCACCACCACCACCTGAGGCTCCTCCTCCACCACCACCACCACCACTACAGGCTCCTCCACCACCACCACCACCATCTGAGGCTCCTCCACCACCACCACAGACAACTCCAACATCACTCACCCCACCAGGAGTTTTATGGCTCCCTGGGGGTGAGGTGCTCTGCTCATTTTATAAGTTGTGGCTCCTACCCTCAGCTTCCCACACCTCCATATAACTCCGGGTGAACCTAACTAATACCTCCCGCACTCTGATGTTGAACCTAACTGATACCTCCCGCACTCTGATGGTGAACATAACTAATACCTCCCGCACTCTGATGGTGAACCTAACTAATACCTCCCGCACTCTGATGGTGAACCTAACTAATACCTCCCGCACTCTGATGGGAAAAAATAAGAGAGACTAACTGCTCCATTCGACCTGGTGCCCAACAGTCGACCTCACCTTCTCACCAGGACGCTCCCTATTTAATAATGTCTTCAAGATTTGTATTAACATCTGTATTACCAGTGTGTGTGTGTGTGTGTGTAGCGAAGCGTGGGTGCGGACAATATCATCAAGAGCACCACCAGTAACACACGATCGGTACAGCAATGGTATAATATTCAAGACCAGGGAAGCGGACACACACACACACACACACACACACACACACACACACACACACACACACACACACACACTCGTAAACTCTAGGTCAGATATCGGATGCAATTGTGAGGTCAACATTGTTCAGCGACGCAACACATATGGAAAGTTAACTGTACCACGTAGCACAAAGTTAACCGTACCACGTAACACATATGAAAAGTTAACTGTACCACGTAACACATATGGAAAGGTAATTAAACTAGGTAACATTATGGGAAGGTAATTTAACCAGGTAATATAATGGGAAGGTAACTTATCCAGGTAACATTATGGGAAGGTAACTTAACCAGGTAACATACACAGAGAGGGTTATGAGTCAAAGGTAATTAGTATCAATGTTATTGGCACTAATATAAAACAAGGGAGGAGAGGTAAGGGAAGAGAGGGAGGAAGGTGGGGCTAGGGAGGAAGCGAGGGAGAAAGGTGGGGGTGAAGAAAGGAAGGGAGGGAGGAACTTGGGGTGAGGGAGGGAAGGAAGGAAGGAAGGATAGCAGGGAGAACCCATAACAAATGAGATAGAGAGGGAGATGGGAGGGAGGGAGGGAGGGAGGGAGGTGTTGGGAGGAAGGGAGGGTATAGGGAGAAACCAGGGAGAAAACATAACGTAGGAGCTAGGGCGCGCCATAATACCGACAGTAATGGTAGGCAAGAAGTTGGCGCGGGAGGAGTTATGGTGCGGGGTGGACGCCAAATCAACCTTTAATGGCATTTGCAGGGGTCGATATTGCTGTTTTGTGTGTTATGTACTGCACACCCGTGATAATACTAGCGAGTTAGCGCTACCAGATACTGAAAGCTGGGTGATTGTGTGTGTGTGTGTGTGTGTGTGTGTGTGTGTGTGCGTGTGTGTGTGTGTGTATGTGTAGGTGTGTGTGAGTTTGTGTGTGTAGGTGTGTGTGTGTGTGTGTGTGTGTGTGTGTGTGTGTGTGTGTGTGTGTGTGTAGGTGTGTGTGAGTTTGTGTGTGTGTGTGTGTGTGTAGGTGTGTGTGTGTGTGTGTGTAGGTGTGTGTGTGTGTGTGTTCATCCCAAATTTACGACCACTTAAATATTAATAAGCAACATAAAAAATAAGGTACCAAATTACCTTTATATCACAAAATCATCTCATTAATGCAGTCAGGAGATAATAAAACTCTATTTGATTCCCCATAAAGTTTCGTTGTAGCAATAAATATTTCAGTACAAGTTAACGAGGTGTTTGTGGGCCATTTAATAGTAACAAATGATTAAAAAACTCGACCATAGAATCTCTCAATACGTCCCAGATTCGTACTTAATTTGATCTCAGTTAAGTAGGATTAAATGCTATTTTTCGGTGGTGAAATTGGGTGACCATGCCTAGTTAATTGCCATTCCTAGTTATTTACTTGTCATATGTTTCAGTTCTAATCTTATATAATACGTAATGTTCTCCCGACAGGAATATTTACTCAATGAATTTACACTACATTTAAGCTACACAATCAGATTTACTCAATGAATTTACACTACATTTACGCTACACAATCAGATTTACTCAATGAATTTACACTACATTTACGCTACACAATCAGATTTACTCAATGAATTTACACTACATTTACGCTACACAATCAGATTTACTCAAGGAATTTCTGTAAACTTTTATCAATTAGTCTACCTGATGTCACAGAACCATACAGTCATCAGGTATATCAGGTAACAGTGATACATTACCCCCGTCACTCCCAGGACTCGTTGCTCTCAGTTCGATTAAAAAACATCAAACGTCAGCCAGAAAAAATCCCTAAATGTCATCACCATACTGAAGCGATTAGGAGAGACAAAACCCAAGTGTATTACTGTTGCTGAAAACTGTTGAAGTACATTTAGACGTGAGAGTTTTGGCTCCATTATAAAACTCACATAGAAGCTTTTAAGTGATCTGGTCAGGGAAACGTCATGACAAATGGAAATCTGATCTGCGTAATGCAGTATTCAAGGGGGATTCACAGTGTTATGCAGTATATGATAAGATGTTCAGAACGTCATGCAGTATAGGATGTTCAGAACGTTATGCAGTACAGAACTTAATACACAATACTAGTAGTAGGGCAAATAAAAGAACGTATCCCCGCGCCCTCACGTTCATCTGCTGCACGTTTATTACATAGACCAGTATCACTACAGCGTTGGGTATATGAAAAGGTTGTAGGCATAATAATCTTTTCACTTTGTTTCTCTGTTTATTCGCGGTGTGTGTGTGTGTGTGTGTGTGTGTGTGTGTGTGTGTGTGTGTGTGTGTGTGTGTGTTGGAACATAATCACCCACGAAAACTTGAACGTATGCTGTTATCCTGCCGAAGAGACATCCTGTACAGTCGCAGCAAAAGGAGACAAGTTCACCTTCAGCGTACAAGACCCCCAGCAGCAGGAACAAAGGTTAGAAATAGACTTGGTGGCAACAATTACAGCACCAGATATCTGTACTTGATGCAACAATATGATAACACTATAGTAGATATGGTATACGCAGCATAACAACAAACAACAACAACAGATGCAATAACAGATATGCAACAGTAGTAAATGCAGATGCAACAGCTGCACCAACAATAGATGCAGGAACAGCCTTTACCGTACTGCACGTATAGTGTTCGGGGACGGCCGACACTAAGGGAGAGAATATACTGAAGGTATCAACAGAATAACCCAGGTGGACCGGACATCACAGCAACCACACTGGTTAACTATTATATACAGCGAGAAAACACAGCAATAAGAACTGTATCAGGTACAGCAACAACTTTAATTACAAAATACAAATTAAATAAATGATACAACACAACACCAAACAGGTAGAGACAGGTAAGAGACCCCAGGAAGAAGGGGGGCTGACCAGTGAAACTCCCCCTAAGCGCACCAAACACCTGTTATTACACTTGAAAGTTATGGCTGAACGCCTGTAACCATTTGGATATTCTCACCATTTCCAGGGACATAATCTACGCTTTAAAACCTCCTATATCCAACGAATGAAATTTCAGTAGCACATTCTGAAATTCGGTAAAATCATATTCGGTCAAGATTATTTGCGAAACCTCCCCCCAACTCCGGTGCTGTGCTATAGTGGTTGGGTTCTGTTTGAATCTGGTACATATTGGTATTGGTGGGAATATTGGTATTATCTTCACTACTGCTTATGTTATAGTGATAGTAGTTTCAGTATGACTATGTACTCGCATCTATGGGTGGACTATTAGTAAGTAATGGTAGACAATAGGTTCAAACAATGACTATTTTCCTACATACCATGACACCACATCCCTCCACACACACACACACACTTCCACACACCCTCACCCACACGCCACACCCACACCCATCTACTATTTTCTCTTCCTCCACCCGCCAACCCACGTCCAGAATTTGCTACATAAAGGCTCGGAATAAATAATAAACTGTAGCCATACCATTTTGAGAGGGACGTACTGTAGGAATCCTTTTTCTTCAGTCACCGATATAAAAATACTCATAGAAAACGGACGTATTCTCAGTTTCTTTGACTCGTGTAATGTTTTATTCAATTCTTCGTTCTATAGTTTACATTACGTTTTCGGCGAGGGCGGATCTGGGGGGCCAGTTCGTTTATCTGTTTACATAATGGTGGTTCCTGAGTTTACATTGCATTAAGTGACGGAGTTATTCTGTTTACATTGTATTGATGGTGTTTTTCTTGTTTACAGTGTAATCTAAGGGTACCATTGTTGTGTTTACATTGAAAGTGATGGCGCCGTTCTTCAGTTAACTCTTCTTACTATGTCCGTTCCTCAATTAAATACTTTCGTTTGTCTTAAGTTAAAAACCTAAATTACCCTAAACTTAACTAATTCTAACCTATATTAACCTAACCTTATCCCACCAAACGAAACCTCATCCCAAAGAACCTAACCTAACCCACATCCAGGTAACAATAAATCACCAGGTGAAATACGCCATAGACCATACAGTAACCATCAGGTGAACACAAGGCGAACCTAAATTACTTAACTAACACACAACGACAAAAAATATCCACCGATTCACACTAATTAATAACCCCACTAACTGTTAATATCAACTAAATGACAATATCTAAACTACGATACGAGATTGACGATTACGATGGCGACGAAAATGCACTGTGACTTGAGTTTAGCCTGGAGACGCGTTCCTTCCCCGTATTCAGTTGAGAATAGAGGGAGACGGAATGTAACTTAAGGATCCCTGTGAATGTGGGACAGTGAGGTCCAGGCGGTGCTCCCTTGGGTGGAATCCTTGGGCGAGGGAGGATACCGATAAAATACCCGGAGACAGGGAGGGAGAGAGGGAGAGAGGGAAAGGGAGAGGGATGAGAGGGTGCAGGCTGCGGTGTAATGGTGTTGTATTGCATTACCTATTTTTTTCCTTACACACACAAACACACATATATACACTCACACATACACGCATACACACGCATAAACACACACACAGTGAATAAATGTGAACTTGTATAACGATTTTACTGAATGAATAGCTCTATCTATCTATCAATCTGTCTTATCCTCTTCTAATTCTATAAAGAGTGAAGAAAGACGTAATAAAACCCTCAAAGAAAGGAAGAAATTATAGAAAATGTGATAAAAATAAAAGCAAATAGACAACACAACTAAAGGAGGGAATAACAGAAAACAGGATAAAAGTCGAATAAAGAAAAACGACAGAATGTAAAACTAGAAACTTACGAGAAAAAAAATAGAATTTAAAAATGCTCTTCCCTCTAGCAGTCACTTCCAGTCATTTAAAATAGTATATATATTTTTTAAAAGAATTATGGGCAATAAAAATGTTTTAGTACAAATTTTCCCCTCAGTTAAACTTTCCATAAACTACAGGGGAAAAATACAGAAGTTACATAGACAGACTCACTAGATACAGGAGGAGTAGCAGTAGTAATAGTAGTTTCCCTTCCTGGAATTAATGTTATTTCCTAAACTTTTTTCCCCTTAAATCGTCAGTTATAAGAGGTCTTGGGTAATCCATGTGGAAAATCGGCCTCCCATAACTTTTATGGTGCCACGTGTTAAATATTTGAAACTTTCGATGTAATGTTGAGAATATATTTTATTTTTTGTAAGTGTCTTCATTTTATTTTACATTCGGGGAGGGATGTGAGCGAGAGGTAAGACCCTAACAAAGTGGTCTTCACGCGGCGTAAATAGCTGGAACACAACTCTTCCTCGTCCCAGGCACCCCCGTGAGAGAGACAGTGCCTGGCCCTAAACTATGGCCTAGGGAGGGAGGAAGAGAGAGGGAGGGAGGGGAAGGGATGGAGATACGACCCTTCCTCACCCTCTCCTCTCCCCTCATCCCTTCCCAAATCCCCCTCCAGCCTCCCTATCCCCCTTCACCTATCTCTCTCCCCCCCCCCCCTAAGCTTGAATACCCATCCTCGCCTGAGAATTGACACATCAATAACACGGTATTACGCAGTAAATCGTGAGGGGCGCGACAATAAAATGACATCTCAGCTGCAAACTACTACGCTTGACCCTACTTCCGGAGGCCCCCCCTAGACGACCCGGCTGTCACCTATCCCCAGCAACCTTCCTCTTTACACCCACTATCACTCCCCCACAGCGAGGCTGCCAAGGCATGGCTGGCACCCTAAGCGGGTATTCTCACTCCCATGAAAGATTCCAGTACGTGTCCGTGCCGGCGGAGGAGGGTGGAAATCGTGCCATTCCGGTCAGGGAGGGAGGGAGATATAGAAGGTGGGGAAGGGAGATGGAGGAGGTGAGGGAAGGTGGTGAGGGAGGGAAAAGAAAGGCGGAGGTGGTGTGTCTTAGGACTCTGGTTCCTGGGAATCAGCCAAGTGCACCCGACGAGACTGGAATATGAGGTAGGAATGTTGGCTGGTTCTGTGGTCTGTGTCTCTTGTTCGTGTGGCTGATGGTGACGATGACCAGTGAAGGTGACGAGGAAGATGACAAGAAAGACGTGTGTTGAGAGGCCGGAGTTGATGAGAATGGATGATGACAATGGGTGAAAGTGATGATGCGACGGAGACTAACAAACACACCCACACCCACACCCACTCACCCACCCATCCACTCACCCACCCATCCACTCACCCACCAACTCACCGACCCACCCTAACACAGGCTATCAGAGGCGGTCTTCACTTAGTGGGTGGTGAGCGTGTATGATGAGGGCAGCTAGGGACAGTTAACACGAGGTAGGATGGTGTGTCTAGTGACGATGGCGGCGGCGTGGATGACCGAGTTATGGCTAATATGCTTGATGGTGTGACACTCCCTGGCATAACGCACACACACACACACACACACACACACACACACACACACGTTACTTTACACTACAATAAATTCGATTCAGTTTGATTCAGTGTGATTAATGGCAGCAGAGGGGCGACAATAAAAAATGGCAACAATTGCCTTATATGTGATTAATGGCAGCAGAGGGGCGACAATAAAAAATGGCAACAATTGCCTTATATGTGATTAATGGCAGCAGTGGGGCGAAAACAAAAAATGGCAACAATTGCCTTATATGTGATTAATGGCAGAAGAGGGACGAAAACAAAAAATGGCAACAATTGCCTTATATATGATTAATGGCAGCAGAGGGGCGAAAACAAAAAATGGCAACAATTGCCTTATATGTGATTAATGGCAGCAGAGGGGCGACAATAAAAAATGGCAACAATTGCCTTATATGTGATTAATGGCAGCAGTGGGGCGAAAACAAAAAATGGCAACAATTGCCTTATATGTGATTAATGGCAGCAGATGGACGAAAACAAAAAATGGCAACAATTGCCTTATATGTGATTAATGGCAGCAGAGGGGCGAAAACAAAAAATGGCAACAATTGCCTTATATGTGATTAATGGCAGCAGAAGGGCGACAATAAAAAATGGCAACAATTGCCTTATATGTGAATAATGGCAGCAGAGGGGCGACAATAAAAAATGGCAACAATTGCCTTATATGTGATTAATGGCAGCAGTGGGGCGAAAACAAAAAATGGCAACAATTGCCTTATATGTGATTAATGGCAGCAGAGGGGCGAAAACCAAAAATGGCAACAATTGCCTTATATGTGATTAATGGCAGCAGTGGGGCGAAAACAAAAAATGGCAACAATTGCCTTAATGTGATTAATGGCAGCAGAGGGCGAAAACAAAAAATGGCAACAATTGCCTTATATGTGATTAATGGCAGCAGAGGGGCGAAAACAAAAAATGGCAACAATTGCCTTATATGTGATTAATGGCAGCAGAGGGGCGACAATAAAAAATGGCAACAATTGCCTTATATGTGATTAATGGCAGCAGAGGGGCGAAAACAAAAAATGGCAACAATTGCCTTATATGTGATTAATGGCAGCAGAGGGGCGAAAACAAAAAATGGCAACAATTGCCTTATATGTGATTAATGGCAGCAGAGGGGCGAAAACAAAAAATGGCAACAATTGCCTTATATGTGATTAATGGCAGCAGAGGGCGACAAAAAAAAATGGCAACAATTGCCTTATATGTGATTAATGGCAGCAGAGGGGCGACAATAAAAAATGGCAACAATTGCCTTATATGTGATTAATGGCAGCAGTGGGGCGAAAACAAAAAATGGCAACAATTGCCTTATATGTGATTAATGGCAGCAGAGGGGCGAAAACAAAAAATGGCAACAATTGCCTTATATGTGATTAATGGCAGCAGAGGGGCGAAAACAAAAAATGGCAACAATTGCCTTATATGTGATTAATGGCAGCAGAGGGGCGAAAATAAAAAATGGCAACAATTGCCTTATATGTGATTAATGGCAGCAGAGGGGCGAAAACAAAAAATGGCAACAATTGCCTTATATGTGATTAATGGCAGCAGAGGGGCGAAAACAAAAAATGGCAACAATTGCCTTATATGTGATTAATGGCAGCAGAGGGCGAAAACAAAAAATGGCAACAATTGCCTTATATGTGATTAATGGCAGCAGAGGGGCGAAAACAAAAAATGGCAACAATTGCCTTATATGTGATTAATGGCAGCAGAGGGGCGAAAACAAAAAATGGCAACAATTGCCTTATATGTGATTAATGGCAGCAGAGGGGCGAAAACAAAAAATGGCAACAATTGCCTTATATGTGATTAATGGCAGCAGAGGGGCGAAAACAAAAAATGGCAACAATTGCCTTATATGTGATTAATGGCAGCAGAAGGGCGACAATAAAAAATGGCAACAATTGCCTTATATGTGAATAATGGCAGCAGAGGGGCGACAATAAAAAATGGCAACAATTGCCTTATATGTGATTAATGGCAGCAGAGGGGCGAAAACAAAAAATGGCAACAATTGCCTTATATGTGATTAATGGCAGCAGAGGGCGAAAACAAAAAATGGCAACAATTGCCTTATATGTGATTAATGGCAGCAGAGGGGCGAAAACAAAAAATGGCAACAATTGCCTTATATGTGATTAATGGCAGCAGAGGGGCGACAATAAAAAATGGCAACAATTGCCTTATATGTGATTAATGGCAGCAGAGGGGCGAAAACAAAAAATGGCAACAATTGCCTTATATGTGATTAATGGCAGCAGAGGGGCGAAAACAAAAAATGGCAACAATTGCCTTATATGTGATTAATGGCAGCAGAGGGCGAAAACAAAAAATGGCAACAATTGCCTTATATGTGATTAATGGCAGCAGAGGGGCGAAAACAAAAAATGGCAACAATTGCCTTATATGTGATTAATGGCAGCAGAGGGGCGACAATAAAAAATGGCAACAATTGCCTTATATGTGATTAATGGCAGCAGAGGGGCGAAAACAAAAAATGGCAACAATTGCCTTATATGTGATTAATGGCAGCAGAGGGGCGAAAAAAAAATGGCAACAATTGCCTTATATGTGATTAATGGCAGCAGTGGGGCGAAAACAAAAAATGGCAACAATTGCCTTATATGTGATTAATGGCAGCAGAGGGGCGAAAACAAAAAATGGCAACAATTGCCTTATATGTGATTAATGGCAGCAGAGGGGCGAAAACAAAAAATGGCAACAATTGCCTTATATGTGATTAATGGCAGCAGAGGGGCGAAACAAAAAATGGCAACAATTGCCTTATATGTGATTAATGGCAGCAGTGGGGCGAAAACAAAAAATGGCAACAATTGCCTTATATGTGATTAATGGCAGCAGAGGGGCGACAATAAAAAATGGCAACAATTGCCTTATATGTGATTAATGGCAGCAGTGGGGCGAAAACAAAAAATGGCAACAATTGCCTTATATGTGATTAATGGCAGCAGTGGGGCGAAAACAAAAAATGGCAACAATTGCCTTATATGTGATTAATGGCAGCAGAGGGGCGACAACAAAAAATGGCAACAATTGCCTTATATGTGATTAATGGCAGCAGAGGGGCGAAAACAAAAATGGCAACAATTGCCTTATATGTGATTAATGGCAGCAGAGGGGCGAAAACAAAAAATGGCAACAATTGCCTTATATGTGATTAATGGCAGCAGAGGGGCGAAAACAAAAAATGGCAACAATTGCCTTATATGCGATTAACGGCAGCAGAGGGACGAAAACAAAAAATGGCAACAATTGCCTTATATGTGATTAATGGCAGCAGAGGGGCGAAAACAAAAAATGGCAACAATTGCCTTATATGTGATTAATGGCAGCAGAGGGGCGACAATAAAAAATGGCAACAATTGCCTTATATGTGATTAATGGCAGCAGAGGGGCGACAATAAAAAATGGCAACAATTGCCTTATATGTGATTAATGGCAGCAGAGGGGCGAAAACAAAAAATGGCAACAATTGCCTTATATGTGATTAATGGCAGCAGAGGGGCGACAATAAAAAATGGCAACAATTGCCTTATATGTGATTAATGGCAGCAGAGGGGCGACAATAAAAAATGGCAACAATTGCCTTATATGTGATTAATGGCAGCAGAGGGGCGAAAACAAAAAATGGCAACAATTGCCTTATATGTGATTAATGGCAGCAGAGGGGCGACAAAAAAAAATGGCAACAATTGCCTTATATGTGATTAATGGCAGCAGTGGGGCGAAAACAAAAAATGGCAACAATTGCCTTATATGTGATTAATGGCAGCAGAGGGGCGAAAACAAAAAATGGCAACAATTGCCTTATATGTGATTAATGGCAGCAGTGGGGCGAAAACAAAAAATGGCAACAATTGCCTTATATGTGATTAATGGCAGCAGAGGGGCGAAAACAAAAAATGGCAACAATTGCCTTATATGTGATTAATGGCAGCAGAGGGGCGAAAACAAAAAATGGCAACAATTGCCTTATATGTGATTAATGGCAGCAGAGGGGCGACAATAAAAAATGGCAACAATTGCCTTATATGTGATTAATGGCAGCAGTGGGGCGAAAACAAAAAATGGCAACAATTGCCTTATATGTGATTAATGGCAGCAGAGGGGCGAAAACAAAAAATGGCAACAATTGCCTATATGTGATTAATGGCAGCAGAGGGGCGAAAACAAAAAATGGCAACAATTGCCTTATATGTGATTAATGGCAGCAGAGGGGCGAAAACAAAAATGGCAACAATTGCCTTATATGTGATTAATGGCAGCAGTGGGGCGAAAACAAAAAATGGCAACAATTGCCTTATATGTGATTAATGGCAGCAGTGGGGCGAAAACAAAAAATGGCAACAATTGCCTTATATGTGATTAATGGCAGCAGAGGGACGAAAACAAAAAATGGCAACAATTGCCTTATATGTGATTAATGGCAGCAGAGGGGCGAAAACAAAAAATGGCAACAATTGCCTTATATGTGATTAATGGCAGCAGAGGGGCGACAATAAAAAATGGCAACAATTGCCTTATATGTGAAGTTGGAAAGCTATTTCAGTCAAGAAAAGGTGAAGAGGGAGATCGCTCATTGCTATGCCTACGGCTATGCCTAATGTCCGTACTAATCTATCGCGTTTGTCTACGTCTTCCTCGCACTCTCTTCTCTTGTTATCTCCGTTGGCTCTATTTAGTCTTTATCCCTGTTGGTATCGGGTGATGACTTTCTGGGCGCCCGTTTAAGGCTCCCGCCTGTCTCCGGACGTGTCTTCTTCCGCTGCAAGAGCGAGTCATCGTTCTCCTCTCGCGACGAGGGGGGCGGGGCGCGGGGCCGGGCCGCGCGACCGCGGCCAGGAGAAC
>CAUDMG010002886.1:175000-177403 GCA_958450375.1 Homarus gammarus | reverse complement strand
CGACCTACTGGGTGTGACTAGGGAACGCTTACCGGCTAGGCCACAAGGACACTAAAAGCAGTTCTAGACTCTGTTATATTTCACACAAAGCCTGTTCATCGAGCTGATGGCGCCGTGAACCTCATTGGGAAACTGCCCGTGCCTCTTATGTGGTGTCAGTAGCATTTTACCGAATCCAGCTGGTATGAAACGCGAGGTACATATATATACTTCATTTTTAGTCCATTTAACACGCGGACTTTGAACATATAATCAACGACCTCACCAGCAAGGAATCGAACCCTCGACCTACTGGGTGTGACTAGGGAACGCTTACCGGCTAGGCCACAAGGACACTAAAAGCAGTTCTAGACTCTGTTATATTTCACACAAAGCCTGTTCATCGAGCTGATGGCGCCGTGAACCTCATTGGGAAACTGCCCGTGCCTCTTATGTGGTGTCAGTAGCATTTTACCGAATCCAGCTGGTATGAAACGCGAGGTACATATATATACTTCATTTTTAGTCCATTTAACACGCGGACTTTGAACATATAATCAACGACCTCACCAGCAAGGAATCGAACCCTCGACCTACTGGGTGTGACTAGGGAACGCTTACCGGCTAGGCCACAAGGACACTAAAAGCAGTTCTAGACTCTGTTATATTTCACACAAAGCCTGTTCATCGAGCTGATGGCGCCGTGAACCTCATTGGGAAACTGCCCGTGCCTCTTATGTGGTGTCAGTAGCATTTTACCGAATCCAGCTGGTATGAAACGCGAGGTACATATATATACTTCATTTTTAGTCCATTTAACACGCGGACTTTGAACATATAATCAACGACCTCACCAGCAAGGAATCGAACCCTCGACCTACTGGGTGTGACTAGGGAACGCTTACCGGCTAGGCCACAAGGACACTAAAAGCAGTTCTAGACTCTGTTATATTTCACACAAAGCCTGTTCATCGAGCTGATGGCGCCGTGAACCTCATTGGGAAACTGCCCGTGCCTCTTATGTGGTGTCAGTAGCATTTTACCGAATCCAGCTGGTATGAAACGCGAGGTACATATATATACTTCATTTTTAGTCCATTTAACACGCGGACTTTGAACATATAATCAACGACCTCACCAGCAAGGAATCGAACCCTCGACCTACTGGGTGTGACTAGGGAACGCTTACCGGCTAGGCCACAAGGACACTAAAAGCAGTTCTAGACTCTGTTATATTTCACACAAAGCCTGTTCATCGAGCTGATGGCGCCGTGAACCTCATTGGGAAACTGCCCGTGCCTCTTATGTGGTGTCAGTAGCATTTTACCGAATCCAGCTGGTATGAAACGCGAGGTACATATATATACTTCATTTTTAGTCCATTTAACACGCGGACTTTGAACATATAATCAACGACCTCACCAGCAAGGAATCGAACCCTCGACCTACTGGGTGTGACTAGGGAACGCTTACCGGCTAGGCCACAAGGACACTAAAAGCAGTTCTAGACTCTGTTATATTTCACACAAAGCCTGTTCATCGAGCTGATGGCGCCGTGAACCTCATTGGGAAACTGCCCGTGCCTCTTATGTGGTGTCAGTAGCATTTTACCGAATCCAGCTGGTATGAAACGCGAGGTACATATATATACTTCATTTTTAGTCCATTTAACACGCGGACTTTGAACATATAATCAACGACCTCACCAGCAAGGAATCGAACCCTCGACCTACTGGGTGTGACTAGGGAACGCTTACCGGCTAGGCCACAAGGACACTAAAAGCAGTTCTAGACTCTGTTATATTTCACACAAAGCCTGTTCATCGAGCTGATGGCGCCGTGAACCTCATTGGGAAACTGGCCGTGCCTCTTATGTGGTGTCAGTAGCATTTTACCGAATCCAGCTGGTATGAAACGCGAGGTACATATATATACTTCATTTTTAGTCCATTTAACACGCGGACTTTGAACATATAATCAACGACCTCACCAGCAAGGAATCGAACCCTCGACCTACTGGATGTGACTAGGGAACGCTTACCGGCTAGGCCACAAGGACACTAAAAGCAGTTCTAGACTCTGTTATATTTCACACAAAGCCTGTTCATCGAGCTGATGGCGCCATGAACCTCATTGGGAAACTGCCCGTGCCTCTTATGTGGTGTCAGTAGCATTTTACTGAATCCAGCTGGTATGAAACGCGAGGTACATATATATACTTCATTTTTAGTCCATTTAACACGCGGACTTTGAACATATAATCAACGACCTTACCAGCAAGGAATCGAACCCTCGATCTACTGGGTGTGACTAGGGAACGCTTACCGGCTCGGCCACAAGGACACTAAAAGCAGTTCTAGACTCTGTTATATTTCACACAAAGCCTGTTCATCGAGCTGATGGCGCCGTGAACCTCATTGGAAA
>CAUDMG010002886.1:22500-170000 GCA_958450375.1 Homarus gammarus | reverse complement strand
GATGCCCTGTGCATTTCACCACAAATAAGTTGCTCATTAGCTCTATCAAGGTTAGGAGGTCTTCATATTACTCTTATGGTTAATTTTTCCCTACCATCGGTTAATCCAATCCACAAAGTTTCTGTATTCAGTTCATTTTTTATTTCCGTATTTATTTCACACTTTAGATTATCCCTGACTTAGATTGCTACCCTATCTTCTTTCCTGATTTGCCTATCAGTATGGAATAATTTGTAACCTGTAATTTGGTATTCAACAGGTAACTCACGTGAGTCCATGTTTCAGTGAATGCTATTATATCGATTTTTTCGGTACATACCAACGCCTGATTTCTTTCATTTTGTTTCTCATACTTCTACTGTTCGGATAGTAGACATCTAAGTTAGTCGTGATCTGAGTCCTCCCTTTGTCGCATTTAGGTTATTACTGGAGTCTGGTGAATAGTGTGAATGTAAGGGTATGTGATGACTTTGATTTGGGTGGGTATTAGAGAGTGTGGTTTAGTGATAATATTGTGGTGACTTAAGTCTAGTGATGTGGTGAGGACGTGAGGAGGTGCATTGAGCGTGTGAGGATTTATGATGACTGTGGCTGAGCCGTGAGAAGTTATGGTGACTGTAGCTGGGGTGTGAGGTGTTATGGTGACTGTAGCTATGTTGAGAAGGGTTATGGTGATTGTGGCCAGGGGTTGTGAAGGGTTATGGTGACTGTGTCTAGGCTTTGAACGGTTAAGGCTATGACTAGGTTGTGAAGGATTATGGTGACTGGCCAGGTTGTGAAGGGTTGTGGTGACTGTGATTAGAATGTTTAGGGATATGGTGATTGTAGTTAAGTTGTGAAGGGCTTAGCCTGACTGTGGTTAGATTGTGAAGGCTTATGGTGACTGTGGTAGAGACATGAAGTATGGTGACTAATGTTGTGGTGTGTAGAGGTGCAGTCACTGGCTACGAGAACTATGACCCATCCGCAATCTTCCATATAAATCACATAGAGGAATCCTTTGTGAATGTCTGCACTCCCATGTCTCATTGTTTGGCGCGGGTCTCACGCAACCTGGCCATTATGCAGTCATTACCCGATAAGCTGCACGACCGTGGGAGCCTCTTATCCGTGGTGCACCCAATCGCTCTTTATTTTAATGATGGGATATAGAATTTTTTCAACATATTAGTTCTTCAACAAAAAGTAGGTCAAGGAAGATGATAATTTGCTGCCAGTGGGAAGGTAGTGCAGACAGCTGGTCGCCGACGTCCCACCTCCTCCACCAATCATTATTATCAACATTCCCACACGGACTCAACTTCCTCTCTACTGGTGAGAATCCCCCAATTTTGTTCTCGTTAATTTAAATCCAAAGGCCTTAGTCACAATGCTGCTAGTATTTTTGCCTAATTTTTAATTATACGATAAACAAAGTAGTAGTACCCGCGATTTTTCTAAGGCGTCTTCCAAGGCAGTGTTGAGTGGTCCCCGCAACTTCCATTGTAGTGTTGCCTCTGTATCTCATCAACTGATTGTATGTGTCACGAACGGTGGGTAAGTGATACACATAGGTAAGGAGGCGGCATTTAAGCGGTAGATGTGACCATTGTGTAACCACCAATGATTGTAAGCACAGCTTTCCAACAATTTTTGGAAACTATGTTGTTACAAGAATGTGGACATATAGAGGTATTACAGTTACCCGATCAACGAGGTAATCTTAATTACAAGTTCTACCATTATGTCACATTGACATTTACAGAGTACAATCGTGATTCCATAAATATTTTAACCCGAGTGTTTTGCTTAAATTAGTCAAAGAAATCTAGATGTGTAATATCTGAAGAAATTTCATTATCTTCAACACACGATTAACTGCGTAAGTGGTCACAAGACGTGTGAGTAGAAGATACAGAAAACGATTGAAGTAAACTAAACACCGAGCATGTAGGCCAGTTTTTAAAAAAATTGAAGGGAGTGCTTAAGATGCCAAAAACAATTGGGATGACAAGATTAATATAAAAATGGCAACACTTATATCTTATCTTTCCTCCATTATTGCAGTTTTATTATGAAGGTAACTCAGTCCTAGATATTTCAACCAATAATTTTACGTGAACGTGTGTCAAATGGGCAGCGCTGATACAGTAAACTGTAGCTAACCTTTGTTTTCAGTCGACTAACTTCACTTTTCTAACTATAAAGTTGTGTACCCACTCTGTGCTAAATACTGTAGAATTGTGGTGTCCTGGACATGAACCAGATACCTTCAATTTTACGTTAATAAATTTTTAATAACGACAAGATGGGTGAGAAGGGAGGAAATCAGCTGTCGTTGCTACTTGCCGTCAAGACGCTTCCTTTCCAAAATGTTAAAACAAAACTGTAATTGCATCGGTGATAAATTCATATATAATTGTGTACAATTTATTTTGTTAATTCATGACATTGATCATACACAGCACACCTAATTCAGGTGTTACACATAATTGGAAATCTAATGATTACTTATCAACGCTATATGACCTAGTCATAAGATTGACTATAATTCCACAAGAAAACTCTCCTATACAGCAATAGTTCGGCTAGATTTGATGAAATTCGTAATTTTAATAACAAATGCGTTTAAAGTGGCCACTGGTAGCTTACCAGCGCGAGTTGCTGATACATATTGATTATTTTGCTGAATAGTATTATTCTTTATTTACACACACACTTAGTAATCAGTAAGACTTCATTATTGCCTCAGCCATTCAGATTGTTCACTGAATGATACCACGTAATCCGTCTCTCCACCTTTCTTCAATTACTTCTTGATTGGCCAATAGCTATTTTATCATTAGTTTCTTCATGTTTTATTGAAGCTGTGTGTGGAAAAGTATCTGCATGTAAGTGGTGCAGAGCATATTTGAATCGAAAAAATATACATTTTGTGCAAATGTGGCAGGGAAATCCTGAAAGACTTTACACAATGCTTAGACACACTTTTAAGGGACTTTCATAAGTTCAAAGCTGAACAGAGGAACAACAGTGAAACTGGTGACATTGCTAAATGACCTGATAAGAGAAGATCGAGAAGTAAACTGTATATTGAGGATATGGAGAAGCTTTCAAATGATGCAGTAGATATTTAAGTGTTTCCGCACTGGAAAGTTTGTTGTGAAAAGAACCCAAGGACTGTTCTAAGCTGTTGTGTTGGATATAGTTCTGAAACAAACAATCAACGGCTCACAGAAAAGTAGTGCAGGTATCATCGGAGAACTCGGTAAACGATAATTCTCACGATTAAAGTGTAAATGTACAAGGTAATTTTAACGAAATTTATTTATTATTAATATATTTTAGCCCGAGCTATCGCCATGGCCAGTCATAAAGTATTTTCTTTTAATTTCTCAAGTGTACACATTATTTTTTTCTTGTATTTTACACTCAAGAAAAACGATACATTATTCAATATTTCAATTTAATAATTACACCAATGAATATAGAGGGATATTTTAATATTTCTGTTCCTTAAATGTTCTGGTCTTTGATTACGTTGTCATCAAATGGTAAAATATCTTGGTTCTTTCTGTTTTTATATGCATCTGGCAGATATATTGCTTGCCAGAAATATTTATGCTACGTAAACTAATAACTTTTACCAACAAATATTGCAGTGCCAGTGATGTCGTGGACCTGTAGCTGTTTCAAATGCTTTTGATTATGGAAGCTTGTCCCTCCCCCTTAGGATTAATTTAAATATTTACAGTCAGCCAAAGATGACTCGACCCCACTCTGGTTCTCATACTCGCAATTTTACCTGGCAATACTTGGTGAAATAAGAACATAACATAAGAACATCAGAAAATAAGGAGTCTGCAATAGGCCGGTTGGCCTGTGCATGGCAGCTCCTGTCGAGAGTTACTACCACTCTCTATCATCCATGGATCTATCTAGCCTCCTTTTAAAACTTTACAGCGTTCCAGCACTTACTACAAAGTTGCTAAGCTTGTTCCACTCGTCCACCACCCTATTTATGAACCAGTTCCTTCCTTTCTCCCTCCTAAACCTAACCTTGTCCAACTTAAATCCGTTGCTTCGAGTCCTATCCTGCTCGGATATTATAAGAACTTTATCTATATCGCCTTTATTGATTCCTTTCACCCACTTAAGTACCTCTATCATATCTCCCCGTCTTTCTAGGGAATGCAAGTTTAGTTTCTTTAACCTATCTTGATATGGAAGGTTTCTAAGTCCCGGAATCATTTTCGTCATTCTTCGCTGCACAGACTCCAGTGAATTGATATCCATTCAATAATAAGGGCACCAGAACTGAACCGCATAATCGAGGTGCGGCCTGACTAACGCGAGATATAGTTGCAATAAGACCTCTGCACTCTTATTACTTACACTTCTAGATATAAAACCTAATACTCTGTTTGCCTTATTTCGAACATTAACGCACTGTTTTCTAGGCCGTAGGTCCGGGCTTACAAGTACCTCTAAGTCTCTTTCACAAATCGACCTTTCTAGGTTGATGTTGTTAAGGCTGTATACATTGGCAGTAGTTGTTCTTCCAATATTAAGTACGCTGCACTTGCTGGTGTTGAATTTCATTTGCCATTTCTCTAATCACTCCTGCAGTTTATTTAAATTCTCCTGTAGTGTATTTGCATCCTGCCCTGAATTAATCTGCCGCAAACTTGCTTATGTCACTGCTGATCCCAGTATCTAGATCGTTTATATAGATTATGAACAAGAGTGGGCCCAGTACTGACCCTTGGGGAACCCCACTGGTTACACGGCCCCACTCAGATTTAACACCATCTACGCTGACCCTCTGTGTTCTATCGGCGGGCCACGATTTTATCCAATTTAAAACTTCCCCTCGATACCATGAGCCTTAACTTTTCTCAGAAGCCTCTGATGTGGTACTCTGTCAAACGCTTTGCTAAAGTCTAAGTAAATAACATCGCAATTTTCGTCATTATCTACTACCTCGAAGACTTTCCTAAAAAATGTCAGCAGATTTGTTACACAAGATTTTCCCTTTGTAAACCCATGTTGAGAGTCATAGATTAATTTACTTTTCTCTAAATGCGATCGAATGCTATTTGCTATAATTGAGTTCAAGAAATTTCCCCACTGCTGACGTCAAACTAATCGGCCGGTAATTTGACACTGATGCTCTGTCTCCCTTTTTGAATATGGGTTCTACATTTGCCTGTTTCCACAAGTCTGGCACAACTCTGGAGTCTAATGATTTTGTAAATAATTTACGAGGGGTCCGCTAATCTGTTCCTTACACTCTTTCAAAACTCGAGGGAAAATTTCATCCGGCCCTGGAGACTGTGTCTTCTTTAGTTTATTTATCTTCTTAAGAACATCCTCTTTTCTTATAGTGATATTCTTTAATTTCTCTTCTTCATTTCCCCTAAATATCAGTTCCACCTCTGGAATTTCCTCGTGAATTTCTTCTGTGAAAACTGATAAAAAGTAGCTGTTCAATGCTTTGCTTATTTCCTCACTGTCATCGATTGCTTCCCTTCTCCCTGACCTTAAAGGCCCAACTTTGTCCTTGACCTTTGTCATATATACCTGGAAAAATCCCTTGGGATTCGCCTTGGTTTGGCGGGTGGTTTTTCGGCTGTCTCACTCTCAGTATAGATATGAAACAATCCATTGGTAACATTATAATAATAAAATATTCATCATTATTTAAGATTATGACAAGTTTCCAAATGTTCGTATATTTGCTTAAGTCAAATTTTATTATGCAATGATCACATTGTAAAGACAATTAAATCCTCCGTGAAACACTGAAGGTTAAATATGGAATACGTATTCTTGAAATTTGATATGAGAATTTTGCGGCACCTCTGGTTGTAGTTGCGTTGGTAATTCATTGACCTAATTTTCTTTATTATTTATGCAAATATACGAACATTTGAAAACTTGTCATGATCTTAAATAATGATGAATATTTCATAATTATTAGAAATAGATCCAACAATCACAATCCTTATTACATACAGCCTTTTTTCACCAATTATTGCCAGGTAAAATTGCGTGTACGAGAGCCTGGGTTGAGGTCGATGCATCTTTGGCTAAATTAAGTCTGTAGATTAAGCTGGCTTCCTTCAGAAGGAAAGGAATAGAAAATGACATCAACTTCGGTATCATAGTTGTGACCATGCAGGGCCAGGATTTGCCACAAAGTGATATGCTAAAAAGTGCTTTCAGAAGGGCCTATGAAACATAGACTCCTGAAACGACATTTATCTATTTGCAGTCCTGAACATTTTGACAAAGACCCGAAATATATTTCGAGAATCAGGTGCTTGTCCTGAGCATATTCAGTTTGACCATGGCGGTCTAATGTATAAGCAAAATGAAGCTTCTGGTATTGCCATGCTACAAAGACGGTGTTGGCTGCGTCTTGAGGCAGAATGCGTCACAGAAGTTGAACACACTGTGGGTCGAAAAATCTGCGATTTATCAGACTGATATAAAAAATCAAGTGGCCACTGAAGGTTCCAAGTATTCCCTGAAGAAGGCAGGGTAGGGAAACACCGGGTAACACTGAAGTCCATTTATTAACGTGTAGGAGAAGTACAAGTGGTGACTAGCGTGTGCCATGAACGGCCCACAGAGTCAGACTGAGACTGCCTTGCCATATGGCAGCCTCGGGGCAATGTTGCCACATAACACGTGCAGTGTTGCCACGTAATTAGATACATAGATGCTACTCGGCACAGTAGCTTATATACAAGATTGCTACTCGGCACAGTAGCTTAGATACATAACCTACAGCCACAGAAATTAAACAATCTACTTGTCTCTGCACGGTACATAAAGGCTAGGCTTCCTCCCTACTCAGACTATAGGGTATTTCCTATGTTATTGCGTCAAGCTGCGTGGCCTGTACCGATGGGCGGAGCTTATTAGGCCGCTAGCCTGATATGACCCAGGCTGTGTACCATAATTATGGAATTTGTACCATAATTTGGTGTATGTGTACCATGTACCATGCACCATAATTTTGAATGGATCGGGATTCGATTGTATTTCCACGCCCGTGAGGAGAGAAATGGGTCCTGTAGGAATGCGATGAGGTCAGGTCAGGTCACGAGAGGTGAGGTTTAACAACGGCAGGGAGTCAGGGAGGCAGGAGCCAGGGACTGAATTGGGGATTGGGGGTGAGGTGAGGTCTCTGAGGTGTTATGACGCTAGTTTAAGTTTAACAAATTTATAGACAACGCTTGGAGTACAGTTTGCCTATTCTGAGTACTAACTCATTCAGGTCTTGACACTGAGGGTGGTATCACTTGTCACTGCCACGCAGGACAGACGTTCATACACAAAGAACTACATCATATTCATTAACAGTATATGTATATATATATATATATATATATATATATATATATATATTACACGAAAGTGCTTGGGAACTTCGTGTTTTCTTCTTTCCTTGTGGTTATCAGCATATATATATATATATATATATATATATATATATATATATGTAATATTCAGAAATTTCGAATGCCCCGCCATTAGCGATACTGAGCGTTCAAGGTCGTCTGAGGGAAGAGAGCGCTCCCTGCACATAGTGGGAGGTTGTGGAACTAGGCCTATATAATATTAAATGCAATTTGCCGAATTAATAATGATGCGATTCAAGAAGTTAAGGGACTATTATTGAATTTGAAATTATTATAGATCGTTCATCAGTCTGAATAATGTTACGGCTGTCCCAAGGAGTTATTAGTTAGGCGGAAAATATGTCACGTAGGCCTAAGCTAACGCCTTGAGAGGACACGAGGCGGGCTCCCTCTCAGTCAAGGGGAGCATTCAGACAAACAAGACGTCCCTGCGCGTCCGTCACAGAAATAGTCACGTGGCCTAGTCACCTGTGTTGCACTATTGCAGTATAACAAGTAAGTCTCATTCGATCTCAGACAGGTTTAGATAGGGCAGTGGTAAAGTTAACAAGAGCTAGCAGTGAGTTCATTTCAGGGTTTCCGTCAGAACCCACTTGACAGGAGTTGACTGGAGTTGACCGGAGTTTGACTGCGAGAGATTGACTGCAATTTGAGACTGCCGTTGATGATTGAGGGTGGCGATTGTCGCCATTGGACCGATCAGTGTAGGCCTGTCACTGTTTAGCTGGGTATCAAAGGATCTCTTGAGGGAATCTAGCCGTCTGGGTGCCCAGCTGACGACGGGACGATCGTTGGGGTCATCAGCTCTCCTCTACCTCGGCTCACAACCCCACATGTCTCGAGCAGCTTAGTGAAACCCTCTTGCTAACGGGAAGCTAAAGCTTCTCTCAACTGTACAAGGGCTGATTGGCTCACTCCCTTCTGCTTTATGGATGTACTGGGGGTAACTTGAGGCCAGCTGAGTGATACAGGGTCACACACTGAGACCATGAGTCTAGGGGATACCTAGAGGAACATTTTATCTCCCTTATTACTGGTGTATGTTGAGTTGGGTGGAGCATGGTTCACGGGTATTGGTGGACCCAGTAACAAACCAATAATAGTGGCAATATATTTGGGTGTAGTTGATACCATTTCTCAGTTACTGATATTATCTTGACGTGTGTAGTTTAATATTTCTTAAACAATTTTGATAGTATTGTTTTTGAATGTTTTTCACTAAGTGGAACCAGAGTGATACTGTGATTTGATTCTTTTAATGCATCTAATTTTTCTTCATAATTCCGATCTCAGGTATAACCTTTGTTCCCCAGAGTAGTGGTTAAGTTAGGTTAGGAAGTGTGCATCTGTTGGGGTGATATAATTTTGCTGAGTGCCCTTAAGGCCTATTCATTGTAGAGTATTTAATTTCTTATTTTTTAATACCATTTCCTAAGTGACTGATATTATTTTGTTGAAAGCCCTTAAGGCCTATTCATTGTAGAGTATTCAATTTCATACTTTTTGATACCATTCCCTCAGTGACTGATATTATTTTGTTGAAACCCTTAAGGCCTGCATCCGTTGGTGTAACATAATTATATTGAGTGCCCTTTAGGCCTATTCATGGGGGAATTAATAAGTTCTTATTTTTATACCACTTCCGCAGTGGTGGATATTATTCTGTGAAAGCCCTTAAGGCCTGTTTCATGTGTGCAAGCAACATTTCTTAATACTTCAAATTTATTGTTGCCTGAGTTTCTAATAATTTCTATATCATGTATAACTTTTATTCCCCAGAGTAGTGTTTTAACTTCAAGTTAAGAGGTGCGCATATTGGTGTACCATTATTTGATTGTGTTTGTAGTATTGGAGGGAATATAAGTGTCTAAATTTTACAGTGTGTCTCATTCATCCCAGTCACAGACGCTATCCTTCCACGGGTCACAGACAATTCATTTTGTTTAGTAGATTTAAGTGTTCTTGTGCTGGTTCGGGATTTTTCTCAAAGGGGCGCTTCCACTGCCATTACCATCTATTAATCTTTAATAAACCCCAAGTCAAGTGAGAAAATAAAGTCCAGTAAATTCCGACAGGTTACATATATATATATATATACTTCATTTTTAGTCCATTTAACACGCAGACTTTGAACATATAATCAACGACCTCACCAGCAAGGAATCGAACCCTCGACCTACTGGGTGTGACTAGGGAACGCTTACCGGCTAGGCCACAAGGACACTAAAAGCAGTTCTAGACTCTGTTATATTTCACACAAAGCCTGTTCGTCGAGCTGATGGCGCCGTGAACCTCATTGGGAAATTGCCCGTGCCTCGTATGTGGTGTCAGTAGCATTTTACCGAATATATATATATATATATATATATATATATATATATATATATATATATATATATATATATATATATTGATAAAATCACACGGGAAAATGGAAACAACGGAGCACCTTAGCTTTCGTCTTTATTCAAGACATCTTTAGATGAAGATGTCTTGAATAAAGACGAAAGCTAAGGTGCTCCGTTGTTTCCATTTTCCCGTGTGATTTTATCAAGATTTATCTTATCCACGTTTTCATTGTGGATTTACATGAAAATATATATATATATATATTATATATATATATATATATATAATATATATATATATATATATATTAGGGTGGTCCATATTTTTCAACTTTGGAATTTTTTACCACAGACCCTGCTAAAAGTGTCCATGTAGGACAAAAACATTGTGTGTAGAGTTATTTTTAAATATATTAATATTTAGAGGTTGCACAAAGCTGTCAAAAATTAAGTAATCGATGTAGTCGATTACTTTGTAGCCGATTACGCCCACCACAAGTGCGTCGCATTTGGCACGATTGTTGTGAGTTTTTGCTGGTCGTGATTGATGATTGGGGAAATTAGAAACAGTTCTGCAGAGTTTTCACATTATCAATTTATATTAATGGTTAATTTCTTTATTCCTCAGGTCAAAATGGCTAATGCAGGAGTAAAAACACGAGAAAATGTGATGACATTACAGGGGCTAAGTTTCCTTCAAACAGGCAAGGGTTACAGTATTTTTTAAGCCTGCATCGCATACAGAAAAAAACATCAGAGTGGCAGCTGGGGAAGTCACATAAAAAGTTCTTCAATTTTGGACAAAAGCAAACATTCCCACACACCACACACCAGATTGTGTGAATCAAGTGCACAAAATGTTTGACAAGTGGAGTAGTTTGAAAAAGAACTCTTCAAGAAAGACAGAAACTCAAAAGCAGAAAGAGAAAGAGTTGACTGATACATTTGAAGATCTCTTTGACATTGCACATGTGAATGCTTTGAATATGATGACAGTTCAGGAGGGTAAGGATTTCTTAATAGCGCATTGAGAAAAAGGGCGTCGTGGGGCAATGTAATCTCTTGACAAAGTATTCCTGAAAAGACAGAAACGACGAGAAAAAACTCTCAAGAAAACAATGAAAATGGAAGTTGGCTGCAGACAGTGCAGAGGAAGAAGCCAAAAAATGCCAGGCCATCGTTGTCTTGGACAGCAGTAGCACGTCTTCCTTCTGAGGAATCCAACCCAGTTCCTGGCCCATTAGCACTTCAAACTCCACTTACTGTGAAGAAGCGTGGGCGAAAAGAAGTTCTAACTCCAGAACTTTCTGCAGCATTAGATCGGACCAAGTCCTCAGATAGAATGGCCATGCACAGTGTCACCCAAACTGCTCGGAGTCTGGGCCATGATGTCAGTGAATTGATTCTGAATCGATCAAGCATCAGGAGGAAACGTCAGCATTATCGCAGTAGCACGGCAGCTGAAATCCTTTCAAACTTCAAACCAGAGTCAGTTTTAATTGTTCACTGGGATGGTAAATTGATGCCTGATTTGACGGGGCATGGGGGCCATGTTGACAGACTCCCAGTTCTTGTCTCAGGCAATGGCACCTCCCAACTTCTTGCTGTTCCAAAACTTCCCTCTGGTACCGGTGATGAACAAGCAAAAGTTATTGTGAAGGCTTTGCAGCAATGGCACATTGCAGACATTGTGCATGGCATGTGTTTTGATACAACAAGCTCAAATAATGGTCACCACAAGGGTGCGTGTGTCAAAATTGAGCAGATGCTGGGTCGTGATTTGCTATATTTTGCCTGCCGCCACCATGTACTAGAACTTGTAGCTGGAGCTGCTTTTGAAGCTCTAATGGGGCACTCATCTGCTCCTGATATTCAGCTGTTCAGAAGATTCCAAGCCAAATGGGAACAAATTGACAAGCAGAAGTTTGAAGACTCCTCCACCGACGATCTGGCAGAAAAATCGGTCAGAGCTGTTAGGGACGATCTAACCAACTTCATTGAGAAGGCTCTATTGGACACACAGCTTCGAGATGATTATCGAGAGCTGCTAGAGCTGACCTCCATCTTCCTTGACACATCACCTTCTCGGGGAGTACGATTTTCTGCTCCTGGTGCAATGCACCAAGCACGATGGATGGCAAAGACCATTTATTCCTTCAAAGTGTGGTTATTCCGTCCTCAGTTTAAGCTTACTCCAAAGGAGAACAGAGGACTAAGAGATTTGTGCATTTTCTTTGCCCGAATATATGTGAAGGCTTGGACAAGTGCTCCACTTGCTGCAAAGGCACCAAAAGGAGATCTGATGTTGCTTAAAGCTCTACAAGACTACAGTACCATCAGCGATGCCATATCAAAGGCAACTTTCCACAAAATGATGAGACACTTCTGGTACTTGTCAGAAGAGTTGGTTGCAGTGGCCTTCTTTGATGACGATGTTCTCCCAGCAGTGAAGGACCGCACGTTGGAAGCTATGAACATCGTTATTGGAGAAGAAAAGCATGTCAAACGTGTTACAATCAATCCAGACACACTCCAAGTGAAGAACCTATATGATTTCACGACAAAGAACACAAAGTCATTTTTCAAAAAGCTCAACTTGAATCCAGATTTCCTGGCCCTCCCAGTAGAACAGTGGAAAGATGATCCTGGCTTCCAAAAAGAAAAAAAACAGTGTACAAGCTTTGTCTGTGATCAATGATCATGCAGAAAGAGCAGTAGCCTTAGTCCAAGATTTCTCAGGCCGCATCACCAAGGACGAACAGCAACTGCAGTATCTACTGCAGGCAGTTGCTGACCACAAGAAATCATTCCTTAATGCCCTCAAGTAGACCTTACTGGGCGACAAAGAGTGAGACTGGTCCTCATGCGACCCCTGCCTTGAGCAGTTAATACCCACTTAGACTAAGTGGGGGGAGCCCAGGCTTGGGGGCTAGGAAATGATGTGTTTTGAACATTAAGCATAGGCATAATATTGTTAAATTTCATTTGACTTGAGGAACCTCTAATTATTAAGATATTTGAAAAAAAATTTAAAGGCAATGTTTCTACCCCAAATGGAAACTTTTGCCAGGGTCTGTGGCAAAAAAATGACAAATTCTGTTTTTTGCCCCAAATAAAGGACCACCCTAATATATATATATATATATTTGCTGATAACCACAAGGAAAGAAGAAAACACGAAGTTCCCAAGCGCTTTCGTGTAATTCACATCTTCAGGGGTGAGTACAGACAAGACAGAGAAATACAAATCAAGGTGTATATATACAGAGGAGGGTGAGACCAGGTCCACAATGGTCAGGTATTAGGTAATGACCCTACTAATCTTTAAATAGCACACAACGGTTGGTGGTCAGGTCAGATGGTCAGGTGACCCGGCCTTCTCACCTGGTCACAAATCTTCTTAATTACAAAATTGTCCAGCTTGTACATGCCGTGACTCAAATTCATGTTGAATGCTTCGGTATGTTTAATAAGACTAGATTCTATGATGAACAAACAGAGCATTGGATTCCTGGCCTGTCCTGGCCTGCTCTGTTTGTTCATTTGAGGGATAACAAGCATTGCATTGACTGGGATGATGCCTCCTCAATATTACCATGTAATTCAATTGATAGTAAGAACATCATAGAATCTAGTCTTATTAAACATACCGAAGCATTCAACACGAATTTGAGTAACGGCATGTACAAGCTGGACAATTTTGTAATTAAGAAGATTTGTGACCAGGTGAGAAGGCCGGGTCACCTGACCATCTGACCTGACCACCAACCGTTGTGTGCTATTTAAAGATTAGTAGGGTCATTACCTAATACCTGACCATTGTGGACCTGGTCTCATCCTCCTCTGTATATATAAACCTTGATTTGTATTTCTCTCTCTAGTCTGTACTCACCCCTGAAGATGTGAATTACACGAAAGCGCTTGGGAACTTCGTGTTTTCTTCTTTCCTTGTGGTTATCAGCATATACCTAGATCACGCGCACCTACAGTGATTTACTTGCATATATATATAAAGCACGCGGACTTCTACATACAATCAACACCTCAACCCGCCAGGATTCGAACCCACGGCCCACAAGCCTATGACTGTGACCGGGGAACGCTAACCGCTGGACCACCAGGATACTAAAAGCAGTCCTAGACTTCGTTATATTTCACACAAAGCCTGTTCAACGAGCTTTTGGCGCCGTGAACCTCTGATGGGGACCACCCGTATCACTTAGGTGGTCAGAGTAACGTTTTACCAAATCCGGCTTCGAAAGACGAGGATCCATATATATTTCATTAGCCCAATAAAGCACGCGGACTTCTACATACAATCAACACCTCAACCCGCCAGGATTCGAACCCACGGCCCACAAGCCTATGACTGTATGGGGACCTGAACAAGAGGATTCTTTCAGTGCCCCCCAAGAACCTGCTATGCAAGCAACCCATCCTTCAACTGGTGAGGAAGGAAGAGCCTTTCATCCTCCGGACCGATGCTTCACAGGATGGGGTTGGCGCAGTGCTACTACAAGAGGCAGGCGGCTAGGTTTTTCCAGTTGCGTATCACAGTCGGAAGTTGAAACATGTGGAGAGGAATTACAGCATGGTTGAGAAGAAACTTTGTGGCAGTGGTGGAAGGCATCAAGAAGTACTACTACTATATCTACGGAGGTGAGTTTGTGTTGAAGACAGACTACATGCTGCTCACCAGTCTCCGACCATCTAAGAATGCAAATGCTCGTCTGATGCGATGGGCACGGTATCTCCAGCAGTTTAACTTCGTCCTCCGGTACATCAAGGGCAGCCTGAATGTGGGGGCTGACCTCCTATCTCGACTTGTGGCGGAACCAGAGCAGCTGATTGAGAGGTCACCTTCCCAAATGAGTGTGGAGTTGGTCTAGACTCCAATCGACTCGAGCCTCCAAGCGTCTGACGGCTCGTCATATGTTATGTATTTTTTCTCACACCTTTCTACACTTAAGAACATAACACAACACCTGTGCCACCTAAACATTGTCTACATACCCTACACCACACAACACGTTGCTGTAATGTAAATGTAGCATGCTTGCACTAAGCATGAACTATTGCTCAGAAATTGTCACCCTTGCCGTGGAGTTTTCCTCCAGCCAGAAAAACTAAAGTAAATGTTGAGGTTTTCCCTCAGTGGCGATTGGCGACTGCATTCCATTGCATTGTTAGTGTTGCACACACACATCACAGTGTGAATGTCGAATTGTGTGCTTGGGCTAGGCATTCTCTTGATTGTATACAGGTGCTAAAAATTTATTCTCCAAAGAATTTTTTTTTTCTTAGTAGGGGCGATTGTCATGGGTTGCTTTGGGCCTCCCGCACAACCCATCCCAAATGTTTGTTAAGGTAGAGATAAGGTACCCGGTCAGCTGATAAAGGGAGGCCAGTGAGACAGTGTTGTACTGATCATCATATCATGCCTCAAAAACCACATTTTTGTCAGTGGGCTTTAGACCTTGGGTGAGAGTAGACCTCCTGCTCCGCGGACTTAGAACAGGGGCCGTACAGTCCTACTAGTGCTACGAGTCTGTGTGTGCAAATCCCCGAGATTGTTGTTAAGTCCAGCGAAAAGTTAACGCATCCTGTAAAGGAAGTGATCACTGGTGAGGGCCTGTTTGCTACAAGAGCACTCCAGGCCGGCCTAATAGATCTAAACGATTAATTTCCCAGGTTGACAAACTCTCCCTTATAACTTACAGTACTGTGGCGCGAATGTGAGTGACTGACCTATCCATGCAAATTATAAGTCCAGTGTATGGAAATGTGCCAAATAAACGTAAGTGCAATTATCTGCCCGTATCTGTGACCCCTCTATTATTATTATTACCAAAGACAATCACTGATTGGTTATGACAAAGTATAATCAATAACTTAGATGGATGTTGGAAATTAATGGAATTCATTAAATCATCATTTATCAAGTACACAACGCATTGAATGCCGGAAGCAGAGTGAAATTCTACGTAGTGATACACCAAAATCTCCTGGGTGCGTAATCAGTGTGAAGGTATCTGAGTTCTACGGTAAGAAAACCGCTTTCTTGCATTTAAAACGTAACACACCGTATCAGGAAAGGTTAGCAAGACTATTGAGTGTTTGACTAGAGCTTTTTGGTGTAGCGTTAGGTTACAGTAGAGTTAACATCTGGCATAACATGTGGTAATAACATTTACAAGATCAAAGCAAAATTCATCCACTGACCCAGGTGTATACCCAGCATACCATCTGTGGATTTAGGCCTTGAAATGCAGTTTAAGATTATCTGGGATGTTAATTCTGAGCTTAGGGATGGGGGTTCACACTTGACATCAGCAACAGTGTATTCAGTAAGTATTGCATAATGATCACTGACTAGGTGGTCTGAGATGACCTTAGCCTTGGCATTACTGTCTACTAGGTTGTACCCAATCACATAATCAAGTCTGCCCCCTATCAGATGTGTCACTTTGTCTGTGTCGTATACAGTGATATTATGATTCTTGATGTAATTCATGAACATCCTCCCATTAGAGTTACACTGGACATCACCGAGGACAGAGTGACGAGAGTTAAAGTCACCCATACACAGCATAGCATTGTTACCTGATGGCTTTGGTAACACGTCCGCTCGCAGCTCATTACACAGAACATAGATGATATACAGCGAAAATTGACTGTTTGCTGTCTTTACTGTATATTGTTGATAGTGAATACTTTCATCATTGTGAGTTTTGATCCATTTACAGACCAGACCATTCTTTACATAAGTGAGCAGGCCATTTCCTGCTATTGTATGCTGTGAACCCAGCTATCCTGGGTGCAGCTTTCTTCTGGGTGCGAGACATGTAAGGTTCTTGTAAACCAATTACATCAATGTTAAAAACTTTAACAAACGATTGTAGCTCATTAATTCTGCCGTTAGCACTCCGGATGCTCCATGAAATGAACCTAAGTGTTCGTGTTACTCGTTCAACCTGACCAATAAGTTAACCGTTTCAAATTCGTCACCCCTTGAGTTCTTGATAATGCACCTCACAGCCCTTATTCAGTAGGATTTTTATACACAGGTTCCTTCATTAGTCCCGCTAGTTCCTCCTCCGAAAATATTGGAAAAAGTACATGGTTATGGACAGCTTTCAGACCTGGGGTTATTAAAGAGACCACGCTGGCAGTCTGGGGCTCATTCTCCCCAATCATGCTTCCATCACTATTGGTCTCGCTCTGGCTACTCACCCTCAAGTTCCCATCATTATGAGAGGCGGCACCAGCTCTTTCAAAAGCTCCACTGACAATATCACTGCCAGTGTTCCCTGGTACACTTACTTGGAAGGCTTTAACCTGACCTGCATTGGCTAACGAAGGAGAGTCACTGTGCCTGTTGATTTCAGATGGTGGAGGCGATCCGGCCGCGTTGGTATCACTGAGTGGGACCGTTTCTGTGGGTGGAGGTGGCCTCCCAGGACAACTAGGGTGCCAGGCCATCACACCCTCCTCCCTGCACCTAGGACACTGCCTCCTGGGTGAGGAGGTGTGGCTATTGATTTCATGCGATGGAGGCAACCCGGCAGTGTTGCCGTTGTCACCACTGAGTGGGACAGCTATTGTGGGTGGAGGCGGCCTTCCAGGACAACCTGGGTGCCAGGCCGTCACACCCTCCTCCCTGCGCCTGGGACACTGCCTCCCAGGTGGGGGGAGCCTGTTCTCTCTCCTCCTGAGAGGCAGCTTCCTTGGTGGGGAAACTCCTCGTGCTATGCATTCCTGCGCAGATGCCGCAGGTGGCTGTCTTGTGAAATATTTCGCCACATGATTGACCCCGAAGCAGTTGTAGAACACCACAGGGGGAGGAGTCCACCGACTGATGTTACTAGGGGTACCATACTTGCCGAAGAAGCAGTATTCCTCAGGAGGTGGTTCCTTCCTTTTCCAAACAATGATGATCCTACTAAATTGTGCCACCATCCTTATAAAGTCTTCTTGCTCAGTGGATGCCCAGAAGTGACAGAGCGTCACTGGGGGGAATACCCTTGAGGAAGTGGGTGACAAGGTATTCATTTATTTTTGGGGGGTCGGATAGGTTCAACTCGCTTAATGAGATATAGTGAGTCGACCTTTCCATCAATGAAGCATTGGATAGCATCCGTCTCCTCTCGTCCTACATAGACGAAACAAGGGGCGCTACCTGGCATGACAACATTCAGCATAGTCGTGCAATATTCCTCATTCAGGGCTCTCAACCACTTAATCTTCATCAAATTGGTTGTGTTCTCGGGGAAGGCAAGGCTCATGTACAGTGTTAGCCCGGGGAGCGATGGGAGGGATGCACCTATTGGTTCTACTCTGCTTCCTTCCCTGGGTCCTCATTTTGCATTTCTGCTGACAAGTCTTAAACTTCTGAAAGTCAGCTTCAGTGTCGCCATGACTGTCCTCCTCATCTCCTTCGTTTCCTTCGTCAGGAACATCAGCAGAGCGCCGCCCGTCGTTGACTCCTGCCATGGTTAGATTTAAATGGAATCCAGGTCTTATACACTGGAGCAGAGTGGTGATATGTAGGCCAGCGGTGTCCGGGTAACAGGAACTTGTGTGAATTGGCTGAGTTGTTTGAAGTGAGCCTTGAGTAACAATGATAGGAGTTACACCCGATATTCACCAACTCACTTGTTAAATTCCTGTTCCCACCAGCCCAGTATAACCACCGTAGTCACATGAGACACTACATAATGTCATTAACACGTGTGATAAGCACCAACCATCAGTACAGCGAGGGGAGGGAGGGAGGGTGACGCTGGGAGCCAAATGGCCGGGCCCGGGAGTAGACTTCGCGAGCCCCAGGGCACTGTGGATGCCAGAAGCTGTCACATTGATTACTACACTACACCCACAAATACCACTTTACACATGATGTGAAGTCACTAAGTATAACACCCTGTTTCACAATGCGCGAAATACTATATAAGTTAGTTTGGTTATCCTTAGTGTGTGGTGTGTGGCACACAGGTGGTGAACGGTGGCTGGGAGGTTCAACCCTTTTATGATGAGGTAAGTTGACCTCTATAGTCCCATACGTAAGAGGGAGGTAGGTAGGCAGGAGGCAGCAGGCAGAACACTGGCCTGGCACCTCAGTGTCTGACCTCTGACCTCAACCTTAACGGCTACCTTCACTGTATCACATCACACTGTATTTTCCTCTATACAGCTTGGTTATGGTACATAATTATACAGTCCACGTTTATAGGGTCGCGGTACGGAGATAACTAAGGCACACAAGGTAACTTCTCACACCTGTACCAAGCTTCACACAGCGCTGAAGCCCAGTCAGGGACTACGAAATCAGGATAGCAAGAGAATCCAAGGCGAATCCCAAGGGACTTTTCCAGGAATTTCGGACAAAGATCACAGACAAAGTGGGACCTTCAAAGTCAGAGAGAGGAGAAATGATCGATGATACTGAGAAAATAAGCAAAGAATTAAACAGCTACTTCTTATCAGTTTTCACAGAAGAAATTCACGAGGAAATTCCAGAAGTGGAACTGATATTTAGGGGAAATGAAGAAGAGGAATTAAAGAGAAATTAAAGAATACCATTATCAGAAATGAGGATGTGCTTAAGAAGATAAATAAATTAAGGAAGACAAAATGCCCAGGACTGGATGAAAATTTCCCTCGAGATTTGAAAGAGTGTAAGGAACAGATTAGAGGACCCCTCGTAAATTGATTTACAAAATCATTAGACACTGGAGTTGCGCCAGACTTGTGGAAACAGGCAAATGTAGTACCCATGATCAAAAAGGGTGACAGAGCATCAGTGTCAAATTACCGGCTGATTAGTTTGACGTTAGCAGTGGGAAAATTTCTTGAATCAATTATAGCAAATCACATCCGATCGCATTTATAGAAAAACAAATTAATCTACGACTCTCAACGTGGGTTTACAAAGGGAAAATCTTGTCTAACAAATCTGCTGACGTTTATTAGGAAAGTCTTCGAGGTAGAAGATAATGACGAAAATTACGATGTTATTTACTTAGATTTTAGCAAAGCATTTGACAGAGTACTGCATCAGAGGCTTCTGAGAAAAGTTAAGGCTCATGGTATCGAGGGTAAAGTTTTAAATTTAAAAAATCATGGCTCACCGATAGAACACAGAGGGTCAGGGTAGATGGTATTAAATCTGAGTGGGGCTGTGTAACCAGTGGGGTTCCCCAGGGTGACCCCTCTGGTCCCACTCTTATTCATAATCTACATAAACGATCTAGATATTGGGATCAGCAGTGACATAAGCAAATTTGTGGATGACACCAAAATAGGGAGGCAGATTAATTCAGGGCAGGATGGAAATGCACTACAGGACGATTTAAATAAACTGCAAGAGTGGTCAGAAAAATGACAAATGAAATTCAACACCAGCAAGTGCAGCCTACTTAATATTGGAAGAACAAATACTGTTACTGTATACAGCTTTAACAACATCAACCTAGAGAAGTCGACTTGTGAAAGAGACTTAGGGGTACTTGTAAGCCCGGACCCAACGGCCTAGAAAATAGTGCGTTAATGTTCGAAATGAGGCAAACAGAGTATTAGGTTTTATATCTAGAACTGTAAGTAATAAAAGTGCAGAGGTCTTATTGCAACTATATCTTGCGCTAGTCAGGCCGCACCTCGATTATGCGGTTCAGTTCTGGTGCCCTTATTATAGAATGGATATCAATTCACTGGAGTCGGTGCAGCGAAGAATGAAGACAATGATTCCGGGACTTAGAAACCTTCCATATCAAGATAGGTTAAAGAAACTAAACTTTCATTCCCTAGAAAGACGAAGAGTGTGGGGAGATATGATAGAAGTATTTAAGTGGGTGAAAGGAGATATAGATAAAGTTCTTATAATATCCGAGCAGGATACGACTCGTAGCAACGGATTTAAGTTTGATAAGTTTAGGTTTAGGAGGGAGGTAGGAAGGAACTAGTGCACAAATAGGGTGATGGGCGAGTTGAACAAGCTTAGCAACTTTGTAGTAAGTACTGGAACGCTGTAAAGTTTTAAAAGGAGGCTAGATAGATTCATGGATGATAGAGAGTGGTAGTAACTCTCGACAGGAGCTGCCAAGCAAAGTCCAACCGGCCTATTGCAGACTCCTTATATTCTTATGTTCTTATTTCAACCTCTATATGTTCCTGTTTGTAATTTTTTTAATAGACTTATGTTAATATCAACTTGTTTGTATTAATGTAGCAGGTGATTACTGTACCATAACATGTACAATAATTCTTAAAAGCAGGTATCATAATTTCGAGGAAAATACCATAATTTTAACAGTGGTGTACAAAAATTTGGGCTGGCCAGCAGCGCAACCCTGCTGTCTCCTGTGTTTGTGTCTGATTCCAGCCTCTGGCGTATAGACATATCTGCCTGCTTCTTAGACGACTTATTTAAGGTAATTCACAAGTATGAGGACAAGTTGAGAGATCTCTTGGTAAACTTAAAAACAAGAATGCCATTAAGAACTCCACCTTTTCAAAACTCTTTGCTAGCGGTTCTAAACCAGGTATCCTGTACGGTCTACCAAAAGAACAGTCCCGGTCAAAACTCAAAAGTCCTTTGCCAGGCAGTTTTGGCCTATCTGGTTATGTGGCAATATCGGAGACACACATGCACGAACACACATGATGGAACTACCGGACCCGTAGTTAAAGTGTAACTCTGTGCTTTAAAGGTCGCGTTTCATGCCTAGATTGCCATGTTGCCAACAATGTCAGGAACAAACCAATGAATACCCTAAGTAATCATTTCAACCTAATTTGAATGACGAGAACCAGTGTATTTGCGAGCACGAACGAAATGCCAACCTACACACACGCCGCGCCACATCGTCTGCAAGACGCCTCAATGGTGTGAACAATCTATTTTACAGTATAGCGTGTCTATGTGCACATCTTCTTTGAACTACACCATGTATCAGTGATATGAGTTGTCTCATGTGAGTGTCATAAAGACAATTATAAAAATCGCTGCATAAATAGTTACTTAATTTCACGTCATAGCAGAGAGGGTTCCTGATAGGGGAGAGAGTTGGTGATAGTTCCAGACATCAGGGCGGCATTTAAGATATTAACTTTACATATTACAGGGTTCTATGGTAATTTGAAAGAGAACAGAAAACACAATGTGGACTCTCCCCCCTGACTGACGGACACACACACGCACAGTCACACACACACACGGTCACACACACACACACAGTTTAAGCGTTACTTTGTTTGGGAGTGTGTTGTAAGTTCCAATTGGTAAAATTGGTTCGAGTAAACTATGTTGTTATTGTTGTTTTTACGAGGAATAGCCCACCCGGGCACAGTTCATCGAACCACAACGGAGCCCGGAGGGCGAAAAAAATAAGAGTAAAAAGAAATTAAAAATAGAAGCGAAAAATATTATATTAATCTACAGCACGAAGATGCTGGAAAACCAGCTTTTTGAGGTGAGACAGATTTTATGAGTATGGAAACAAAGAAGAAGGCAGAGCATTCCATAGTTTAGCTTTGTAAGGAAAGAAGGATGTACTGTAACGGGTTCTTCTAGTGTGACCGGCATCCACACAGAAACGGTGGTCACGGCGGGCAAGACGAGTGTTACGAGCCCACTGCCATGCCGGTAGTACACAGGATGCAAATCCACCTAAGATTGACCGTTAAAGTACCTGTAAAGGAGAGAGAAAAAGAGCCACCCCAGATATTAGAGCAGTACTCCAAGTTAGGACGAATGAATCCCTTATAAAATTGAAGCAACTGCTTGTGAGTGAAGTAACTACGGCATCTATACAGCATTCCCAGCTTTCGGGAGGAAATTTTAGCAATGTTGTGGATGTGTGGCTTCCATAATATATTAGAGGAAGTGGTGAGGCCTAGTATACGAGTATCTATTTTAGAATTTGGCAGAATTATAGCGTCTTGAAATGTGATTGGTGGGAGATCTTCTATCTTGGAAAGTTTAATTGGTAATTATTGTGTTTTATTACTCATGAATTTAACCAAAATTCTACATCCCCATCTGGAGATGGTGCACAGATCCGTATTGATAGATGAAACCATCATATCAGCTCTAGAAGCAAATCTAGTTTATGAGTTAGGGGGAAGGGAAAAATGAGAAGGAGAGTGAAGAGCATAATCATCAGAATAGGAATGTATACATTTAGTAGTTGTGTGAAGTAAATCATTGATTAAAAGAAGGAAGAGAGTAGGTGAAAGAACAGAACCATGTGGAACACCACTATTGGTAGATTGATCCCTCGACAACAATTGCCACGAATCGATTCTTAAGGAAGCTAGAAATAGAGAGCAAAGTAGGGGAGAGAACCCATAAGAGGGAAGTTTAGAAAGCAAAGACTTGTGCCATACCCTGTCAAATACTTTGGAGATGTAGAGTGTCACGACGAAAGTTTCCACATAATCCCAAAGAGTGGATGACCAAAGATGGGTGCAGTAGGAGAGCAGATCACCAGTAGATCTCGCCTGGCGAAAGCCATACTGATGATCCGACAAAAGACGGGGAAAATGAAAGTTTAAGATAGTTTCGAAAATCTTTAGAGAGGGATGAAGTTAGAGCAATGGGGAGATAGTTAGAGGTATTAGAATGTTCACCTTCTTCGGGATGGGCTGTGTATAATATGGACACGAAGTAGTACCTTAAGCTGCGTATTCTTATATTACTCTATTAACCATGTATACTAAAGTATTACAGAACATGTATTAATCCTATGTAATGTTTCCATTTATTATGCACCATGTTATGTGTAGGTTATGTATATAAGCTACTGTGCCAAGTAGCAACCTTGTACATAAGCTACTGTGCCGAGTAGCATTTATATATATTATCACGTGGCACACTGCACGTGTTATGTGGCAAAATTGCCCCGAGGCTGCCATATGGCAAGGCGCCTCAGTCTGACTGTGTGAGCCGCGCATGGCACACGCTTGTCACCACTTGTATTTCTCTCATCCACAATAAACGAACTCAGTGTTACTCAGTGTTTCCCTAGCCATCACTGCATTCTTCAGGGCACACTAGTAACTTTCATTATGTATATGTATTATCATATTTACATATTATGTATTCAGCTTGTGAACGCTGGCATCTGTGCATGCCAGCGCGGAGTGATACATAGAGTGAGATCGCTAGTCTATTTGTTCCTCTGTATGTATTTGTCTCCCGTACGAGAATAAGAATCTATTTTCAAGATAACAAGTGTTTGCGTATACCCTCAGTAGTGTAGAACATTTCGGGGGTATCAAAGACAGACATAGAGGCTGAACTGAGGCATGCTTTCCATAAGAAGGAAAAGTTTGGGTTTTGAGATAAAGGCGAAAGAGGCGAGCAGGCACAGAGGTCAGAATTTCAGCACACTGGTCTATGCGCCTTACTCACATACAGATTGAATAACACACCAGCAACCCCACGAGTGGAGATTATAGGAAAGTGCATAGGTTCAGTAGGAGGAGCAGGAGTAGGAGGGAGTAGAGGGAGTGTTGGCTATAGAGTTATCAGTCGGAAGAGAGGAGGAAACGAGGGAGTGGAGAAGTTATTACAGATGTTTTTGGTTAAGGACCAGCGGTCTCGCTTTTTATAAAATTCCGCTTAGCCGGAAGAAGAATAGCCTTACAACAATTTCTAGAAGTAATGAAAGAGGAGTGGGCAACAGGAGACGGAGATAGTTTCATAACTTGATGCACCCTATCTCTCTCCCTACATGCAAGAGAATAGGAGCGATCAAACCGTGATTGTAAAGTGAAAGTTTTGGTCGAAAATTAGATAAATGCACTCATACCACCCAGTATAACCCCAGAACACAAACACAAACAGAAAGGAAAAAACATTTTATATCTGCCAACTCGCCCACACTGCTGAGGTTGATCCAGACCCACATGTTTACGGTCACATGGCTGCTCTTGGCTTCTTGATAAACATGTTGCCGGTCGTAACGGGTGTATCAGGTCTCTAGCAGCGAAGACGTCCATGGTTGCCCAGAAGTCCACGACCTCCCGCACAAAATGATAAGTGAACCGTAGTCTTCCAGCCTGGTGTTGTTCTTCAAGTCTTTCCTTGACAGCAGATCCCAATTCCATGGAATAGTCGCCTAACTGTCCTTACCGTCGTGGCCACCTCATTGGTGAAAGGAGGGTCGCTATTCCTGCTACAATCCTTGCGTCGCCTGCTGCGCTGGTCAGTGTAGGCCATCCTGATCTGGGAAGATCTGTTAAATTACAGTACCAGACTCTTCAAACCGCTGTAACCAACACCGCATTGTCGATCTCGAGACTCACAGTGTTACGCATGCCGACGAATTGCCCTCTCTGGGAGATATCGTGGTGTTGGTCTCCTATGGTTGTTTTTTTTTTTTTTTTTTACGGGATTAGCCCACCCGGGCACAGATCAATGACCCACATCAGAGCCTGGGGGACGAAAATATAATAATAATAATCACAATAAAAGAGTGAGAAACGATTTATGTATGTTGTTTTGTCAAAGTAAGAGAAACAAGTGAGACCCTTCAATTCTGTGTAAATGAGGCAGAAGGTCAGATGAGCAGCCTGGGTCTTGGTCACAATTTTGGTGAGGCCACAGGCAGCAGGTTCTACCATTAGACAGCACATTATGCTTCCAATATCTTCCCAGGCAATAGTACCTCCCTGTTTGATAGCTGCCTACTACCTCCTACACCATGGGACGGCAGAACGGTTGCTGTAATGACCACGTCATAACCTCTGAGAAGTTAAAGGTTGTGGTGAATGGCATTAATTGCCCACATAATCGCCATTTCCATATGACAATAAACTGTCAATACGAAAGGGATAATATACCCACAACCATCAGTCTCCTATATGAACCTCTCTATTATGAAAATAGTGTTGTATATAATGTCTGTCCTCCCGGCACTCACAGAAGAGAGATATTAACACCGATTAGGGGTGTAGTTCAAAGTGTAGGGGCACAAAGACACGCTCTAAAATGGATTGTTCTCATAATTCAGTTGTCTAGCAGACACGATGTATGTTCGTTTTTTTTTTTATTGAAAGCGTGCTTGGAACATACAAGTAATTTATTTCTCCTTAGACATAACATTTTATATTCCCATCATCATACGTATGTAATATGACATCAGACGGTAAGAGTTCACCTCAAATAGTTCATGTCCTTTCTTTATGTATGACAGAGCGGTTGTTTTACATGGATACAAGTACTACATTAACACTCGAAAGTATAATGTGGTAGACATGAGTGATCGAGGCATTGTGTTTAGCTACTGACTGACATTGGTCAATATCACTGATAATGTTATATTAAACGTAATGCAGTATAAAATACACGCTACCATTTTACCATTGATCCTCGGTAAGCTCCGTAAACTTACTGACCTCTCGTATGTCTATGGGAAAGGGTCGCGGAAAAGGGACGTGATTGCTGCCCGTATCATCATTGGGCATGACTTTGCTTGGGAGATTGGTATCCTCGCATCCCCTGAGCAACGATCTTGTGCATTATGCAGAAGACCCGACAGCTGCCCCCTTATCCACTACCTCCTAAGATGTCCCCACACACAACGCTTCCGTGACGCCTGCTGGACCACCACTCCAAGACCGCCTGACGGAGACACGATGATCCTCCCCATACTGGCCAGATATTATGTAAATAATATTGATAATGTGTTAATGGAATATCCTTCCTTCCTTAGGCTTTAGTAAGCCCTTTTATAATATTTATACTGTATATACTTGTGACACTTGCCAGATGCTTCTGGTGTTATTGTACAGGGGTACCTAGTGACAGCACTAGGATCCCGCTTCCTCTATCAAGGAATAAACTATTGAAATTGAAATTGAATTGCTCCTCGGTAAAGTGTAGTTCATAGAGGATATGCATATAATCTGGGTTTCTGGCACACGCCATGTGTATTCGTGCATCCGTGTCTCCGACGTGGCCACATAGCCGGGTTAGCCAAAACTGACGGACGGCACAGGACTTTTGATTGGGCCTCATATTGCCCGCCCTCGACACCTTCAACTGTAATCTGTCCAAATTCCTTGTTGTCATAGTGTCACTAATAACCTTAAATCAATATTCCGTTAGAGACTCTTTTAGTTTTGTTAAGGAATTAACCAGCATCTCGTTCAACAACTCTGTTATGGCTAGCTTTGATATACAGTCTCTATTTACCAACATTCCTCTTGCAGAGACTGTTGACATATGTACAGATGAATTGTTCTCAAATACAGATATAGTTGATGGATTCAGTAGACCACAATTTAAATAATGTTTAAATCTGGTTGTAATTGATTGTTTGTTTTTATTTAATAACAAACCTTATAAACAATGTGATGGTGTTGCTATGGGTTCGCCCTTTGGTCCCACGTTAGCCAGCGCTCTCCTCTGTCACCAAGAGAAGTTTTGGCTAATTGATTATCCCACTCAAATTAAGTCATTGTTCTATCGACATTATGTTGATGACATTTTATAATTTTCAGATAACGTGATCACGTTCCTATGTTCCCAAATTACCTAAATTCGAAGCATGGCAACACTAAATTTACTTGTGAATTAGAAAAGGACAATATTCCACCATTTCCTGATTTAAATATCTACCGTGTTCATAATAGTCTCGAGACTCCCTTATACAGAAAACCAACATTCACAGGTTTGAGTATAAAATTTTCATCATTTTTTCCTCTTAATTACAAACGAAATCTGGTGTGTACTCTTACAGACAGAGCCTTTAATATATGGACATGGAACTGAAATATATAAAGGAACTACTCTTTAACAATGGTTTCCCTAAGAGATTTATAGATAATTATATAGGCAAAACCCTTAATAAGAATATTGGTCCCACACAGTCTCAAATCCACACCGTTCCTAAATATTCTATCTATTTCACCATCCCGTACACAGGCCCACTCAGTTTCACCCTTAGAAACAAACTTAAGAACCTTCTCAATGAATTCTATCCACAAATTTCTCTTAGACGAGTCTTCAAAGCCCAGAGTTCAATTCAAAAGATTTTTAAAACTAGACACAATACCCACACACTTGCAATCCTCAGTTGTTTATCAATTTATGTGTGCTAGCTGTAGGGCAGCATATATAGGTAAAACAAAAAGACACTTGAAAACGCGCACCATGACCACTAGGGCCGTTCAGTCCGAACAGGCCAGTTTATCACACAACCACTACATTCAGCTATCCGTAACCAGCCCACCGACATGACCACCAGTTTCTCAGTTCTTGGCAGGAGCAACTGTTAGACGGACCTCCTCATTATGAATGCCTTGTTTCAAGGAATCGAACCCTCGACCTACTGGGTGTGACTAGGGAACGCTTACCGGCTAGGCCACAAGGACACTAAAAGCAGTTCTAGACTCTGTTATATTTCACACAAAGCCTGTTCATCGAGCTGATGGCGCCGTGAACCTCAATGGGAAACTGCCCGTGCCTCTTATGTGGTGTCAGTAGCATTTTACCGAATCCAGCTGGTATGAAACGCGAGGTACATATATATACTTCATTTTTAGTCCATATAATACGAGGACTTTGAACATATAATCAACGACCTCACCAGCAAGGAATCGAACCCTCCACCTACTGGGTGTGACTAGGGAACGCTTACCGGCTAGGCCACAAGGACACTAAAAGCACGGGCGGTTTCCCATTGAGGTTCACCGCGCCATCAGCTCGATGAACAGGCTTTGTGTGAAATATAACAGAGTGTAGAACTGCTTTTAGTGTCCTTGTGGCCTAGCCGGTAAGCGTTCCCTAGTCACACCCAGTAGGTCGAGGGTTCGATTCCTTGCTGGTGAGGTCGTTGATTATATGTTCAAAGTCCGCGTGTTATATGGACTAAAAATGAAGTATATATATGTACCTCGCGTTTCATACCAGCTGGATTCGGTAAAATGCTACTGACACCACATAAGAGGCACGGGCAGTTCCCATTGAGGTTCACGGCGCCATCAGCTCTATGAACAGGCTTTGTGTGAAATATAACAGAGTCTAGAACTGCTTTTAGTGTCCTTGTGGCCTAGCCGGTAAACGTTCCCTAGTCACACCCAGTAGGTCGAGGGTTCGATTCCTTGCTGGTGAGGTCGTTGATTATATGTTCAAAGTCTGCGTGTTATATGGACTAAAAATGAAGTATATATATGTACCTCGCGTTTCATACCAGCTGGATTCGGTAAAATGCTACTGACACCACATAAGAGGCACGGGCAGTTTCCCATTGAGGTTCACGGCGCCATCAGCTCGATGAACAGGCTTTGTGTGAAATATAACAGAGTCTAGAACTGCATTTAGTGTCCTTGTGGCCTAGCCCGTAAGCGTTCCCTAGTCACACCCAGTAGGTCGAGGGTTCGATTCCTTGCTGGTGAGGTCGTTGATTATATGTTCAAAGTCCGCGTGCTATATGGACTATATATGCAAGTAAATCACTGTAGGTGCGCGTGATCTAGGTATATGCTGATAACCACAAGGAAAGAAGAAAACACGAAATTCTCAAGCGCTTTCGTGTAATTCACATCTTCAGGGGTGAGTACAGACTAAAGAGAAATACAAACCAAGGTGTATATATACAGAGGAGGGTGAGACCAGGTCCACAATGGTCAGGTATTAGGTAATGACCCTACTAATCTTTAAATAGCACACAATGGTTGGTGGTCAGGTCAGAGGGTAAGGTGACCTAACTTTCTCACCTGGTTACAAATCTTCTTAATTACAAAATTGTCCAGTTTGTACAGGCCAATACTCAAATTCATGTTGAATGCTTCGGTATGTTTAATAAGACTAGATTCTATGATGTTCCTACTATCATTTGAATTACAAGGTAATATTGAGGAGGCATTATCCCAGTCAATGCAATGCTTGTTATCCCTCAAATGACTGGGATAATGCCTCCTCGTTGATTATATATATATATATATATATATATATGTAATATTCAGAAATTTCAGAGTGATTTCGAATGCCCCGCCATTGGCAACACTGAGCGTTCAAGGTCATGGGAGGGGAGAGAGCGCTCCCGGCTCATAGCCCGAGATGGTGGAACTAAGCCTATATGATATTAAATGTAGTTTACCGACTTAATAATGATGCGATTCATGAAGTAAGGGACTATTATTGAATTTTAAATTATTATAGATCGTTTAGCAGTCTGAATAATGTTACGGGTGTCCCAAGGAGTTATTAGTTAGGCGGAAAATAGGTCACGTAGACCTAAGCTGACGCCTTGAGAGACGACCCGGCCTCGCTCTCAGTCCCGGATAGCACTCACACACACAAGACGTCCCTGCGCGTCTGTCCCAGAAATAGTCACGTGGCCTAGTCACCTGTGCTGAAATATTGCAGTATAACAAGTAAGTCTCATTCGATCTCAGACAGGGTTAGATAGGGCAGTGATAAAGTAAACTAGAGCTAACAGTGAATTCATTTCAGGGTTTCCGTGAGAACCCACTTGACTGGAGTTGGCCCGGAGTTGACTGCGAGAGATTGACTGCCGTTTGAGACTGCCGTTGATGATTGAGGGTGGCGATTGTCGCCATTGGACCGATCAAAGTAGGCCTGTCACTGTTTAGCGGGGTAGCAAAGGATCTCTTGAGTGAACGAGTGCTCCCGACAACTAAACGACACGGGACGCTAAAGCTTCTCTCAACTGTACAAGGTCTGATTGGCTCACTCCCGTCCGCTTTATGGACGCACTGGGAGTACACTGAGGCTATCTGAGTAGACTAATGGTCACACACTGAGACCGTGAGTCTAGGTCTCTAGGAGATACCTGGAGGAACATTTTCCCTCCCTTATTACGGGTGTAGTTTAATAGTTTCTAGATAATTTTGATAATATTGTTTTGAATGTTTGTGCCATCAAGTGGAACCAGAGTGATACTGTGATTTGATTCTTTTAATGCCTCTGATTGTTCTTCATAATTCTGATCTCAGGTATAACCTTGTTCCCCAGAGTAGTGGTTAGGTTAGGTTAGGAAGTGTGCATCTGTTGGGGTGCTATAATTTTGTTGAGTGCCCTTAAGGCCTATTCATTGTAGAGTATTTAATTTCCTATTTTATTACCATTTCCTCAGTGGCTGATATAATTTTGTTGAGTGCCCTTAAGGCCTATTCATTGTAGAGTATTTAATTTCTCATTTTATTACCATTTTCTCAGTGGCGGGTATAATTTTGTTGAGTGCCCTTAAGGCCTATTCATTGTAGAGTATTTAATTTCTCATTTTATTACCATTTCCTCAGTGACTGATATAATTTTGTTGAGTGCCTTTAAGGCCTGTTCATTGTGCAAGCAACATTTCTTAATACTCCAAATTTATTGTTGCCTGAGAGTCTAATAATTTCTAGATCTTGTATAACTTTTATTCCCCAGAGTAGTGTTTAAGTTCAAGTTAAGAGGTGCGCATATTGGTGTACCATTATTTGATTGTGTTTGTAGTGTTGGAGGGAATATAAGTGTCTCATTCATCCCAGTCACAGACGCTATCCTTCCACGGGTCACGGACAATTTATTTGTTAGTAGAGTAAGTGTTCTTGTGCTGGTTCGGGATTTTTCTCAAAGGGGCGCTTCCACTGCCATTACCATCTATTAATTTTAAATAAACCCCAAGTCAAGTGAGAAATTAAAGTCCAGTAAATTCCGACCGGTTACACATATATATATATATATATATATATATATATATATATATATATATATATATATATATATATATATATAGGATTCAGGTAACTTTCATTATTACTCTATCGTTTCGGGCTTATGCCGCCAAAATTTTGTTCGCAGTGGATGTTGTTAAACGTGACCTGACGACTAGTGAAGATCTTAGTTCTTGAAGCGCAGTAATATATTATAACAACGTCGACTAACCTCAAGATTTCCTGTATACTTGCTGGATTTCTGAATCATAGAACATTACTTCCCTCAGTCCTCTTGAGCCAAGGAGATGAAGAGGTTTAATTAATTTCTCGTCTTGCATTAAGAAGCCCGACCAATGCAGGTTAATAAATGCACTTTCAATATGGGTTTCACTGGTGAGGTACTTGTGTCTTCTGAAAGCAATTGGTAGGATGAAGGTGGATGACACAGAAAATGTGTCGTGTGAAGTAATACATCAGTTATTTAATAAAGTGAAGATTAGATTTACTGCCAAAACTTAAAACTGTGATGGAATATTATGGAAGAAAGGCCACTAAGGTTTAGTCAGACCACATTAGTGGATCGTACCCGGCACCAATCTTCTCTGGTAAGTAAGGTAACTTTTCCTTGAAAATATGCGAATTGATAAGCAGTATCCGTATCGTGTCACAGATGGTTCAACCAAGAACACGCTCATCTCACTCTTACAACGTGTCAGTCAACCATGGGTGATATTACGAATGGCATCGTGGCGTTGGATGAGGCCCCTTCGGGGGTCAGGTTTCCCGGACACCAATCTTCTTTTGCTTCACCAGTCAGCAGTCCGCGGGTCCCAGAAGTTTCCGGGTGTGGTTCGGTCGTGAGCTACCACCTACCTGTAGCAGCCACAGACGGCGACAGCCAGATAGGCTGCATGTTTAATGAACTAATAGATGTAATCCTGTATTATGTATTCTTAAGTTCTTGTAACGTGTTCTCCCTAGGTTATAGGAATGGTAATGTACTCTACATCCTAATTTAAGGGGGCGAGTGTAGTGTCGTGGCCCCCGACTACTGTCCCGAACTCAGCTAGAGTTGTAATGCCCAGGGAGTTCGGTTACTGTCTCGAGCTCATGTGGAAAAACAGGTGGCGCCACTGGTGGTCCGAATTGTTAAAATCTGGTGATGATTAATAAACGGGACTCTCCTGTTGAAAGCCCACGAGTTAACACTTCCTCTCATTCTCTCCTGCTTTTCTCCCCAGTACACTACAATGAAGCTCTTCACTTCCACCCACTGTCTCGTCAGCTTTCTTGATCTCTTATACCGTAACCGAAATAAACGAAAAACATCTGTGGCTGTCGCCTTTAAAGGCTTCGCCAAGGCAATTAACTTAACCAATTACAACTTACTCCTGCTCGCTGGAAATATGTAGAAGACTCCATCGTTGGCTTCAGTATGAAGAACACTGCTCCTGAATACAGCGTCCACCAGAATATATGGAACAGTCTCCAAAATTGGGCCTCCACTAAACATATCACCATAAAAATACCAAGACCACGGTTATGCGCCTAGCCTAACCTAACCATCACATTAGGTACTGTTAGATTCTGAATAATAAGTTCTATATACAGGAGAGAACACAAACACCTATATAGTTTTGTAGGTTCGGTTTACTGGAAAAGAGTATGTACACAAAGGGAAGCAGCACTCTCCCCGGCCAGGCTCCTTGGTCAACTGCTATAGACGACGTATGGCAAGTGATACATTAGCAGCTTCCATACGTCGCCAGGCACATTAATTAAGCATGTGGGATATGGTAATAACATTGCCACACGCTGCTAGCTAGGCTGAATAAATAATACATAAATGGAGCACATACATAATATACATACATGATATATAATCCAGCATACATAATATACATACACCTCCCTCCCCCCTATACGCTCATAGCAAAGTCTTGAACGGACCTTTTGTTTTGGATCCGTTCTGAGCGTCGAGGGACTTCATCACTGGGAAGGGTATGGGACTCAACACTGGTGGCGGGGCCAGCAGAAGGCATTGTTACGGGGCGGAGAAAACGGCGGTTCCTCCACCACACACGACCACTGGGTAACCGCACCTGGTAGTCCCGTGACCTGCCGAGACCCATGACTACGCCTACTTTGTCCCAACGTAGGGAGGTCGGGTCCTGAACACGGACTTGGGTGCCGACACTCAACCTGGGGAGAGAACGGGCGTGGTCGTTGTAGCGGGCGGCGACGTCCTGAACACGTTCGGCGGCTCGGCGATCACAATCCTCTGTCTTGGCCTGCCACTCCTTGGAGAAGGATTGAGGGTGAGCAGGGACACAAGAACGGAGGGGGCGTCCATACAAAACCTGGGCAGGGGAGCGTCCGGTGTAGTTAGGTGTGTTGCGGAGTTCAAGAAGACCCCTGTCGAAGGCCTCGCAGTCAATGTTCCCAGAAGGGGCCACCTTAAGGATGAGGTGCTTCAGGGATTTGACAGCAGCCTCAGCGTGGCCGTTGGACTGCGGGTAATGGGGCGATGACAACACATGCCGGACTCCCCATCGGTCAAGGAACACAGCAAAGTCCCGGCTTGTGAACTGAGGCCCTCCGTCGGTTCGCAGGCGTACAGGAACGCCCACGTCACGGAAGTAGTGGCGGAACTTGCTGATGGTGGCGGCAGACGTCGTGTCATTACCGCACTTGATGACAACCGGCCAACCAGAGAGACGGTCGACGATAACGAGGAAGGACTTTCCTGACACACAGAAAAAGTCGGCCGACACAGACTCAAAGGGGCGGGTGGGGTTGTCGTCACTCATAAAGGGTTCCTGCTGCTGGCTGGGTTGTAATACGTGGCGGGGCTTACACACCTGGACAGCATTGGAGATGTCGGGGTCGATGCCAGGCCGGAACACAGTCTGTCTTGCACGCCGTTTGGTGGCCTCGGCTCCACAGTGACTGTCGTGGAGGCGAGCCAAGGCGTGGAGACTTGAAGCAGCAGGGACAACTACCGAAGGAGAGGTGTCACTGGCCAGAGGTAGGGGTAGGGCGGCAGCAGGGTAGTTGCTGCTCCCTTCGTGCACCCTGTTGGCGTGTTTTACCTCGAGAATCGGTGTTGGGAAGTCCTGGGAGATGATGGCCAACTCTTGGCAATGTCTGTAGGACAGCAAAGGAGTCGGGACGCCATTATGCACATCAATCCAGGCTTGACACGACTTGTTGCCAAAGGTGACGTGTGCATAGAGTGAACCTAGGGCCGGGGTCATCTGTGAACCATCTGCCATAAAGCGGAGATCCTTGGGGGGCGGTCCTAGATCACTTGGAGAGAGCCCCAAGCATTGCAAATGCTGGGGACCGATGACTGTAGCATCAGCGCCGGTGTCGGGCAACATCTGAAGACGGGATGACACACCGCCGTAGGTCACGATGACGCTGATGTACTGGGGGACTTTGGTCCTGGGACGCGGGGGGGAGCACACATTCCTAATGTGGCTCGAGCGTTGTCAGGAGTCGTCGTGCCTCTGATTGGAAGACTGTGGGCGGCCCTCTCTGGTGGAAGGGGGCTGAAGCTTCCGCCGACGTGGTCCCTTGGGTTTGTTGGAAGAGCAACACTTGTCATAGTGGCCCAGACGACCACACACATTGCGCTGGACGCGTTTGGCTGGGCACCGTACTGTGAGTGACCAGTGGCCCTTACGGTCACAACTGTTGCAGGTAGACTGAGCAGCTGGACACACCTGTGTTCCGTGCTGCTTACCACAGTTGTTGCAAAATAAACCGGGCGTGGACGTGGTGGGCGAAGGCGTAGGAACAGACTTCTTGTCCTTCTTGTACCGGGACACAGCGCGTACAGCTGTAGGGGGAGCACGGATGGCAGAGGTGGCACACCTGGCAGCTTCATAGGAGCGACATATCGTCAACACCTCCTTAAGAGAAGAGGAAGAGTCGAGGGAGGTGAGGCGTTGGACAAGTTCCTCGTCCTTAACACCCATCAGGATCACCTGCTTCAACTGGGTCTCCTCGCACTGCTGGTGGTGGCCTGAACATATATCTACCTCTTCCGAGGCTCTCTTAAGACGTACGTAAAAGGCATCAAAAGACTCACCCTCCATCTGTCTGCAGCTAAACAATTCCCTCCTTCGCAGAGCTTCATTCTGCTGTCCTTTGATGTGCTGTTGTAGAACGTCCAGTACCTCCTCTACAGACAGCGAAGAGGTTGGGGGTACCTGCAACGTATGTTCCAAGACACGCTGAATTTCCAAGGACAGGCACATACGCAGCTGGATGAGTTGTTTAGGCTGTGACAAACTCTGGAGATCCACCATTGTAGAATAATCAGTCCACCGTCGCCGCCATTCACGAAAAGTCTGGAAATTCACATCAGGCTTCAAGATGGGCGGTGTTTGAGCTGCTGCTTTAGGTGGGGCTGGGGGGTGTGAAGGAAGCATGGATGAGGTATCTGAACCAGTCAGTACCGAGGCAGTGTTAGAGCCAGGGGCTTGGTTAACAGTGAGGCGAGATATCAAGGCTTCAAACCGTTCACTGTCTTCCAATCTCCGTTGGTGGTCTCGTTCTGCCTCTGCTTGCCTTCTGTGCTCATCCGCCAAACGTCTGTGAGCTTCATCCTCGCGTTTCTCATCTCTCATAAACTTCAGTAAAGCAATTATCTCTGGAGACAACGCTGAATATTGAGGTGAGGGACTGCGCGATGTTGTGGGGGCTGGAGCGTCGTGGCCGGCCTGGTCATCCATCTCTGCGGGGCTATCATCCGCCTGACTCATCCAGGCGCTGGGTCCACGGCTACGTAAGGCATGAGACATAACTACTTCATCTGTGTACTATGTCTTGAATCAGTGTTGACCGGTCAGCCCGTCGTATCAACAAGATTTCAGACAAAAAAAATTAAATACACAGATAAGTAGGTTATATATATAAAATATATATAAAGAAGCCGCGCGGTCAGCGAGTGTTAGTATGTGTATGTGTGCGTGTCCCGGGCGGGTAGAGCGTCTCGCCCCAGCTGTGAGGTGGGGTGGAGGTGGCGCTGTGAGGGGGTGGAGGGAGAGGCGCGGCGACTCCCAGTCAGTCCAGTTACCCTCAGGACGCGGTCAGAGGCGGGTGCACTGAACTCTACTCCTTACAAATGCCCAGAACGTGCCGTATGCCTTGGGAATCCTTTAGAACAAGGTCACACATGAATGGCACGAAACACACAATGCGCTAAACACTTCACAGAAAATCACTGTCACTGACACTGCTCAAAGTTGCGAAATTCTTCGAGGAGGGATGACGCGCGGGAGTTGACCCAAGGCGAGAGTCCAAAAGCCGGCTTCCCCACAAAGTTTGCGCTTTCACTCGTAATTATCCAGTAAGATCGGATCACTGCGCCATGTTAGGTTCTGAATAATAAGTTCTATATACAGGAGAGAACACAAACACCTGTATAGTTTTGTAGGTTCGGTTTACTGGATAAGAGTATGTACACAAAGGGAAGCAGCACTCTCCCCGGCCAGGCTCCTTGGTCAACTGCTATAGACGACGTATGGCAAGTGATACATTAGCAGCTTCCATACGTCGCCAGGCACATTAATTAAGCATGTGGGATATGGTAATAACATTGCCACACGCTGCTAGCTAGGCTGAATAAATAATACATAAATGGAGCACATACATAATATACATACATGATATATAATCCAGCATACATAATATACATACAGGTACCACCAAGCTCCTCAGCGTCACTATAATTAACGAACTCAATTGGAAAGCAAACGTCAGTACAACCGTCAAATCTTCCTAGTTTCGTTTCCACTTCTTCCATTGTATCAAGTCCCTCGGAAATCCCGCGCCCAAGGTCTTTCGTGTTAACACAACATTCATGCTTCCTAAGTTCACTTATGCTTCCCCTGCCTGGTCTTCTTCCTTAGAGGCTAGACAACGAGAACCCATAGAAAGAGCTTTAGTATGTTTGGATAATTTCATATGTGAATTTATTCTGAATTCTACTCTAAGTTAGTTTATAGTCTTGAATTATGCAAATTTGGGAATCTTCTATCTGGAATGTAAACAGGGGTGTGCTGGCAATTTCTCAACAACCGGTTCTTATTAAGGTTGAAATTCAGATGGTTGTGTAAATCAGCGAGTGCCAACTGTGAGAGCCATTATGCTAGGGGTCTGGGAGAAGCTTGGGACCGAATGACATATTGTAATATTTTGAATTTTTTTTTCATATATCCTTTAATATCACTTTGGTCGTAATTACATTGCCTTGGAGTAAACTGTTTTATTAATTATAAAACTATTTATTGCAAAGACCACTAATTGTGACACTACTGCCATGAAGACCTGTGATATTTTCTCCAGGAATTCTGTCACAGGTCACAGGTTCTTCCAAATTTCAGGACTCATTCAATTTCAAGATCATAATAAACAATGTGTAAATATGTCAAATATAATATCGAAAAATCTGTTCACAGCTCGATAGGCATACACTACCGAACTCCTATATATTATGACATCTGACATAATAAACAAGGGCACCCGAAGTAACATGGCGTAACTAGACAACACAAAGAAACATAATTAGCCACCTAGCATGACAAACATATAACTAAATATATTCAGACAGTCTTAGTGTGGGAGGAAACGACATAGGTAAGGTTAGTAGTGAGGAGCTTTTCAAGAGGTATAGGGAGGCGCTGGGGAAGATTAGAGATAGGGGAGGGATCCCGATAGTATGTGGTGTCTTGCCTAGAAGAGGGGTTGGTCGTGAATGGCTGTCCAGGGCAATTGCTATAAATTGCCGACTGGAAAAACATTGTGCAAACAATGGTTGGGCATTCATTGATAGCTGGCAACGACTCTATGGCAACGACTACCTGTACAGTCGCGACCGAGTACACTTGTCTCGTGAGGGGGTAAAGACGTTGTCTGGATCCCTGGAGAGTGAAATTGTCACTCCGAAGGGGGGGGTTTTGCCAGTAGAGAGGGGTCGGGGAAAGTGGAAGTCAAAAAACAAGCAGGTCCTGGGAAGTAAAATTAGTTGCTCAGGACAAGGGGTAAAACAGGACCAGGGAAGAGTAGGTTTAAATGTATACTATACAAACAATTAGGAGCGTTAGAAATATAATAGACTTGCTGAGAGCGGTTGTATGTACCGAGAATGTAGACGTCATAGCAATCACCGAAACTTGGATGAATCTGGCGAGCAAATTTTTTTTATCAGAGTACCACATAGAAGGGTTCAACCTTTTTCACAAGGACAGGGAAGGTAGGAAGGGGGGAGGGGTCGCACTCTTCGTCAAGGATACATTAAAATGTTGTATTAATAATTCAATAAAGGGTGAAATAGGAACCGAGTCTGTGTGGATAGAAATCACGGAAGGAAGAGAAAAACTAATTATGGGAGTGATTTATAGGCCCCCAAGTCTTGGCAAAGAAGCAGCTCAGCTCATATGGCAGGAAATGAGTAGGGCAGCAAAATACAACAACCTGTGCATTATGGGGGATTTCAACTTCAGAAATATTGACTGGGACAACATTGTAGGTGACTATGAATCTGAAGACTTCCTAGACGCAGTACAGGACAATTTTTTGAAACAACTAATTGCAGAACCTACTAGAGGTGACAATATATTAGACCTAGTATTAATAAATAAAGAAAATATTATCAGAGATATCACAGTAGGGGAAGAACTAGGTAACAGTGATCACAGAGAAATCAGGTTCACCCTAAATTGGGAAACGAAAAACCATGACAATATGGTCAGAGTCCCAAATTTTCGGTTGGCGGATTATCAGGGGTTAAGAAGGTACCTAGGTGAGGTCACCTGGGAACAGTCACGTCAGTCCCCAGTAGGAAGGGGTGAGATCATAGATGACACAACAATTGATCATGACTATACAATATTCACTAGTATACTACATAAAGCACAAGAACAAAATATACCATACAGAAAAACTAGGTCAAATAAGAATGAGTCAAGGTGGATGACCAGAAAACTTAAACATGACATAGGAATAAAGAAAGGAACATATAGGAAATTAAAGGGAGGGGAGGAGCAGCTCAGAAATAGGAATAATGAACTATCTAGGAATGTTAAGAAAAATGTAAGGAAAGCAAAGAGAGACTATGATATCAAAAGAGCAAGAGAATCCAAGGCGAAACCCAAGGGATTTTTCCAGGTATATAGGACAAAGGTCAAGGAGAGAGTTGGGCCTTTAAAGTCAGGGAGGGGAGAAGTGATAAATGACAGTGAAGAAATAAGCAAAGCATTGAACAGCTACTTCTTATCAGTTTTCACAGAAGAAATTTGTGATGAAATTCCAGAGGTGGAACTGATATTTAAGGGGAAGGAAGAAGAGAAATTAAAGAATATCACTATAAGAAAAGAGGATGTTCTTAAGAAGATAAATAAACTAAAGAAAACAAAATCCCCAGGGCCGGATGAAACTTTCCCTCGAGTCTTGAAAGAGTGTAGGGAACAGATTAGCGGACCCCTCGTAAACTTATTTACAAAATCATTAGACACTGGAGTTATGCCAGACTTGTGGAAACAGGCAAATGTAGTACCCATATTCAAAAAGGGAGACAGAGCATCAGCGTCAAATTACCAGCCAATCAGTTTGACGTCAGTAGTGGGGAAATTTCTTGAATCAATTATAGCAGATAGCATCCGATCTCATCTAGAGAAAAGCAAATTAATCTACGACTCTTAACATGGGTTTACAAATTGAAAATCTTGTCAAACAAATCTGCTAACGCTTTTTAGGAAAGTCTTCGAGGTAGTAGATAATGACGAAAATTACGATGTTATTTACTTAGACTTTAGCAAAGCATTTGACAGAGTACCGCATCAGAGGCTTCTGAGAAAAATTAAGGCTCATGGTATCGAGGGGAAAGTTTTAAATTTGATAAAATCATGGCTCATCGATAGGACGCAGAGGGTCAGCGTAGATGGTGTTAAATCTGAGTGGGGCCGCGTAACCAGTGGGGTGTCCCAGGGGTCAGTACTAGGCCCACTCTTGTTCATAATCTACATAAACGATCTAGATACTGGGATCAGCAGTGACATAAGCAAGTTTGCGGATGACACCAATATAGGGCGGCAAATTAATTCAGGGCAGGATGCAAATGCATTACAGGAGGATCTAAATAAACTGCAGGGGTGGTCTGAAAAATGGCAAATGAAATTCAATACCAGCAAGTGCAGTGTACTTAATATTGGAAGAACAAATACTTTAATGTATACAGCCTTAACAACATCAACCTAGAAAAGTCGACTTGTGAAAGAGACCTAGGGGTACTTGTAAGCCCGGACCTACGGCCTAGAAAACATTGCGTTAATGTTCGAAATAAGGCAAACAGAGTATTGGGTTTTATATCTAGAAGTGTAAGTAACAAGTGTGCAGAGGTCTTATTGCAACTATATCTTGCGCTAGTCAGGCCGCACCTCGATTATGCGGTTCAGTTCTGGTGCCCCTATTATAGAATGGATATATATTCACTAGAGTCGGTGCAGCGAAGAATGACAAAAATGATTCCGGGACTTAGAAACCTTCCATATCAGGATAGGTTAAAGAAACTTAACTTGCATTCCCTAGAAAGACGAAGAGTGCGGGGAGATATGATATAAGTATTTAAGTGGGTTAAAGGAATCAATAAAGGGGATATAGATAAAGTTCTTATAATATCCGAGCAGGATAGAACTCGGAGCAACGGATTCAAGTTGGATAAGTTTAGGTTTAGGTGGAAGATAGGAAGAAACTGGTTCACAAATAGGGTGGTGGACGAGTGGAACAAGCTTATCAACTTTGTAGTAAGTGCGGGAACTCTGGAAAGTTTCAAAAGGAGGCTAGATAAATTCATGGATGATAGAGAGTGGTAGTAACTCTCGACAAGAGCTGCCATGCACAGGCCAACCGGCGAATTGCAGACTCCTTATTTCTTATGTTCTTATGTACAGGTAACATTCTATACCCACAAAATACAGGGAACACGGACCCAATATAACCTATACTGGTAACATACTATATTCCACAAACTACAGATTACTCGTTACACCGTCTGTGGTACAATCACAGACAATAATACCTAACTACATTAAATCAAAGATGTAACAGAGTACTCCGCCCCCTCCTTAACCGGCCCCACACACAACGAGAGACCTCCAGTCCCTCACACGAGACTTCCACCAACAGGCTTCCCAGTCGAGTATAATCCACGCTCTAACACACACCCTGACTAGCAGCTGTTACGGTCATCTTCCCTTTCCCTCAATATTTGTTTCAGTTACCCATTGATTTTAGTTTCTGTTTTTTCCCGTTTTTCTTTGGAGTCGAAATTCCAAGCTTATGGTAAGGATTTAAAAAAAAGTCTTGATTATTTTATTTAAGTATGTATACTACTATTTGTTTAATTACGTAAACTCTGTAGAATGTATTTGTATTTTTTATACAGTTATGGAAGACTGTAAGAAGGAAGTGTGAAGTATAAAAAGAATTATAAATTATATGTTGATGAAACAAGAAAGTCTTGGAACATTGTTGTGGTGCATATTTATCTATTATTGTCTGGGCAATCATGGATAATTATGGTGTTAACTAATTTGTAATATGTTCATTATAGTCTAAAGAGTATTGTAGTAGTGAGAGAGCACCGCATTTGGTGGAGATAACATTATTCTGAGTGAATTGATTTGTGGCCTTTTTATGCACTTGGATGGAGAGCACATATTTATTATATTTTGTTGTATTTTCAAAGCTGTGTTTTGATTAAACCAGTTTTAATGGGAACAGTGTTATTGAAATAAACGACCTGTCAGCTTTCAGGAGGTTGTAAGCCAGAAATAAGGTAAGGGTCTCTGTTTAACATTTAACCTCTCTGTTAACAGAAGCTGTTATTTCAGAGTCTCCTCTGATATAATGGGCCTATAGGCTGACTATACATCATTATGCCTATTTCTGAGATGCTCCTCCCTTCCCTTTAATTTCTTATAAATTCCTTTTTTTATTCCTAGGTCATGTTTAAGGGTTTTGGTCATGCACCTTGGCTCATTCTTATTTGACCTAATTTTTCTGTATGGTATATTTTGTTCCTGTGCTCTATGTAGTATACTTGTAAATATATTAGTCATGATCAATTGTTGTGTCGCCGGTGACCTCACCCATTCCTACCGGGGACTGACCTGACTGTTCCTAGGCGACCTCACTTCTTAACCCCTTATAATCCGCCGATCGAAAGTGTGGTACTCTGACCATATTGTCATTGTTTTTCGTTTCCCAATTTAGGGTGAACCTGATTTCTCTGTAATCACTGTTCCCTAGTTCTTCCCTTATTGTGATATCTCTAATAATATTTTCTTTATTTGTTAATACTAGGTCTTATATATTGTCACCTGTAGTAGGTTCTGTAATTAGTTGTTTTAAAAAATTGTCCTGTACTGCGTCTAGGAAATCTTCAGATTCATAGTCACCTATAATGTTGTCCCAGTTAATATTCTGAAGTTGAAATTCCCCATAATGCACAGGTTGTTGTATTTTGCTGCCCTACTCATTTCATGCCATATGAGTAGAGTTGCTTCTTTCTCAAGACTTGGGGGCCTGTAAATCACTTCCATAAATAGTTTTTCTCTTCCTTCCGCAGTTTCTACCCATACAGACTCGGTTCCTATTTCACCCTTTATTGAATTATTAATACAACATTTTAATGTATCCCTGACTATGAGTGCGACCCCTACCCACTTCCTACCTTCTCTGTCCTTGTGAGAAAGGTTGTACCTTTCTCTGTGGTTACAACATTTTAATGTATCCCTGACTACGAGTGCGACCCCTACCCACTTCCTACCTTCCCTGTCCTTGTGAGAAAGGTTGTACCTTTCTCTGTGGTACTCTGATAAGAAGTTCTTGCTCGTCAGATTCATCCAAGTTTCGGTGATTGCTTTGACGTCTACATTCTCGGTACGTAAAACCGCTCTCAGCAGGTCTATTTTATTTCTAACGCTCCTATTGTTTGTATAGTATACATTTAAACCTACATTTCCCTGGTCCTGTTTTACATCTTGTCCTGAGTAACCAATTTTGCTCCCCAGGGCCTGCTTGTTTTTTGACTCCCACTTACTCTGACCTCTCTCTACTGGCGAACCCCCCCCCCCCCCTGACTTTGGAGCTACAATTTCATGCCCCAGGGATGCAGACAACGCCTATATCCTCGCGCGAGACAGGTGCACTCCGTCACGACTATAGTCGTTGCCAAAGAATGGTTGCCAGTTATTTGTGAACGCCCAACCATTTTTCCAGTCGGCAATTTATAGCAATTGCCCTGAACAGCCATTCACCGCCAACTCCTCTTCTAGGCAAGACACCACATACTATCGGGATCACTCCCCTATCTCTAACCTTCCCTAGCGCCTCCCTATACCTCTTGAAAAGTTCCTCACTCCTAACCTTTCCTATGTCGTTACCTCCTATACTAAGGCACACTACTTGCTTCGTACCCTCCCCTGACAAAACCCTAACTATCCTCTCAGCTACATGCCCTATCCCAGTAGGGTGTGTTATACGGAGGCGAATTTTTTTTTTTGAGTTTGAAAAATCGGCCCATGGTATTAATGATGTAGTTCTATGTGCAGAATCATGTGATATCTTCAGATTTGAAAAGTTTTCATTTTTTGCTAGGTAAATTTTAACTTGAAATCTTATGAAAATTCAGTATTCCCACCCTTTTACCAACACCACTAAAAAGCTTATTTAAAGTAAAGTAAATGTATCAGGTTAATTTATTAGGATGAAAATGATCCAGAATAGTGAAACGAATGATCTTGACACATTTATTAAATTTAATATTCCTTTAGAAAACAAAATCATCAAATACAAAAACCGGTTTTACTACTACGACCCGGTGTTGCTGAACACCATAGAGAACATGTCTTTCTTGCTTCTGTTTCTACACATCACCTCCCTGCTGACCACCTGAGCTCGGATGTAGCCTTCCCTCCTCTCCTGGCTGTACACGTGACTGCTGGCCTCGCTCACTTGCTGTACACAATGCTCTATACTCTGGGTGTGCGAGGGCCAGGCAGGGACATGCATGGGGTTGTCCAGGAAAGCTCTGACTTGAACATTGGTGAGGCTGCAGGTAAGAGGGGGCTCACTGCCAGCCTGGATGTTATCCAGATCTATGAGATCAGTGAGGGTCTTGGCACCTAGATTGACTTCAGGAGTCTTCCTGACCCTGAAGGAATCATCACCAACTGATTCGTCATGCCCAGATCCTCTCATAAGTCTCATATCCAAGATCTCTTTGACTGCCACTCTTCTCTCCTCCTCATCCTTACTGCAGAGCATTGTCTGCAGAACTGCCTCGGGATGAGCATACCAGGAAGATCTCCTCACAGTCTGCTCCACAATCTGAACAACCCTCCTTGGCTGACTCCTCAGGAGCTCAAGCTGGAAGAGAACATGCCTCGGACCTTCGGAGAACGATGACTTGACCTTGGTGTTGAACCAATTTGGCAAGTAGACACTCACGATGAATTGGACAATAAGTCTCAGGTTGTGAAGCTGGTTCCCTTTCAGTTTATGATGAGCGACCCAAATTCTGCAGAACCTGAGAGCCGTTGTGAGCCACCTAGAATGTGAGACTGGACCTATCTGCAGGTAAGCAAGTCTATCAGGCATGACCCCAGTTTTGATGGCACTGCAAATCATGTAACCATAGTACTGGTCAGTACTCAGGTCGTCAATGACATTATGTGCAAGCTCAACGAGTGGAGGGCCAACTGTGATTTTTTCAAAGCTCGGATTTATTTCTAACTCAGTGGCAAAGTCCAGCATCTTGCCAAGAGGACCAGACCATCTGTTGTTTGAAAGAGTCTTGCCATCCAGCTCCTGGATCAGATGTCTGAGTGGCAACTCGTTGGTGTGGAGGTGACAAACAATCCAGACCAGCTTCCTCCCAATCTTCCGCTCTATCCACTGTATGACCCCCCCTTGCCACCCTGTGTTCGTGTTGGTGCTGTCCCCTCCAATGGCCTGCAGGGTCTGGTCTATGTTCCTCTCTCTGAGCCAGTTCACAATGTTATCTGCCACTATCGCAGCTGGTTTCCTGATGTCATCTTTCTCTGGAGTAAAATGCCACAAATACTTCCCTCCTGGTTCACTGCAGCAGGAGTAGTGTTCCTCCTTCACCATGGCAGGGAACAACTTGTCAGAATCTCCAACTTTCATGAACACTTTAGTGTCATCCCTTCTCCCATCAAAGAACAAACAATTGATTCCATTTTCTCTTATCCCTTATCAAACTCCTCTTCTAGGTTACTGACAAGTTTCTCCTGAGCTCTCCTTACTTTGTTATGATCTATCACCAGGTGAACATCATCAGGTGTTATCAAACCACCGTCAATCCAGGCAGCTGTTGCTATCTCTGCAGTTTCTCTGAGACCAGTGTGGTGTCGCATGCTGGCCAGAGCTATGCTCGGGATATCTTTCCTATTTCGAATGTTATGCCTGGAAGGTTTGGGATCATTATTTTCTGGGTTAGGGACAAAGTCACCATTCTCCTGGTCAGCACTCGGATCAGCCATGGGGAAGTCATTAAACTCTGAATGAGCTTGACTCCAATCATCGGCCTTTTTTACCTCACCCTGGGCCTTCTCAAGTCTCTTTTCCTCGGCAACTCTTCTTCTCTTCTGTCTCTCTGTGGCAGCCTCCTGTCTCTTGGACTCCGGAATATCTTGGCTAGAAATCATGAGAGCCCCTATACTGCCAGTCTTCTCTCTCTGTGCTTTGACAAATGCCAGTTCGATCACAGGAATCTTCAGTTCACGCTTGCAAATACAGGAGATGTGAGCCTCGGATTTACAGTCACGATCACATCCAAACTCAGGACAGAGAACAATTGGGCACTTGCAAGTAATTATGTCAAATAACTGGTCCAGTTGCTTGGCAAAGCTGTCCTTAACTGCAAGTTTTCCTCTCCCAAGAGAGATATCTCTTGCCTTTTCCCAACTGGCTAGCAGTCTCTCACTAATCTTCTTCTGACTTGTTATGACTGGAGGCTTGAACTGAGCGTTAGCCAGAGTGTACTGTGCCAAGACAGCTTTGGTCATATCACTGGCAATGTCTTTGTTTGTGTAAGTTCTTTGGTTCTTTTCACTGGTTTGCCTGATTAAAACACCGTATCTCAAAGCATCTCTCAATGTAGGCAACTCCGACTTCAGGAGCTCTCCCAGACCCAAGATAGTGACTGAGATGGCTGGATTTTTGGTTCCTCGTCCTGACACAAGCAGCCATCGCATATATTATCAACTTATAAATGCATCAAAATCTGAAACAGAAAAAAATATTGTTAGTTGGGTTATTAAAGAATGAAGTCAGAAAGCAATGTTCACTATTTAATTGTAATGCACTAATGCAGCTGTACGTTAGATTTTCGATAAATTTCACGCTAAAATTTACCTAGCAAAAGTTTGCAAAATATTAAAACTGAAATTATTTTCTGTTTATATACACTAAAATCTACCAAAAACGTGATGGGCCATTAGTTTTAGCTGATCTTCCCTCCTATGACACACCCTACTATCCCAATCCTAGGAAAACACATCCTTGTCCTACGTTTCCTATCTCTTGCACAAAAAGTCCTCTCTAAGAACCTCACCTGGTTGTCCCCAACTACCACGACCTTACCACTGGGCAGGGTTTGAATAACTGCCCTTTTCTCTCCTGGCACCACACCGTCCTGCCTTTACCCTTCCTCGCCAGCTTCCTCCATCACTTGGTAGGTGTTACTGCACTCCACACCTTGGTCAGCTTTCCTGAGTCTGACCCTAGTTCCCTGGGAGACAACCACTCTCCACCCCTGCTCCTCCATGACCCTCCTTCGCAGGTGTCTTGCTAGGCAGGTCACCTACATGAAAGGGTTCAGTCCTGAGGGCTTCGTTCTCCCCCTTTAAAACGTCTATCTCTCTCATCAACTGCTCCAGCTGACTTAACAGAGTGGCCAGGGGGGTCATCTTTCCTCACACACCGTCTCTCTTCCCCCACAACACAACGATCCACGGCGGCCATTTCCTATGGTCACTAACACGAGCACTTAGGGGCACGTCCTTCTCCAAGCTAGGTCAGGTCGGTACTGAGCTAGGTCAGGTCTCACAAAAAGTCCTATCGAAGAACCTCGCCTGGCTCTCCCCAACTACCACGACCTTTGCACTGAGCAGGGTTTGACAAACTGCTCCTTCCTCCCCTGCCACCCCACCGTCCTGCCTCTTCTCTTCCTCGCCAGCTTCCTCCAACACTTGGTAGTGGTTACGGTACTCCAAACCCTGGTCAGCTTTCCTGAGTCTGACCCTAGTCCCCTTGGAGACAACCACTCTCTATTCCTGCTCCTCCTGACCCTCCTTCGTAGGTGTTCTGCTAGGCAGGACACCCACCTGAAGGAGTTCAGTCCTGAGGGCTTTGTTCTTCCCCTTCAAAATGTCCATCTATCTGTAACTGCTCCAGTTACTGCTCCAGCTTACTCAACACAACACAACGGCCCACTGCGACCATTTTCTATGGTCATTAACATGAGCACATAAAGGCACGTCCTTCCCCATATCCAGTTTCACAAACAATAACGTGAGTGAAAAATACTTTCTCTAACACCTCTCTCCTATAACAAGCCTCCATGCCACACGCATACTGTATATGTAAAAGTCCCAACATTTATTCTTGTGTAAACTACTCCAAAGATAATTTCAAACTTGTAGTTTCCTTGATGCAATGTTTCATAATAATAATTGTTTCTATTTTATAAATAATCTATCGCCCATATTGACAATATTTTTGGTGTAAATTTTCAGTAACATGGCAAAAATACATTTCCTCCTTTTTCAACCGGGTTGTATTCCACACTCATTCCATTATACAACACCCAAAATATATTCTGGACTGCATACTGCAATAATGTTGGTAACCCGACCCATTTAAGCCTGCTACTTCATTTTACTCAATTCAGTCTTTAATAATACCTTGTCTGTTAAACACAATGTAGTTAATAAAGGTCTTGTTGGTATTTTGACTACACGATTACGCCATATGTTTATGAATGTTTCAATGATTCGGTTACCAAAGTTAACATACAGTAATCAGATGCTAAAAAATCCAACTACATAACGAAAAATTACTAACCAATTGATAAAGGATTGTTGCATCAACAATTGTGTAAACAAAAATGTCCCAGGGCAAGTAATTATAGGGGGGGACACCCTTTAGGCATTTTGCCATATAAAATTGGGTTAATTTTAATAATTACAAAATTAAAGTAAAGGATACAGGAAATAATTGCATAGCATTGAAACACAAAATATGGAAGGAATATGAAAGAGATCTGCGACCCCGAGACCGTATTGGCTAAATGTTCAAGAAGTTTTGAACATACTTAAAATAAGACTCGGAAATGCAGAAGAAACACTAAATTTAAGAACTGGTGATATTATTGTATCCATACATTGAATATAAAACATTATTTTAAATTAATTGTAAGATAAACAAGACAAATGCCAAAAAGACAGTCTGCATGTAATGAAAAATTTCATGGTAACGTAATTAATAACTAAAAACTATTTTATCTACTATGATTACTCATAAAGCATTTGGAAATTAGCAGAAACAGCCTACTTTCAAAATTTACCTTTCCTGCTTTCAATCAAACAAACTCTTCTATCAGTTCACGATCACACACTCTTGCTGACATTTCCTTTTCGATGGAGAGCATAACCAGTCCACTTAACCTCTTTTCAGACATTAGTTGTCCTTAGAAAATTGCGTATCAATTTGAGTTTAGAAAAACATCACTTCCCTTAAGCCACTGTAACTGAAACTGTCAACAAAATCTTATACGCTATTTCTGCATTAGGGAAGGCAGTAGTGCCTCCCTATATATATATATATATATATATATATATATATATATATATTTCATTAGCCCAATAAAGCACGCGGACTTCTACATACAATCAACACCTCAACCCGCCACAATTCGAACCCACGGCACACAAGCCTATGACTGTGACCGGGGAACGCTAACCGCTGGACCACCAGGATACTAAAAGCAGTCCTAGACTTTGTTATATTTCACACAAAGCCTGTTCAACGAGCTTATGGGGCCGTGAACCTCTAATGGGGACCACCCGTATCACTTAGGTGGTCAAAGTAACGTTTTACCAAATCCGGCTTCGAAACACGAGGATCCATATATATTTCATTAGCCCAATAAAGCATGCGGACTTCTACATACAATCAACACCTCAACCCGCCAGGATTCGAACCCATGGCACACAAGCCTATGACTGTGACCGGGGAACGCTAACCGCTGGACCACCAGGATACTAAAAGCAGTCCTAGACTTTGTTATATTTCACACAAAGCCTGTTCAACGAGCTTATGGCGCCGTGAACCTCTAATGGGAACCACCCGTATCACTTAGGTGGTCAGAGTAACGTTTTACCAAATCCGGCTTCGAAACAGGAGGCTTTGTGTGAAATATAACAAAGTCTAGGACTGCTTTTAGTATCCTGGTTGTCCAGTGGTTAGCATTCCCCGGTCACAGTCATAGGCTTGTGGGCCGTGGGTTCGAGTCCTGGCGGGTTGAGGTGTTGATTATATGTAGAAGTCCGCGTGCTTTATTGGGCTTGTGAAATATATATGGATCCTCGTGTTTCGAAGCCGGATTTGGTAAAACGTTACTCTGACCACCTACGTGATACGGGTGGTCCCCATTAGAGGTTCACGGCGCCATAAGCTCGTTGAACAGGCTTTGTGTGAAATATAACAAAGTCTAGGACTGCTTTTAGTATCCTGGTTGTCCAGTGGTTAGCGTTCCCCGGTCACAGTCATAGGCTTGTGGGCCGTGGGTTCGAGTCCTGGCGGGTTGAGGTGTTGATTATATGTAGAAGTCCGCGTGCTTTATTGGGCTTGTGAAATATATATGGATCCTCGTGTTTCGAAGCCGGATTTGGTAAAACGTTACTCTGACCACCTACGTGATACGGGTGGTCCCCATTAGAGGTTCACGGCGCCATAAGCTCGTTGAACAGGCTTTGTGTGAAATATAACAAAGTCTAGAACTGCTTTTAGTATCCAGGTGGTCCAGTGGTTAGCGTTCCCCGGTCACGGTCATAGGCTTGTGGGCCATGGGTTCGAATCCTGGCGGGTTGAGGTGTTGAGTGTATGTAGAAGTCCGCGTGCTTTATTGGGCTAGTGAAATATATATATATATATATATATGTAATATTCAGAAATTTTAATGTGATATTTAGAGACCTTAGAACAAAAATGACCGATCTGCCGAACAGGAAAACGTAAGTAGGCAAGGCTGAAACACCCACGCCTCGTGGAGAGTTAAAACAAAGGCCTCCAAGCAACGCCCTCAGTCAGGGGTGGAAACATTTTGAACTAGGCCTATTGAAATTTAAATGTACTTTATCGAATTAATGTAGACACGATTCATGAAGTTAAGGGACAATTATAAAATATAAAATTATTGTGGATAGTTTCCCAGTCTAAATATGTTACGTGTGTCCCAAAGAAACTATTTGAAATACGCAAAAGATGACGTCATGGGGGTAGGGCAGGCGAGCGCCCTAAAGGATGCCCGGGGTGATCGGGTCTCAGTTAGTGCCTGGTCATTGACCGAGACGGACGTCTAACTATGCGTCCCGCCAAGGAAAACGACCACATGGCCTCACCCCTTCTTGAGAGTGTTTCATCTGTGTTCCAAGTAAGTCCGTATTCGATCTCAGACAGTGTTTAGATTGGGCGGAGAAGAATTTAACAGTAACTAACAGAGTGCTCCTTTTGCAGGGTCACGAGAACCCACTTTGGTCGGTGGTTGGTGGTTAGTGGTGGTTTGGAAGATAAAGCTGGCAAGGCACGAGGTGAACAGGTGTCTCTGATGACTAACTACTGGGACCAGCAGCCGCACGTTAGTCGGTGGTTGATCTGGTTCATCAAATCTCCCCACCTTGGTTCATCTCTTCAGTCAGACAGTGAAAAATCTTACAAATGGGAAAGTAGAACCTCTGTCTTAGCTGGCCAGGGTTCACCTGGTTGTACTCTGAGCTGGCCTAACTAGGCGAGCTGACGGTCGCTCTCTTCCTCTCCATGAAGTACTGGAAGTAAACTGAGTGCAGACTGAGTGAATGAAAGGTCACACGCTGGGACCGGGAGTTCTAGTGGTTACATAGAGACATTCATCTCCCCAGTATTGGGTTATGTGATTAAAATAACCAAATCCAGGTGTGTAATCAACACTCCTCATGGTTGATTGCACACGTGGGACATAGGGGTTCCTCTTCAAAAATTGGTGAAAGGCTGTAACACCTTAAAGTATGGGTGTATTCAGAGCATATGTGTGAAGCATGTTACGGGTGATGGTAGTGAAATGTGATTAGAATAGCCAAGTCCAGGTGAGAGATCAACGTTCCTTATGGTTGATTGCACACGTGGCACGTAGGAGTTCCTCTTTAAAAGTTGTGAAAGGCTGTAGTACCTTAGCGTCCTGGTGCATTCTGTGTTAAGCATGTTACGGGTGTTGGTGGAGAAATGCACACGACTCCTGAAACCTAGAACGAGTAATAAAAAAACAGCAGAGCACCCGCCTGTCTGACGGGTCATGAGTGATTTTCTCGGTTTTTTGTAAGTGCGTGCCACTTGGCAGGTTAGTAGTTACAACCTTCAGGTTCTGTGTAGTTAGGACACTTAGGATTATAGTATTCTGTGGGTCATCCCAGACAGGCTATGAGTGATCCATGTTCTTGTGGAGTACAGTATGACTAAATCGGGATTTCTATTCCTCAGTGATTGCTATAATTTTGTCGGATGCACTTAAGGCATGTTCATCGGTGCAAGTAATATTTTCTTAATGTTTTATAAGCCACTAAGTGATGTAGAATGTACGAAGGAATTGTTTCAGATGAGTTCCTCGTTCTGGTGTCTGTTCTGGTGTATGGAGTACACCTTTTCACATATCCGTTGAGACATTGTTATATAACTATTTGACAAATTTCATAACCGAAAGACACACAGAACACATATCGAATGACAATCGAAATTAACTGTTGGTGGGATGTCAATCTCCAATTGTTACATTGTCAAACTACCTGTATATTTAAACTGTCGGTTATTTTGTTCATGTCTGTCAACTTCATAACTTATGTCAATCATTTCCGTTAGCATGAACGAACAGTTATTTTAGATTGTCAGTCGATATGTATTCTATCTGTCATTCGGTTATGAAATTTGTCAAATAGTTATGTAACAATGTCTCAACGGATATGTGAAAAGGTGTACTGCTGCATTAGTAAATCTTTTCAGATGCAATTAATACATTTGAATAATTTTTTTGATACCATGTATAACGCTAAGAAGTACTCTAGTGCCTGTGTACGATAATTATTGATTCCGTCTGTAGTGTTGGAAGGAATGGAAGTGTTATCTTTTACCAGTGCGTCTCATTAACCCCAATCACAGGTACTAGCTATTCCACCGTCACGGAAAATACTTTTATTAATTGTGTTTGCGCTGGTTCGGGATTTCTCTTAGGGGCGCTTCTATTGCATTACCATCCACTAAAACTAAAAAACAAAACAATAACTAGTAGTAAGAATTTCCGCCCGGTTTTATATATATATATATATATATATATATAATCAACGACCTCACCAGCAAGGAATCGAACCCTCGACCTACTGGGTGTGACTAGGGAACGCTTACCGGCTAGGCCACAAGGACACTAAAAGCAGTTCTAGACTCTGTTATATTTCACACAAAGCCTGTTCATCGAGCTGATGGCGCCGTGAACCTCAATGGGAAACTGCCCGTGCCGCTTATGTGGTGTCAGTAGCATTTTACCGAATCCAGCTGGTATGAAACGCGAGGTACATATATATACTTCATTTTTAGTCCATTTAACACGCGGACTTTGAACATATAATCAACGACCTCACCAGCAAGGAATCGAACCCTCGACCTACTGGGTGTGACTAGGGAACGCTTACCGGCTAGGCCACAAGGACACTAAAAGCAGTTCTAGACTCTGTTATATTTCACACAAAGCCTGTTCATCGAGCTGATGGCGCCGTGAACCTCAATGGGAAACTGCCCGTGCCGCTTATGTGGTGTCAGTAGCATTTTACCGAATCCAGCTGGTATGAAACGCGAGGTACATATATATACTTCATTTTTAGTCCATTTAACACGCGGACTTTGAACATATAATCAACGACCTCACCAGCAAGGAATCGAACCCTCGACCTACTGGGTGTGACTAGGGAACGCTTACCGGCTAGGCCACAAGGACACTAAAAGCAGTTCTAGACTCTGTTATATTTCACACAAAGCCTGTTCATCGAGCTGATGGCGCCGTGAACCTCAATGGGAAACTGCCCGTGCCGCTTATGTGGTGTCAGTAGCATTTTACCGAATCCAGCTGGTATGAAACGCGAGGTACATATATATACTTCATTTTTAGTCCATTTAACACGCGGACTTTGAACATATAATCAACGACCTCACCAGCAAGGAATCGAACCCTCGACCTACTGGGTGTGACTAGGGAACGCTTACCGGCTAGGCCACAAGGACACTAAAAGCAGTTCTAGACTCTGTTATATTTCACACAAAGCCTGTTCATCGAGCTGATGGCGCCGTGAACCTCAATGGGAAACTGCCCGTGCCGCTTATGTGGTGTCAGTAGCATTTTACCGAATCCAGGTTCACGGCGCCATCAGCTCGATGAACAGGCTTTGTGTGAAATATAACAGAGTCTAGAACTGCTTTTAGTGTCCTTGTGGCCTAGCCGGTAAGCGTTCCCTAGTCACACCCAGTAGGTCGAGGGTTCGATTCCTTGCTGGTGAGGTCGTTGATTATATGTTCAAAGTCCGCGTGTTAAATGGACTAAAAATGAAGTATATATATGTACCTCGCGTTTCATACCAGCTGGATTCGGTAAAATGCTACTGACACCACATAAGCGGCACGGGCAGTTTCCCATTGAGGTTCACGGCGCCATCAGCTCGATGAACAGGCTTTGTGTGAAATATAACAGAGTCTAGAACTGCTTTTAGTGTCCTTGTGGCCTAGCCGGTAAGCGTTCCCTAGTCACACCCAGTAGGTCGAGGGTTCGATTCCTTGCTGGTGAGGTCGTTGATTATATGTTCAAAGTCCGCGTGTTAAATGGACTAAAAATGAAGTATATATATGTACCTCGCGTTTCATACCAGCTGGATTCGGTAAAATGCTACTGACACCACATAAGCGGCACGGGCAGTTTCCCATTGAGGTTCACGGCGCCATCAGCTCGATGAACAGGCTTTGTGTGAAATATAACAGAGTCTAGAACTGCTTTTAGTGTCCTTGTGGCCTAGCCGGTAAGCGTTCCCTAGTCACACCCAGTAGGTCGAGGGTTCGATTCCTTGCTGGTGAGGTCGTTGATTATATGTTCAAAGTCCGCGTGTTAAATGGACTAAAAATGAAGTATATATATGTACCTCGCGTTTCATACCAGCTGGATTCGGTAAAATGCTACTGACACCACATAAGCGGCACGGGCAGTTTCCCATTGAGGTTCACGGCGCCATCAGCTCGATGAACAGGCTTTGTGTGAAATATAACAGAGTCTAGAACTGCTTTTAGTGTCCTTGTGGCCTAGCCGGTAAGCGTTCCCTAGTCACACCCAGTAGGTCGAGGGTTCGATTCCTTGCTGGTGAGGTCGTTGATTATATGTTCAAAGTCCGCGTGTTAAATGGACTAAAAATGAAGTATATATATATATATAATATATATATATATATATATATATATATTGTTAAGCCCCCCCACAGGGTCAAAGGACTTTTAATCCCTCTCTCCACAAAGCGAGACAAGGGAATACTAACAATGGTAATTTTGAGCATAATAATTTTGTGCATGACAGGAGGAGCTGGACTCGTTTGCCACCTAATGGGGGCGTCCAAATTTTCTAATTTACTTGTAGTTTCTGTGGAAAGCCGGGTCATAAGGCGGATTTTTGTTGGACAAGGCTGCAGCCAAATAAGGTGAAGCACGAGCGAGTGCAGTTTTGGTTCTCGCCTCACGAGACTTTGATCTTTTCCAGGAGAGTTTGCGAAGGACCCAGACGTTGGTACCTTTCGTCCCTTTTTGTCACAAGGCACGGTAGAAGTTGATGGTGTCGAAACACCAGTCACTATTTTGAGAGACTCGGGTTGTCTCCAAACTCTCATCAAAGAGGGTGTTGTTGCGGCGAGGAAGACTGACAAATACGTCGTTTTGGGATCCCTTTGGGGTCAAGGTGTAGCTCCTTTGGTTTTAGTACGTGTCAAGTCTTCTTTTTTTTCAGGGATAGCTAACGTAGCCTGCGTGCACGAGCTGCCTGTTGCTGGAGTGGACCTCATACTCGGTAACGATTTGGCGGGAGGTCAAATGGGGAACGTAACCCCACCTCCTGTGCTGCGGGAAAGACCAGAGTCTACTGCAGAGCTGCAACAACTTGAAGATAATATGCCCGGTGTTTTCCCTTTGTGCGCTGTGACTCGTTCAATGTCAATGACTAATGATCATAATGTAACTCCTGATGTAGATGATTCACTTTCCTTAGAAGGATTTTTTGCTAACCCAATTGCTTCCCTAGACATTTCTTCTGCAGTTAATGCTGTGATCGGGAGAGTTGCTTTAATAGCTGTGCAAGAGCAAGACGATTCATTACGGCTCTTGTTTGATCAGGTGTCCGATTCTGCCAATGATTCAGGCCCTACCACGAAATATTTCAGTCAAGACGGTGTTTTGTGCCGCCGCTGGCTCCCACCGACTATGTCAGAGGAAGACGCGGACTGGGCGTTTATCACTCAAATAGTTATCCCACACACTTACAGACAACATGTTTTAGCTCTGACCCATGACGGTCGCTTTTCTGGACATCAAGGTGTCCGAAAGCCGTTCAACAGGCTGGCCAGAAAGTTCTATTGGCCAGGTATGAGGAGAGATGTCACTAAATATTGTAAGTACTGTCATTTTTGTCAAAAGGTAGGCAAAGCCAATCAGGCTATTCCACCTTTTCCACTTGTAAGAGTACCTCACGTACCTGAGCCCTTTACAACAGTACAGTGTGACATTGTAGGCCCTCTGCCTAAAACTTCTAGTGGGTTTGAATATTTATTTACAGTCATTGATACCTCCACTAGGTACTTGCATGCTGTACCTCTTAGGAAAGTTACTGCTAAGGCCCTTGTTAAATGTTTGCTTGACCTGTTTAGCCACTTTGGGTTGCCGTACCGTGTTCAACCGGACGGTGCTTCATATTTTGTAAGAAAAGTTTTCAAGGAAGCCCTAACAGAGTTGGGAATAGTTCATTGTGTATCTTCTCCTTACCACCCCCAGACTCAGGGTGCAGTAGAACGTTCACACCAAACCTTAGAAAATATTTTGCGCAAGTATGCTTTGCAGTATGAGTCTTCTTGGGATATAGATTTACCTTAAATTTTGTTCCTCGGGATACCCCGAATGAAACCACAGGTTTCACCCCTTACGAGCTTGTTTTCGCTCATCAAGTAAGAGGTCCTTTGCACAGAGTTAGAGATAGATTGTTAGGTAGCAGTGAAGAGAGCATTAGCCAATTAAGTTTAGAAGGAGATGCTAGAGAGAAGCTTCTAAGATGTTGGACCCTTGCCGCAGACCACTTACAGCAGTCCAGTCATCTTGTCATTCAGTCCACGTTGTTTTGAGTGACACCCATCACGTGTTACTTATACTTTATTTTATTTCTGTGATGTTCCTGTCGCCACCAATGTGGTATATATATGTGAGTACCTATTCATGTCTCTTATGTGTCCATCAGTGCTTGCTTAGTTACATTTAAGTAATTCAGTGTTGTTTCACGATAGTTAATTTCAGTTTTAGTTATTTTATATGTTTATGCAGTGTTAACGTAATCCAGTGTTTTATTTCTATTCTATATATTTAAGCAGTTCTTTTGATGTTTCGATGTTTTAGTATCATTTGTGTCTTAAAAGTTTCGATAGTGAATCAATTTGTTGTGACAGCCTACGAGGCTCTTTATTGTGTTAGTATTTAATTTAATTAAATTCCTAAAGGTTTACTTTATTTATTTGTATTCCCTTTTGATTTACTTCACTTTTTTTTTGTTTGGTTACACCTAGAACCTGGATATTAAAGTAAATTAAGAGACGGCGTAACAATATGTGTATATATATATATATATATATATATACTGATAACCACAAGGAAAGAAGAAAACACAAAGTTCCCAAGCGCTTTTGTGTAATTCACATCTTCAGGGGTGACGACAGACAAAGGAGAAGTACATATATATATATATATATATATATATATATTTCATTAGCCCAATAAAGCACGCGGACTTCTACATACAATCAACACCTCAACCCGCCAGGATTCGAACCCACGGCCCACAAGCCTATGACTGTGACCGGGGAACGCTAACCGCTGGACCACCAGGATACTAAAAGCAGTCCTAGACTTTGTTATATTTCACACAAAGCCTGTTCAACGAGCTTATGGCGCCGTGAACCTCTAATGGGGACCACCCGTACCACGTAGGTGGTCAGAGTAACGTTTTACCAAATCCGGCTTCGAAACACGAGGATCCATATATATTTCATTAGCCCAATAAAGCACGCGGACTTCTACATACAATCAACACCTCAACCCGCCAGGATTCGAACCCACGGCCCACAAGCCTATGACTGTGACCGGGGAACGCTAACCGCTGGACCACCAGGATACTAAAAGCAGTCCTAGACTTTGTTATATTTCACACAAAGCCTGTTCAACGAGCTTATGGCGCCGTGAACCTCTAATGGGGACCACCCGTACCACGTAGGTGGTCAGAGTAACGTTTTACCAAATCCGGCTTCGAAACACGAGGATCCATATATATTTCATTAGCCCAATAAAGCACGCGGACTTCTCCATACAATCAACACCTCAACTCGCCAGGATGTCTAGGACTGCTTTTAGTATCCTGGTGGTCCAGCGGTTAGCGTTCCCCGGTCACAGTCATAGGCTTGTGGGCCGTGGGTTCGAATCCTGGCGGGTTGAGGTGTTGATTATATATATATATATATATATATACATATATATATATATATACATATATATATATATATAATCAACGACCTCACCAGCAAGGAATCGAACCCTCGACCTACTGGGTGGCCCTAGGGAACGCTTACCGGCTTTGTGTGAAACATAACAGAGTCTAGAACTGCTTTTAGTGTCCTTGTGCTAGCCGGTAAGCGTTCCCTAGGGCCACCCAGTAGGTCGAGGGTTCGATTCCTTGCTGGTGAGGTCGTTGATTATATGTTCAAAGTCCGCGTGTTAAATGGACTAAAAATAAAGTATATATATATATATATATATATATATATATATATATATATATATATATATATATATATATATACAGAGGAGGGTGAGATCAAGTCCACAATGGTCAGGTATTAGGTAATGACCCTACTAATATTAAAAAAGCACAGCAGCAGTCGGTAGTCAGGTCAGAGGGTAAGATGACCCAACCTTCTCACCTGCTTATAAATCTTCTTAATTACGAAATTATCCAGTTTGTACATACCATTACTCAAATTCATGTTGACGGATTCGGTATGTTTAATGAGACTGGATTCTATAATGTTCCTACGGTCAATTGAATTACAAGGTAATATTGAGGATGCATTATCCCAGTCAATGCAATGTTTATTATCCCTCAAATGAGCAAACAGAGCTTTGGATTCCTGGCCTGTCCTAACACTATATTTATGTTGTTTAAGTCTAGTTACAAGATCTTGTTCACGGTTCACGGCGCCATCAGCTCGATGAACAGGCTTTATGTGAAATATCACATAGTCTAGAACTGCTTGTAGTGCTCTTGTGGCAAGGTCGGTAACGTTCCCTGGTCCCATGCATTAGGTTGAGGGTTCGAGTCCTGGGTGGTGAGGTCGTTGATTATGTGTTCAAAGTCCGCGTGTTATATGGACTAAAAATGAAGTATACATGGTACCTCGTGTTCCATACGAGCTGGATTTGGTAAAATGCTACTGAAGTCCACATAAGCAGCACGGGCAGTTCGCAATGAGAGGCTCACGGCGCCATCAGCTCGATGAACAGGCTTTGTGTGAAATATCACGTAGTCTAGAACTGCTTTTAGTACTCTTGTGGCATGGTAGGTAACCTTCCCTGGTCCCATGCATTAGGTCGAGGGTTCGAGTCCTGGCTGGTGAGGTCGTTGATTATATATATATATATATATATATATATATATATATATATATATATATATATATATATATATATATATATATATATATATATATATTAGGTTAATAGGTTTGGCTACTACTTGTGATTTGCTGAGCATGCTAATTGTAGTAATTGATAATTTCATGATTTAGCATTTAGTAGGCCGCTTAAAAGGAAGGTATCCAGTGCAGTAATTAATTTTGTCAAATACAGATTTAAATGTCGGTGCTATTTAATTTTATACAGTGTATTTTAGCTCTGATAATGAGACATTCTCGAAACTTCATAAAATAAACGTGATATTGCTTCTCCATACACTGGTACTGCTATTTATCCTAAGTATATGCCTACCCTGAGGAGAGTTAATTATTTTGCACACACACACACACACACACACACACACACACACACACACACAACACACCCAACACACACACACCCACACACACACATATACACACTACTGCTACTACTACTACTTTGCTGTCACTCAGAAATGTGTATAACGATCATCCAGCTGTGATACAATGATATGAGTTTTTTGGGATGTCACCTCGTTGGTGAGTTTTCAGGTGACTAAAGAGACAGATACGGGACCCGCAGTGTCGTTCACATTCGTTGCACACGTTGCTCCATCTACTGCTGGAGGGGCGATGGCAGCGTCTTTCCTGCGTTGGCGCTTGTCTGCCTCGGTTTGAAGTCGGGCTAACTCGAGAGCACTGACACCTTCTTGTGCGGTGCTCCTCCAAGCATTACGATATGGAGTAATCGACTCCCAGGTGAGGAGGTCGATTTGGCATCTTTTCAGGTTTGTCTTAAGACTATCCTTAAAACTGTTCAATTGCCCGCCGACTACTTTGGCAGTCTACTGTCGTCTATCCAGGTAACATGGCCAGTCCAACGTAGTTGTTCATGGATAATGGTAGCCTCCATGCTCCTACAGTTGGTGCCAGGAAGAATATTGGCATTTGTTATCTTTACTTCTAAGCAAACTCGGAGGATGGAACGTAGACTACGTTGGTGAAAGTTTTCAAGTGCCTTAGGGTGCCTCCTGTATGTGACCCAAGTCTCACTGCCATATAGTAGTAGACAATTTCAGCTCCCTACAAGCGAAGACATGAATTCGGAGTCTCCCAAAGGCTGAAGATGCACATCTGATCCGATGCTGAATCTCTTCATCAATGTCTGTGGTGGTGGACAGGTGGGAGCTGAGATACCGAAAGTGTGTAACATTTGAGAGGGAAGTATCGTTAAGCTGGATGGATGGTGGAGGTGTGTCTAACCCAGGGGTAGGTTTAAAGAGAATCTGAGTGTTACGTACATTCACCTCAAGGCCGAAGTGTGCACATGCATCTGCGTAGGTGTTCAGGATCTCCTGTAAATCGTGTTCAGTGTGAGGCAAGGGTGAGGTCGTCTGCATACTGAAGTTCAGTAATGGAAGCTGCAGACACCATTGTTATTGTCTGGAATCGTCTTATGTTGAAAAGACCCCCCTTCACCCGGTACTCAATGTTCACCCCACTGGTTAAATTGGCACTGGCACGAGTAAGGAAGGCAGCCAAGAAGATGGAAAAGAGAGTTGATGCCAGTTGATGGGGAAGAACTCTGACTGGGTGCTGTTGCGCAAGACACTGCCGTTCATGCCATCGTGGAGTTGTCTCACAATGGCGAAGAATTTTGGTGGGCAGCCAAAACGGCTGAGGGTCCGCCAAAGGGCTTCCCTGTTGACAGAGTCGAAAGCCTTGGTCAGGTCGATGAAAGCCATGTACAGGTCACGACGCTGTTCTCTGCACTTTTCCTGTATCTGGCGGGCAGCAAAGATCATGTCAGTGGTGCCACATGATGGTCTAAAACCACATTAAGATTCTTGGAGGAAGTTTTCCGCCTCAGGAAGAAGTCTGTTTAGGAGGACTCGGGTGATAATCTTGCCAGCTATGGAGAGCAGCGAGATCCAACGGTAGTTGCCACAGTCTGACCGGTCTCCCTTGTTCTTTTAAATATTGACAATGGAGGTGCCTTTAAGGGCATGGGGATTTCCTCCTTTTCCCATATATTCTCCAGGAGAGAGTGGAGACGGCTGGTATGCAGAGGTCCTCTTGCTTTATGCACTTCGGCTGGGATTCCATCAGGCCCTGAGGGTTTGTTATTTTTCATCTGTTTGATGGCAGTAGCTACCTCATTCAGGGATGGAGGATAGCTGAAGTGGGTCAGCTCTGGATGCTGAGGGACCTGCTGGGTAGTCAGGACATCCACATCGGTGTTTCGGTTGAGCAGTGAATGGTATTGCAATGTCCAGCACTGAAGGAAGCCTTCATCTTCTTTGATTACACAGGGCAACAAATTTTTTATAATTCCCAGTTGCATGAGATTTCTTTACTGTTTCTTACCATTTTTGATCTGCTGATTTCATATTTGAAACCAGTTTTGTTCTGCATGCTCCAGTTTTCATGTAATTTGAGGTTTTACATTCTAGCCGTTTGCGGTCAAATTAATTAATTACACGATTATGGTATCAATAGGGAGATATAATTTTGTCTGTTTTTTCTTTCAGATTTGGTCATGGCTACAAAGAGAAATCAATGTGTGAACAAACCTGATGCCTTCTGTTATATTTGTGGATACTTCACGCTTATTCGTCAGAGGCGCAATATAACATCGTTTGTGAGGCGCGGCTATAAAGCGTACTTCGGACTTACTCTTGGCGACCAAGACAAAAAATGGGCTCCACATGCTGTGTGTCATAACTGCGAAGAAATGCTGCGTGACTGGACAAAAGGAAAACGTAAGGGCTTACCGTTCGGAATTCCCATGACCTGGCGAGAACCGAAGGACCACACAACTGACTGCTATTTTTGTCTGATCAATACGAAGGGTGTTGGCAAGAAAAACAGACATAAAATATCGTATCCTAGTATCCCTTCAGCAATTCGACCTACTTTGCACTCTGATGAGCTACCAGTTCCAGTTTTTAATGGGTTGTCTCCAGCTGAAGAGGAGGGAAGCGACAAAGACCAAGAGAGTGAACATGAAACTCAAGAAATACTTGCAGATTCCGACGATTCTTCTGATGGTACACCAGAGTCATCAACCCCTCAGAAGTTTAGTCAGCCAGAGCTGAATGACCTTGTGCGTGATTTGGGTCTCTCCAAAAATGCAGCAGAAGTTCTAGCTTCTAGGTTGCAAGAAAAGGCTCTACTGAACCAGACCACAAAAGTTTCAGACTTCAGAAAGCGGGAACAGGATTTTGTGCCATTCTTTACAGAGGAGAATAAGTTTGTTTACTGTCATAATATCCCGGGTCTTCTCCAGGAATTAGGGATTCCATTGTATAGTCCAAATGACTGGCGATTATTTCTAGATAGTTGTAAGCGTAGCCTGAAGTGTGTGCTACTACATAATGGTAATGTCTATGCAGCTGTTCCAGTGGGTCATTCTGTGTGCTTACGAGAGGAGTATAATGACATTAAAACTGTGATTCACCTGCTAAAATACCATGAGCACAACTGGACAATTTGTGTTGACCTCAAAATGGTGAACTTCCTTCTTGGCCAACAAAGAGGATTTACAAAGTATCCCTGCTTTCTTTGCATGTGGGACAGCCGAGCTAGAGACAGGCATTGGAACCTGAAGGAGTGGCCCTTACGTGAGACTCTGGAAGCTGGTATGCCAAACATTGTCAATGATCCAATCGTCAGTCGAGAAAAGATCATATTTCCTCCTCTCCATATCAAGCTGGGCCTGATGAAACAGTTTGTCAGAGCATTAAATACTGATGGTGAATGCTTCCAACACATAGTCTCTGCTCACCCTGCTTTGTCATTTGAGAAGATAAAGGCAGGTGTGTTTGATGGACCACAAATTCGTGCACTTGTACGTGATCAAGACTTTGTCAGAAAGATGGACGACAAGGAAAGGGGTGCATGGCTTTCATTTGTGGCGGTAATGGAAAACTTTCTTGGTAATAAAAAGGCTGACAACTATGAAACCCTTGTAGCAACCATGTTGTCAGCCTTTCATGACCTTGGATGCAATATGAGTGTCAAACTCCATTTCCTATATAGTCATCTTGATAGATTCCCTGAGAACCTAGGGGCAGTAAGTGACGAGCAAGGCGAGCGGTTTCATCAGGATCTCAAGACCATGGAAGACCGCTACCAAGGGAGATGGGACAAACATATGATGGCAGACTACTGCTGGAGCATTAAACGAGAGTGCCCTGAGACATTTCACAAGCGCAAGAGCTTCAAGCGCAAATTCCTACCTGGCTAAAATGTGATTGGGCTTTGTCTCCTCATAGTAACAAATTTCTTACCTAACAATGAGTTTTATACAAATTTCAACCTTTGTTTTAGATGGAACATGTTTCAAATTGTGTTGTTGAATAAATTTAGAATATGTAATATTTTATTGTTTATTACCCAGCTAATTTAATGACAGTTTAATGACATATTTTTCAAGATAGACGACGAGGTCAATAAGACGAAGACGAAATTTTGAAATTTCAAAATACCTTGATTGCAAAAAAACTAGAGCTTACAGAAAGAAACTAACTTCAGATATGAGATCAGCACACCCAAATTAGGTAGAATCAAGTGTTTATAGCAATGCAACAAAAACTTTGTTGACCAGTGTTATGAGGTTACCGTCAGAAGAGCAGAGGGGCTGCGCCACGAGTGACTGGAGCATAAAATGTTTTAGGGAAATGAGAAATTCGTGCATCTTGTGCTGATCTGCAAGTTTTTGTGCTCCACACGTTTTAATTTTTTAAGCCAGTTGTTCCTTAGATTGCGAAGTTCCTACTGGGCTGTCGCTTTCTTCTTGCGGAAAGTATCAGCTTTGGTCCGAGACTGAGGGTAAATTCTGCCAGTCTGCAAAAGCAGCACGTTTATCATCGATGAGTACTTTGATTGCAGGGTTATTTTCATCAAACCAGTCCCGGTGTATTCTTTTGATCTGGCCGAGGGGCTTCTGCAGGTTTTTGTCATAACAGTATTAAGAGTATCCCATTCGGCACTGGTATTCACTTTGTTTGCTGTTGGGTTGTTTGTAAGCCCATGTTCGAGTTGCTGTCTGAAAGCATGTGCTGCAGCTGGATCCCCCAGACTCTTCGTATTAAAACCTCTTCTGGAGGCTTGCTGCCTTCGTCGTTTTGGGGTGACGTGAAGTGAGAGCTCGGATCTTACAAGTCGATGATCAGTGTCAACAGTGGTCTGAGCCACGCATGGCACGGGTGCTGAGGACATCTCGGCGATCTCTTTCTCTGACAATGAGATGCCAGTGCTTGGATAGTGGGTGTTGCCACGAACCCGTGAACTTGTCGGGCGGGTGAAAGTGAGGTTGTGTGCAGCACACTTGCTGAGGAGGAGTAGGCCGTTGGGATTACACTTGCCTAGTGGTGTCCCCATGATGCTACGACACCACGTAGTGAATGAGTTGCTACAGCATCATGTGAGATTACTCATAACACCATCTGTGAGGGAATTACTACACCACGTGATGCCCCTCATAACACCATCTGTGAGGGAATTACTACGCCATGTGATGCCCCTCATAACACCATCTGTGAGGGAATTACTACACCACATCAGACCCCTCATACACCAACTGTGAGGGAATTACTACATCATCAGGCCCCTCATACACCATCTGCGAGGTAACTACTACATCAACAGGCCCCTCGTAACACCATGTGTGAGGGAATTACTACACCACGTCAGGCCCCTCATACACCATCTGTGAGGGAATTACTACACCACATCAGGCCCCTCATAACACCATCTGTGAGGGAATTGCTACACCACATCAGGCCCCTCATAACACCATCTGTGAGGGAAGTACCACATCATCAGGCCCCTCATACACCATCTGTGAGAGAACTACTACTTCATCAGGCCCTTCGTAACACCATCTGTGAGGGAATTACTACACCACGTCATGCCCCTCATAACACCACCTGTGAGGGATCTAGTACTCCACGCGATGCCCCTCATAATGCCATCTGTGAGGGAGTTACTACACTACGTGTCTGCTGTTCAACACCTCAGCTCACATGATCTACGTGTGTAAACTTTAATCTGTATGTTCACTGTATATGTTCCTCACCTTTCTCTAATGAAGGCTTTTGTTAAACCTCCAATGTATGTAATAAGTCATTTATGTCCAATGTATTTTTCAGCCTTCGGGCTGCAAATTTTTTCAATAAACCGTTTATTATTATTATTATTATTATTACACACACACACACACACTCACAGCGAGAACTGCCCGTGAGACTCAACACCAGCTATGTGTTAATCCGTCCACGATAGGGTGGTCTTTGACAACACCTCACTCACTTGAGTTACTGAGGTTCTGTGACACCAGACCACGTGGTGTCCCCACGATGCTACGACACCACATAGTGAACATAAGAAAATAAGGATTCTGCAATAGGCCGGTTGGCCTGTGCATGGCAGCTCCTGTCGAGAGTTACTACCACTCTCTATCATCCATGAATCTATCTAGCCTCCTTTTGAAGCTTTCCAGAGTTCCCGCACTTACTACAAAGTTGCTAAGCTAGTTCCACTCGTTCACCACCCTATTTGTGAACCAGTTTCTTCCTATCTCCCTCCTAAACCTAAACTTATCCAACTTGAATCCTGCTCGGATATTATAAGAACTTTATCTATATCCCCTTTATTGATTCCTTTCACCCACTTAAATACTTCTATCATACCTCCCATCACTCTTCGTCTTTCTAGGGAATGCAAATTAAGTTTCTTTAACCTATCCTGATATGGAAGGTTTCTAAGTCCCGGAATCATTTTTGTCATTCTTCGCTGCACCGACTCTAGTGAATTTATATCCATTCTATAATAGGGGCACCAGAACTGAACCACATAATCGAGGTGCGGCCTAACTAGCGCAAGATATAGTTGCAATAAGACCTCTGCACTCTTGTTACTTACACTTCTTGATATAAAACCCAATACTCTGTTTGCCTTATTTCGAACATTAAGGCACTGTTTTCTAGGCCATAGGTCCGGGCTTGCAAGTACCCCTAGGTCTCTTTCACAAGTCGACTTCTCTAGGTTGATGTTGTTCAGGCTGTATACATTATAAGTATTTGTTCTTCCAATATTAAGTACGCTGCACTTGCTGGTGTTGAATTTCATTTGCCATTTTTCAGACCACCCCTGCAGTTTATTTAGATCCTCCTGTAATGCATTTGCATCCTACCCTGAATTAATTTGCCGCCCTATTTTGGTGTCATCCGCAAACTTGCTTATGTCACTGCTGATCCCAGTATCTAAATCGTTTATGTAGATTATGAACAAGAGTGGGCCTAGTACTGACCCCTGTGGAACCCCACTGTTTACACGGCCCCACTCAGATTTAACACCATCTACGCTGACCCTCTGCGTTCTATCGGTGAGCCATGATTTTATCCAACTTAAAACTTTCCCCTCGAGACCATGAGCCTTAATTTTTCTCAGAAGCCTCTGATGCGGTACTCTGTCAAATGCTTTGCTAAAGTCTAAGTAAATAACATCGTAATTTTCGTCATTATCTACTACCTCGAAGACTTTCCTAAAAAACGTTAGCAGATTTGTTAGACAAGATTTTCCCTTTGTAAACCCATGTTGAGAGTCGTAGATTAATTTGCTTTTCTCTAGATGCGATCGGATGCTATCTGCTATAATTGATTCAAGAAATTTCCCCACTACTGACGTCAAACTGATCAGCCGGTAAATTGACGCTGATGCTCTGTCTCCCTTTTTAAATATGGGTACTACATTCGCCTGTTTCCACAACTCTGGCACAACTCCAGTGTCTAATGATTTTGTAAATAAGTTTACGAGGGGTCCGCTAATCTGTTCCCTACACTCTTTTAAGACTCGAGGAAAAATTTCATCCGGCCCTGGGGATTTTGTGTTCTTTAGTTTATTTATCTTCTTAAGAACATCCTCTTTTCTGATAGTGATATTCTTTAATTTCTCTTCTTCCTTTCCCTTAAATATCAGGTCCACCTCCGGAATTTCATCGCAAATTTCTTCTGTGAAAACTGATAAGAAGTAGCTGTTCAATGCTTTGCTCATGTCTTCACTGAGAATTACTACACCACGTGAGATCCTTCAAAACACCATCTGTGAGAGAATTACCATACCACATCAGGTCCCTCACAAAACTATCTGTGAGGGAACTACTACACCACGTGATACCCCTCATAACACCATCAGTGAGGGAATTACTACACCACGTCAAGCCACTCATAACATCATCTGCAAGGGAACTATTACACCACGTCAGATCCCTCATAATACCATCTGTGAAGGAATTACTACACCACGTCAAGCCCCTCATAACACCACCTGTGAGGGAACTACTACACCACGTGTCTGCTGTTCAACACCTCAGCACACATGAGCTACGTGATCTCCACTGTAAACATTAATCTGTATGTTCACTGTATGTTCCTTTACCTTTCTCTAATGAAGGCTTTTGTAAAACCACCAATGTCAATGTATGTAATAAGTCATTTACGTCCAATGTATATTTTCAGCCTTCGGGCTGCAGGACTTTTTCAATAAACCGTTAATTATTACATACACACACATACTGTAAACACACACACACACACACATGCTTATTGCAGTCCATCGAAGTCGATGACAACGTTGCTCCAAATGAGATGATTGATGAGTTATGTGTTATTCTTCTGATGCCACCGAAGATGACTATATAGTCCAATCCTGGAGGCGCAGGTCTTGTTGCATAGGTGACAGGGATGTTGTTCATTGAGAGGAATTACGCCTTGAGCCCTCTGATGTCGTTGGGCTCGTTTAGTAGCTCTCTTTTGGTTCAGTGGGGTCTCAAGTGTTTGCGCTCCTCTAAGGCATGTTGAGCGCCATAAGGAACGGTCTGAGGCTAGTTGCTCCAGTGAATTTGGTTGGATATTGCAGCACTTGAGTAGAGTTTTAAAGTGTTCCTTATATCTCTTTTTCTGTCCTCCCGCCGAGCGGTTTCCATGTGAGAGCTTGCCATACAATATTTGTCTTGGAAGCCGGTGGTCTGGCATCCTGATAACATGTCCAAGCCAGCGCAAGTGTCTTTTGGCTATCATGGTTTCAATGCTGGTTTTGCTTGAACGACTATATAGTTCTTCACGAGTCACTCTATCTTCCCAGGATATTCCAAAGATACGCTTAAGGCATCTAGTGTGGAAGTTTTCCAGCATTTGGATGTGGCGTTTGTAGGGCGTCCAGGTTTCTGAGGCATATAATAATATAGATATACAGACCGCGAGATAAACAGCAGTCTTCGTTCCATATTTGAGGTCATTGTTGAGAAAGACTTGTTCTCAAACGTCCAAATGCAGCTGAGGCTAAATTGATTCTGGTTTGAATTTCCATATCCAATGAGTAGGTGGGTGTGAGAGTGTCACCAAGGTACTTAAAATGGTTTACTATTTTGATAGGATCTCTATTAATGTAGAATTGTGATGCTTCTATTGGTGGAACAATGAGCTGGACAAAAATCTCAGTCTTCTGGGTGTTAATTTGCAAACCAAGTGCGCTATAAATACCTGAGATCACGTCCAGTGCACGTTGCATAGATTCTTTGTTATTTGTCATTTTTGCAGTCATCTGCATACTGTAGTTCTATGACCTGAGTTGTTAAGGTCTTTGTGTAGGCTTCCAGACGTCTAATATTAAAAAGGCTACCGTCGAGACGGTAGGTAACGTATGGTCACACCTGCATCAGGTCCAAGGGCAAGGTGTGAGAGTTGTGCTACAGCCAGCAAAAAGATGTTAAACAACACAGGTGCCAGCACACAGCCCTGTTTTATGCCCATTTGGACACTAAATGATTCTGACTGCACACCACCCACAAGTACCCGGGCTTGCATTCCATCATGCATTTGGCGGAGGATGTTTAAAAAACTTGGTGGTACACCGTCCCTCTCCAACATAGTCCACAAAAGTTTGCTCTTTACTATGTCGAAAGCTTTGGAGAGGTCAATGTAGGCGGTGTAAAGGTCTACATTTTGCTCTCGACTCTTTTCTTGAATTTGCCTAGCTGGGAAGATCATATCTATTGTACTACGATCCTTCCTGAATCCACAATGGGATTCAGGAAGAGTGTTCTCCGTTAGGGGTTGGATAAGTCTTGATAACATGACTTTTGACAGGGTCTTGCCTGCAACTACAAGGAGGGAGATGACCCTGCTGTTACCACAGATTGCTTTGTCACCTTTATTATTATAGATTGTTATGATATTTGCATCTTTCCAATCCTGGGGGATGGTCTCTGTAGCACAAATAGCGAGTAAGAGGCTATGGAGGCGCTCAGTCAGATGGGGACCTTCATGTTTGTAGATTTCAGCAGGAATGCCGTCAGGTCCAGCGCTCTTGTTGTTGCTGAGCCCTCGTATTGCAGTTTCCACTTCTTGTAGGAGTGGGGCTTCATCCAGGGAGGTGCAGGGTCGGCATGGGTGGGATGTTATCCAGTAATGTAGTTGTTATTGGACTAATTTGATTTAGAAGTGTGCTGAAGTGCTCAGGCTATCTTACTGCAATCATTTGATTGCTTTTGTAGAGTGTGGTGCCATCTAAAGATCATATTGGTGTGATATTTCTTCTTTGTGGGCTATAAATGGACTTAACTGCCTCATAGAAGCCTTGTGTGTTATTGACATCAGCAAAGGCTTGAATTTCTTGGGTTTTTTTACCCACCAGTCATTTTCCATGCTGTGTAACAGTCTTTGTGTTTCTGACCTGATGTTGGTTAATCGGTCCCTCAGTGTTTGTGATCGAGGATTTGATAGCACTGCATCGTGGGTCATTTTTTGGGGTTTTGAGAAGATCATGGATGGTATGCGACTTCTCATCAAACCAGTCCTGATGTAACTTTTTTTAAAAGCCAAGTGTTTCCATTGCAGCTTCACTCATTGCAGTCTTCAACTCTCTCCAGCCATCTTCCACAGTGCCAGGTTCCATAATTTCATGGGCTGGAAGTTTTTCGGTGATCTTGTTTTTTAATGAGTTAGAGGTTTCAGGATTACTGAGGGTTTTGATATTAAGTTTACGACTGGGGGCTTGCCTCAGGTGTTGGGGTGGAATTATCATGCGAATCCTGGATCTTATTAGCCTATGGTCCATGCCACAGTCTGCACCCCTCATGGCTCTTGTGATTTGCACCTCCTGTCGTTAATCTTAGCGACTAATAACATGGTCAAGGAGGTGCCAGTGGTTTGATCGAGGATGTTTCCATGAGGTCTTGTATTTGGTTTTCATCTGGAACCAGGTGTTAGTGATCGTAAGATTGTATTTTGAGCACAGTGTAAGGAGTTGGAGTCCGTTGTTGTTCATCTTCCCTACTCCATGCTTGCCCAAAACTTTGTCCCATGTTCATAGTTTGAGCCAACTCTATCAGTGAAATCCCCTAAAAGAAGAATTTTGTCAGTTGGTGGTACATCCGCAGCACCAGTTTCCAATATAGGCTACTATAAAAGTGGTCTTTTGTTTCTTCATTAGCATCAAGGGTGGGTGCATAAGCGCTGAAGATGGAAACATAGCTACCTTTGACCAGAGGTATGCACCATGTCATGAGCCTTAAGTATATTCCAGCAATCGTCTCAGGGATGTTGCGAAGGAGTGATGTTTTGACAGCGAAACCCACCCCATAGTCACGGTGCGTATCTACTGGGAGCCCCATTCAGAAAAAGGTGTAGCTCTCCCCCACTTCCGTCAGCGAGTCCTCCCCACTCAGTCGGGTTTCACCAAGAGCAGAAATACGTACATTATATCTCTTGAGCTCATTAGCGACCAGGGCAGCACTTCTCCTTGGTCTTTCTATCTCCCCTCTGCCCAATATGGTTCTGACATTCCAGGTAGCAATATTAAGTGGGAATGGGACAACTGGCCGCCGCCATCTGGCCGCAGCCCAACTGGCCGCGGGATACTCGCGGCGGCCGCGGACTGGGCGTAAACTGCAAATGCCTAATTTTGCGCTCTCAAGGCGGCTTCAACCTCCGAATGTATTCGAGATTTTCACTCGTAAAAAACGATAGGAAATATTAATTTAAGCAGTTGCGCATTTCTTTGTCATCATCAGTTATGTGACCATTAGCTGCTTCAATTTGCATTTTGATTCATCTTCTGTTATAAAGCATAATGTTCATTCCAATATGAATCAAAATGTTGGTTTGTATAAATTAGATAATTATATAAGTCAGAAAATTGTAAGTATGTTCAGCCAAAATATGGGATTAACCTGACCTGACCTCGTTTTAGGCTGACCTGATATTTGTGACCGCAGTTGACAGCCCCCTTGTCCTCTGCTACTTGTTGACCTGACTCCGCCCCTGTGTGGGCTTGTGTATATATTTTCTGATTCTTGTATTCTGTATTCAGTCCTGAAGATGTAATATACGAAAGCGCTTGACACTTCGTATTTTCCTTTTCCTGGTGGTTATTCCTGCATATATATATATATATATATATATATATATATATATATATATATATATATATATATATATATATATATATATATATATATAATCATTCTGGATGTTTCTGAGACTCGCAACAAACCTATTATATTCCTCAATCATATTTCTATTAATAATCTGAGAATGGTCATAACCCAACCCTGTCTGTTCCCCCATCTATGACCTCATCCTGGGTTAATCCACTACCTGCGATTAGACCTGTCCTATGGCAATTTGTAATCCCTTCCCAGACCTCAGCTGACAGCTGAGGTCTTAATCCTTCAAAATCTGCTGCTCTAAAATAAAGAAAAATTTTTTAATTCTCCAAATTTGAAATTGTAATTTCCCTATTACTGAAAACGAGATTTAATATGTTGTTCCCCTAGTTGGTTCTGGTACGTGTTGATACAGAAAATTATCCTGAATAATTTCTAAACATTCAACAGCTTCTGCGTCACTCAGGTCGGACCCCGGACACACTCAGGTCAGACTCGCCCAACTCAGGTCGGACCCAACTATAATCCGAATATAAAGGGAGGTGTAACGGAAAATTATATTCAGTACGTGTCAACCCCCTTCGAGAATGGCATCAGCGAATCTGTCACAGCGAGGGAAAGGAAAGTTTACAAGCGATGGATACATCTATATTTTTGACAAAGTCGGTGCTGATCAAGTCACAGAATTTTGGAGATGTGAAAAGAGGCGGCAGTGCAAAGCAAGAGTTCATCTAAAGGATGGAGAAATTGTCAAATTTATCAATGTTCATTCACACGCAGCTGACGCAGCTCAAGTGGTAAAGCAAGAAACTATTACGAAGTTAAAATCTCGGGCTGCTGAAACGGTGGAACAAACTAATCAAGTTATCAACGAATGTGTAGGAAATCTGACACAAGCATGTCAAGGAGTCCTGCCCACTCACGGTGCTCTACGCAAACTTGTGCGAAGGAAAAGAAAGGAGGTCAGAGCATATCCTGCTAATCCTACTAATCTAGAAAACCTGGTGATTGATGGTGATTTTCGAACTTATGAATCAGAAAATTTTCTTCTTGGTGACAGTGGTGATGCGACATGCAGAATTATTATATTCGGAAGGCAAAGAAATAAAACTTTACTGAAGGAATCCAAAAAATTCTTTGTTGATGGAACGTTCAAAATTACACCTCCCCTTTTTTCCCAGGTGTTTGTCATTCTTGCAGAAATGCATGGAGGTATTCATTTAGTCCTATATGCCCTACTTCCAAATAAATTAAGTTCCACCTATGACAAATTATTTAGTATGATTCTAGAAATTCAACCCGAATGCCATCCTGAAGCAATCTACTGTGATTTTGAGGTGGCAAATTTCAAAAGTCTTCAGGAACATTTTCCAACTGCTGAAATTAGGGGATGTTTTTTTCATCTGACACAAAATTTACATAAAAGACTTACATCCTTTGGACTTTCTAGACAATACAATAATGATGCAGATTTTGCTTTGAGAGCTAAAATGATCAGTGCCCTGGCATTTGTACCAGTGGAATATATGACTGAAGCAATTGAAAATCTCGCTGATGAGCTACCAGATGAACTACAAGTACTTCTTGATTGTTTGAGGACAACTATGTTGGCAGAAGAAACAGAAGGGGTAATGGCAGACGTGCTCCACTTTTTCCACAGGAAATGTGGAACGTTTATGAACGCTCCTTAAATGACGAAGACAGGACAAACAATCACGCAGAAGCTGCTCATCGAAGACTGCAAAATGAACTTGGAATGCAACATCCTACTGTTTGGAAATTTATTGATGGTTTGAAAACAGTCCAATGTGGAAGAGACATAACTTTTCATAGATTTTTGCATATGTATCTTTTATTATTTTATTCCAATAAAGTAATTCATAAAGAAATTTTAATCCTCTTTTTTTTATCACACTTTCATCAATTTTGTCAACAAAAAGTTCCATATGGCGGCCAGTCGGCCGCGGCGAGTTTCCCGCGGCCAGTTGGGCTGCGGCCAGATGGCGGCGGCCAGTTGTCCTAGACCCATATTAAGTTCTTTCTTAATCTGATTATTTTGATTTTTTCGACTGCATTATGGGATGACTCGACGGCTACAGGGGGCCGCCCGAGCAAAAGTCAGACAACATTTGTTTAGGACCACCTCTTCTAGGTCCCTCCGTTAGGAAGCAGTTGGGATCTGCTTGTCATGATGGAAGCTACCGAAGAGACACACTGCCCTGTCCCATGTCTCAGCGACCATCACTCCACCACCGCCTACGTGCAGGTCGGAGCTAAACACTTCCAGTCACATCCTTGACCTGTGCCCCCCACTCGTTCCCATCGCCGTAGGTGTTTTTGAGACGATGATGAGATGATGAGGATGATTAGAGCAAAGGGCCTGCGCAATGAGTGGATTTTGAGTGGGAAAGATGGAGCGCAAGCACCACTCCCACTACCTTGGCCTCCTCCAGCAGCTGTCGGTGGCATAAGAGATCCATGACGACCGACTGCTGAGCGGGGTCGCAGGAGTCTGCCAAGAACGCTTCGCCTATTGCGTGACTCCAAACACAGTTTTTTCGTTAGGGGTTGACTCCCGTAGTCTTGCACTTTACCAGTTATCCCACAAGACAGTGGGACAGGGGTTGGTGGGTGCCAGGACACGTCCACACGTCTGTACTAGCCTGGGGTCGCTAGACACACAGTTACCGTGTGCTGCCACGAGGAGGCTCAATAGGAGTCTTGGCAATGGAGAGGCTGTGTACTGGCAGAGGAAGACTGACGCGGAGCTGCTTTCCCGTTCACCACAAGGGCTACCAGCGGCAATAGCTGAAAGCGAGAGATAACAAGCAGAGCCGTGCACCTCAACACTATCTTAGTGCTACTACACCAGATGCATGACATTAACCTGTGTGTAACACACACACACACACACACACACACACACACGCAAACACGCACTGACTCACACACACACACACACACATACAAATTATTACTTTACTGTCACTCGGAATCGAGTATAACGATCATCCAGCTATGATACAATGAAATGAGTTATTAAGGATGTCACCTAGGTTAGTGAGTTTTCAGGTGACTAAAGAGGCTGATACGGGACCGGCAGAGTTGTTCACAGATGTTTCACATGTGGATGGCTCCATATAGTGCAGGAGGGGCGGCGATAGCGTCATTCCGGTGCGGGCGCTTGTCTCCCTTGATTTGCAGTCGGGCTAATTCGAAAGCACTGACACCCTCTCGTTTGGTGTTCCTCAAAGCGTTACTGCGTGGAGTGATCGTCTCCCAAGTCAGGAGGGCGATTTAGCACGTTTTTCAGGTTTGTCTTAAGACTATCCTTATACCTTTTCATTTACCCGCCAGCGTTACGTTTACTATTCGTTAGATGACTGTAAAGTAGCTGCTTTGACAGTCTACTGTCGTCCATGCGGGTAATATGGCCAGTCCAACGTAGTTGTTCATGAATGATAGTAGCCTCGATGCTCCTACAGTTGGTGTCAGCGAGAATACGGGCATTTGTTCTCTTGTCTTCCCAGGAACTCGGAGGATGGAGCGTAGACTACGCTGGTGAAAGTTTTCAAGTACCTTGAGGTGCCTCCTGTATGTAACCCATGTCTCATTGCCATATAGCAGGGAGGGGAGAACCACTGTTCGATATACGTTTAACTTTGTAGATAATTTCAGCTCCCTACAGCTGAAGACACGGGTACAGAGTCTGCCAAGGGTTTGAGATGCACATCTGATCCGATGTTGAATCTCTTCATCGATGTCCGAAGTGGTGGACAGGTGGGAGCCGAGATACTAAAAGTGGGTAACATTAGAGAGGGAAGTACCATTTAACTGGGTGGATGGTGGAGGTGTGGCTGAACCAGGGGCAGGCTGAAAAAGAATCTAAGTCTTATGCACATATACCTCAAGGCCGAAGTGTGCATACGCATCTGCATAGTTGTTCAGGATCAGTAATGTAAGCTGCCGACACCTTTGTTCCTGCCTGGAGTCGTCTTATTTTTAAAAGAAAAGACCCTTCATCCGGTACTCAATGTCCACCAGGCCGGTTAATTGGCACTAGCACGAGTAAGGAAGGAGGCCAAGAAAATAGAAAGGCGAGAGTGTTTTTGTTTTGATTTGTGATTATATTTGTGTTTTCGACTGTATAAGGATGACCTTAGTGGTGTGGTTGCCCAGTCAGGTTGGTTCTTCTGGCAGACTATGTTTGGGGCACCTTTCCTAGCCCCCTCCCCCTGTGGGATGAACAGAGTGGCTCCTCGAAATGGCTTCTCAGTCACACAGACAGGCCCGGATTGCACAAACGACCATCTTATCTGTGCCACCCATGTTCAGAGTTGTGACTAGACTCCGGACATTCATCTCTACCTGTCCTTGTCGCCACTCGTCCGTCGCCATAGGACTTTTGGGGCATAAGGGTTTGATGATGATCAGGAGTATGATGAGTTTGATGATGGCTGCGTTTGAGTTGATTTATGTGGTGAAGCAGGAGCGCAGACTACAATCACACATCTTGGCTCTCCCTTTTCCTGATCCAATGGACCAAGTATTGCAACGACTGGGGAGAGGCAGAATTGCAATGGACTGCCGATAGCCCAGTTTGTTAAGTTTCACCTTAGTAGCCTGTCCATCGTGCATTGCCTTCTTCCATCGGTGTAGTCGTTGGGCTCCCATGTTGGTCACCTCTTCTGTCTATACTGCCGTTGGGGTCTTGTTGGAGCTCTGTAAGCAAGTCTGCCTGATACGAGGCTCCACTGCAGATTTTTCGTTTGGGGTTTACTCCCGTAGCCTTATATCTACCAAGGTTAATCCGCAAGGCAGCGGGGCAGTGGTTGTTAGGCGCCAGGACGTGTCCACATGCAAGTGGACCTATGCGCCGTCCCACTGGAGCCCACAGCTACTCCGAGATCTCCTGCTAGTCTAGCCTAGGCCCACGAGGCACCCAGTTTCCGTGAGCGAGAGGAAGAAAGCAGTGATTGCACCTTAACATTCACATAATGCTGTCGCACTAGACGCATTACACCACCCTGTGCTCACACACACACACACACACACACGACGAGTGCAAGGCGCCAGTCTTAAAATTCAGTGGAACAGACTAAAAGTGATGTCTGAAAGATAGGTTATTGTAAGTTCTTCCATGTCACGGAGTGAGAAAAGAAAGAGGAAGCAGCTTTGGGTTGACTTGACTGGTTGCATTGAAAACTTCAATACGGGAGACATATTGAGAATGAGGCGAATTTGTATTGTGAGAGTGGAAGGGAAATAATGAGTGCTACGACTGAATGAAAATGATGGTGCTTGTTGAAATGTGCCCTGTATGACGGTTAAAAATATAAAAGTACCAAAAAGAAAGAAATTCACAATTGATGGTGAGATAATAGTTTGTTGGACTAAGAACGGATGAACACAAGTTGAAACTTGAGTAGGATGAGACGAATGGACTGATAGATCCTTCTTATACAGCTTTGTTTGACCATTAATGGGAAGATGAAAAATAACAGAAGATGAAAAGATCAGGCAAAATGGAATTTAACGTATAAGAAAAAAATCATCAGATTCGATAAGCTGAGCAGGAAATGTAGATGAAAATTTCAAAGAATTAGTTAAAGAAAATATGAACAAGTTTATGAGAATGAAGTGGGAAGGGTTTAAGAAAATGTTCTTACTGCTTGTATTCTGTATATTTGTTTATCAATAATATTTAATATCTAAATATTTGTACTTTATACTTTAAGATGCACTAAGTGATGTGGAAGAATTACTGCATGTAATTATAATCAGTACAGACACAGCATAGCACAAGGTGACAACACATCTCGCCACAGCATCAAGGACCATATTAGCTCTTATAAAAATATTTGTTCATCCTTGCAGGACCTCTCCTGTGATGTAGAAATAGAAAGAACATAAACAGTCTCTTTTTTTTTTGCCGTCTATAAGGACTGTAACGAGCAGGATGGTTGTCCGCTGCTCGTTTGCTTGTTCGAGGCCCCACTAGGGGGGGGGGGGAGAGACAGAGGTGAGAAGGTCACTGCTGCCTCGTCTCACAGCAGACACGATCCAGCCTTGACCACAGCTGCTACTTCCCCCATTGTTCGACTCCAAATCTGGTTGTGTACTCATCTGAGGTTCCTGGAGCTCGTGGGCTGATTCCCGGGTCCTTCAGTATTCGGCTGTCAACTCTAGTCACCTACTCCAGCTACTGCCGCGGCTGCGACGTGATCGCCACTTCCTCCACGCGCTATCTACCGTTCGTGCTCTGGCGTCTCTCCTGTGTGGCAAGACATCGCCCACGAATGCCGGCGCCAAGTGAGGAAGCTGCCCTGGACCTTTCCCCTGAGAGAGGATCACAGCGTTACCAGAACATTCCATCATGCTGGTTAGAAGCAAGATTCATCTACAGCCGTAGGAAATACCAGTACTTTGTTGTTTTGTTTCCAGTGCTGTTTATTAAATATTTGTGTGAGTGGTGTCAGAGTTAAATTTATTGTGATTATTTTCGTATTAAAGAGATGTCAATCTCTAACGGTTGTTTGTTACCCCTTGAAAACCCATGGTTCTTGACTTTCCTTTTATAAGATCCTCATTAGGCTGGCATGGGATTTATATCCCTAAGTCCAGGCCTTTACACCCTAATTTCATCCATTTTGTTTCTCATACTTCTACTGTTTCATAGTAGACATTGAAGTTAGTTGTGATCTGAGTCCTCCTTTTGACCCGTTTGAGTTTTTAGTCTCTGCCTAATTTAGTTTTGTCATCATTCCTAGCTTTATTACCTTGTAACCTTTCACTTTATTTGCCCGTTCCCACTGCAGCCTCCTTCACCATATGTTCCCTAGCAGTCTTAAGACTTCGACATCTTTTGAACTGCACTCTCGAGAGAGCCAGCCAGGGTTGCCACCCCATCCCAAGACAGATGTGCTCCCATCCCTAGCATAAAGGTCCCTTCTGCCATAAAAGTTGTCCCAGTTGTCAATGAATGGGACTGATATTGACTTGCAATGTCTGTCAAGACGGCCGTTGACACCAACTGCCCTTTACAACCATTCATTTCCAACTCTCCTTCTAGGCAGGACACCACATATGATAGGGATCCCCCCTTCACCCTAATACGTTCTATAGCGGTCTCGAACTTATCAAGGAGCTCCTCGCTCCTTCACTGGCCAATATCATTGCCTCCTGCACTGAGGCAGATAATTGATTTGTTCCCATTACCAGACAAGATTTTGTCCGTCCTGTCAACTATATCCCCCACCCCAGCTCCTGGCAAACAAACCCTCATCATATTTTTATTTTTATCACAAAAAGCTCTGTCCAAGTACCGTACCTGTGAATCGCCAACAATTAAGGTTTTCGTACGTTCCTTGTCAGCCCTGTCCCTGACTATGCTAACGTCCAATTCATCTATTAAAGGAGCATCGCTGTTCTCCCTGAAAGTCTAGAAGTACTCTACTACAATGCTTTAAAACGTGCCCTCGAGCACCTATTCCTAAGACTGGTGCTCCGGAGAAGGCAACAGATGGGTACCTCTGCTCCTATAACTGGATGCTTCAGGTGAAAAGGATCTCACAGGACTTCTTTAATGACAATTTGGGAATAAAACAATGTGTATAAGGAATGCAAATAAAACAACTGGTGACCAAACCTTTCATGCCCCATCAGGCAGATTTCACAGAAGGTGCGGAGCTGCTTCTACCATTCCCATAGCGTATTATTTAAACCTTATAGCACAAGGTTATATATGAATTCTTTTTGGATCTTACCAATGTATGTGGCACCTACCAGACATAACCGGATCCTCTCAACGACCAACATTTCTTGTACACACATACCTGCAATAAAAAAAATATTAGTGATTCTCCTTCCTCTAGTAATATTCTTTAATATTTAGAACAATCACCTGCATTCCGTCATATTTCCCACATTACCAACAATTGGATGTTCTGTGCATAATTTCCTTTTCTCCGGCAATAAATCCCCTTTGTCTTACGCTGGGAACGGGCTAAGATTTAATTGTACTGACCAATTACTTGTTTTTAATAATTTACCACAAAACTTGAATTAAATACAGCCGAACATATAAACAAGCATACATACTTACATATGTACCGACAACAGTGTTTGGTCCCAGACATTGGCGGAATTCTATGCAGATTTTCTCTTTTCAAACAGTTTTTTCCCGCCCTTGTCCACATCAGCCTGCTAATGGTGTGCATACTTATTCCTGGAGTGTTTCATGGGAAACGTGTCAATCTTAACAGTGCGCCAGTTAATTCTGGTAGACCAGATTGACTAGGCTGTTATTTTACCACGCCCAGTAATGTTGAAACAGTGTCACACCACTACAGGGCCTATATACGTGCATGGAACATAGGATTTCTCAAGTCCAAGGCAAATAACAGAAACTTCTCTTTGTTCCAAATGCCAGCAGCTGTTCATCAACTGGATGTGTTTTTTCTGAAATCATTAGTAACCTCAAAAACATCTGCGCCAATAGTTGGAGTATCGTGTGAACATGTGTGTGGCAGGGGCTACTGTCAGTAACAATTGGGTGTCTGCCTCTTCGTGGTTTTACGGGGTTAGTGAGTAAAGAGAGTGGTAGTAACTCTCGACAGGAGTGGCAAGGGGGGGTCATACAGTGAATAGAGCGGAAGATTGGGAGGAAGCTGGTCTGGATTGTTTGTGACCTCCACACCAACGAGTTGCCACTCAGACATCTGATCCAGGAGCTGGATGGCAAGACTCTTTCAAACAACAGATGGTCTGGTCCTCTTGGCAAGATGCTGGACTCTGCCACTGAGTTAGAAATAAATCCGAGCTTTGAAAAAATCACAGTTGGCCCTCCACTCGTTGAGCTTGCACATACTGTCATTGACGACCTGAGTACTGACCAGTACTATGGTTACATGATTTGCAGTGCCATCAAAACTGGGGTCATGCCTGATAGACTTGCTTACCTGCAGATAGGTCCAGTCTCACATTCTAGGTGGCTCACAACGGCTCTCAGGTTCTGCAGAATTTGGGTCGCTCATCATAAACTGAAAGGGAACCAGCTTCACAACCTGAGACTTATTGTCCAATTCATCGTGAGTGTCTACTTGCCAAATTGGTTCAACACCAAGGTCAAGTCACCGTTCTCCGAAGGTCCGAGGCATGTTCTCTTCCAGCTTGAGCTCCTGAGGAGTCAGCCAAGGAAGGTTGTTCAGATTGTGGAGCAGACTGTGAGGAGATCTTCCTGGTATGCTCATCCCGAGGCAGTTCTGCAGACAATGCTCTGCAGTAAGGATGAGGAGGAGAGAAGAGTGGCAGTCAAAAAGATCTTGGATATGAGACTTATGAGAGGATCTGGGCATGACGAATCAGTTGGTGACGATTCCTTCAGGGTCAGGAAGACTCCTGAAGTCAATCTAGGTGCCAAGACCCTCACTGATCTCATAGATCTGGATAACATCCAGGCTGGCAGTGAGCCCCCTCTTACCTGCAGACTCACCAATGTTCAAGTCAGAGCTTTCCTGGACAACCCCATGCATGTCCCTGCCTGGCCCTCGCACACCCAGAGTATAGAGCATTGTGTACAGCAAGTGAGCGAGGCCAGCAGTCACGTGTACAGCCAGGAGAGGAGGGAAGGCTACATCCAAGCTCAGGTGGTCAGCAGGGAGGTGATGAGTAGAAACAGAAGCAAGAAAGACATGTTCTCTATGGTGTGCAGCAACACCGGGTCGTAGTAGTAAAACCGGTTTTTGTATTTGATGATTTTGTTTTCTAAAGGAATATTAAATTTAATAAATGTGTCAAGATCATTCGTTTCACTATTCTGGATCATTTTCATCCTAATAAATTATCCTGATACATTTACTTTACTTTAAATAAGCTATTTAGTGGTGTTGGTAAAAGGGTAGGAATACTGAATTCTCATAAGATTTGTGTTTTGCTATGCCTGTTTTTGTTATTGTGAGTCCCAGTATTTTGCCCTCGTTGGAGTATTGTATAGATTCGTTGTTGACTGTGATTGGTGCTGGGTTTGTTTTGGCATTGTGAATAATCTTTAGTTTTTGCGTATTAGTTTGGATTTTTCACTCTTTTTTTCATAATCGTTGATTTGCTTGATGTCGTTGGCTGTTTTTCGTGCCATCATCTGTTTGGCCTTGCCTGGATGTCGGATAATTTGGGTGACCTCATCTGCAGAGGCTGTATTCTCCGTTGGTAGGAGATGGCATGTCCCACGTGTATATCGTGTAGATACTGTAGACTCAGTAGAGTGTTGGCGAGAGGTTACCTCCCTGTGGTACTCCGCTATATAACTTGATGCTTGGGCTTATGTGGTTACCAATGATGATTTTTGCCTCTCTGTTATCAAGGAAGTTACAAGAAAAGAAGTGAAGTTGTTGTGGAGTTCTAGGTTGGTTATTTTGTATTTGAGCCCTAAGACCAAGACCTTGTCGAATGCTTTTGCTACGCCCCTAAATACTACGTTACATTGATCTCTATTGTGCATTGCGTTGGCTGTTTTCATAAATTAAGGCTATGGCTGCATGGGTTCCTCTATGTTTTCTAAATCCGTGCTGCCTGGGATTGTATTTCCCTTCAAGTTCGAGGTGTGTTCTCAGCAGGTGGTTCATGATTTTTTCCAGGATTTTTCCCGGTGTTTCAAGAAAAGAAATTGGTCTGTAGTTTGATAATTGTGTGGGGGATTTACCTTGTCTTGGTATAAGTCTAATGCTCGTTGTTTTGAATTTCCTTGGGAAGTAACCAGAAGCGAGTGATGCATTAAAAATGTTGTTGAGTTTGTTTATTTTACTGATTCCTGGGGCCTTGTTCTTGAAGCCGTTTATTGTTCTGTGTATTTCGTCTGCGGTGATTGGTTTGATCAGTAAGGATTAGATCGCCGAGATTGTTTATGTCTATATTGGGACTCGGTTGTTAGATGTGGGTTGTGTGTAATGTGATTGGTTACTTGTCGCTCGGTATTCATACGGAAGTTTCAGGTTTTCTTCGTGACTTATTTGAAATACTTTGCGCCAGTACTTCCTGGATTCAGGTTCTTGTTCTTTGGGTTCGGTTAATTTAATTTGGTTGCACAGGTCACTGACCCACAACAGGGCCTTGGGGCGAAAATGCAATAATCATTCATGCTAAATAAAATCTATTTTATTATAGATTTTATTTAGCATGAATAATTATTACATTTTCGCCCCCAGGCGATATAATAATAATAATAATAATAATAATAATAATAATAATAATAATAATAATAATAATAATAATAATAAAGAACATTAAAGAAATACAAAATGAAAAAAAAATAGTGATAAACGATATATGTACAGTATGTTGTGTTGTCAAGTAAGAGAAACAATTGAGACCTGCAATTGTGTGTAAATGAGGCAAAAAGACAGATCAGCAACCTGGGACTTGGTCACAATTTTCGTGATGCCATATGGCAGCAGGGTCTACCATTAGACAACACATTATGCTTCCAATATCTTCCCAGGCGGTAGTACCTCCCTGTTTGATAGCTACCTACTATCTACTACCTACTGCTGGAGATTACCATTGGGTGTTTAATTTTCCGCCGGAATTGTTTCGGGTTGTGATAATTTGCTTCTGTTTCTGTTATTAGTTTCTCCCAGTTATTCATACATGCTTCTTTGGACATGTTTCTTAGTTGTTCGTGTATGGTGTTATGTTTGCGTCTGTATTCTGGCGTCCATCCTTGTTCTACGATTAATTTTATTAAGTTACTGAATTGTGTCTGTAAATTTCTTGATTGGTGTGATTATTGAGGGTGTGGTGATGTTCGGTGAGTGGTCTTGGGTATGTGGTGTTCCATTGCTTGGCTCACGTTTTCGTACCATATCTCAAGTGTGTTGTCTATTTGGGAAGTGTGTTTGTTGTGTAGTTGAGTGATTTCATGATTGTTTAACTTCTTTTTTAATTCCTCCCAGTTGGACCGGCTGTAGCTGTATCTCATCCTGGCAGGGATCTGTATTGGCGGCGTGGAGCGTGTGGCTGCGATAGGGAGATGGTTACTGGTGGTTTTTGGGCCGGGTTCCATTAACAGTTTAAGATGGTTTTGATGGTTTGTTAATACTATGTTTGGATATCCGATGTGACCTGCTCTGATGTATGTGGGGAATTCCGGGCAAAAGTGTATTGCGTTGCCGCGGTTCAATAAGGTATTTAAGATCTGCCCTTCGGCGTTGTAGTCCTGGAGCCCCAAGACGCAGTGTCGTGCATTTAGGTCACCCAGATAATATGCTGGTACAGTTCTTCTCATCTGACTGAGCATGTCTGCATGAAGAAGTATGGGTCTTCTCGGAGGGAGGTAACAGGTGCTGATTATGATGGGTCCTGTTGGGCTGTTTATTTCGATGGCCAGAAAGTTTTCTTGAAATGAGTCGTGTATCTAGTGTTGTATGTTCCGTTTGATGGCTATGGCAGTTCCATCATGTAGGTCGTGCCTGTTTTTTTGGTAGACCGTGTAGTTAAATATTTTTATTTATTTTTAGTTTTTCTTGCCGTGCGAATTTAGGATATAATTCGCTTGCTCTCTGTGGGATCCATGCTAAAACATTGTGCTGGAGTATTTTCAGTTTGTTTATTATGAAGGCTGGTGCCTAGAGCTGGTTTGCGCCATTTTTGCTGACCGGTGTTCCCCTGACACCCTCCTGTCAGCAGGCACAGGCGGATTTTTTTATACGATGACTGATCAACTCTCTGTAGCCTTCCTTTCTTAATTAGTGTTTCAATGTGTGTGTCTTCTTGGTTTATGTCTGTGTATGTGTATTTTATCTTGCCTTGCCTTATTTCTGCCAGGAGTGTTTTTGTTGAGACTATGTGGGGGGGGGGGGGGGTGGAGTGGAGAAAAACCGAAGGTCAATTTCGTCTCCTCGGCGTTCATTCTCCGTGATCTTTCTGGGTGACGGTGGTAGTGCCATAGTTCCAGCTTTTGGGGGGGGGGGGGGGGTGTTGAATTTGGCAGCGTGTTCTGTTTTTGTGGCGGTTTCGTCTTCGTCCTCCATCGTTATCTCCTCGCTTGCTGGCTCGGGACGTATGTCGGGGATAACCTGCGCTTGGGTCGATGGTTCTTGATTTGCAGTGTTCTCTGGTTTGTATATCATGTTGAATATTTCGGTAGAAGGCACGTTGTTTGGAAATGCCATGTCTGGTAGGTTGTTGGCGGCAAACATGTCCCTTGCTGCCTTGGCAAAAGTTCCAGGTCTGTTGTGTTCATGATGTGGGCGTGGATTAGAGGTCATTATTATTATGGAAAGATTATTTCCAAGTGAAAGTAAAATAGGTTGTTTGTGGGGGGTGGTGTGGTGCCTTTTTCGAGGACCTTCGTCGCTTCTTAGGTTAACTTTGTCGCAGCTAAATACGTCCTGTTTTGCAGTTCCCGTATCTTCTTCTATTTCCTTCTCCTTCTTTTGGCTAACGATAGTTTTTCGTGTGGGGCATCGAGCAGCCAGCGTTCTGTGCTCTCCTTCACAGTGAAAGCTTTTGGGGATATCTTTGTTTTTACGTGACCTAAAAGTATGCCCCTTGTTCCGCATTCTGAGCAGTACTTTGTGTCCATGTTAGGGCAGTCTGTAACCGTGTGTGTGTATTGGTAGCAGTTCCAGCATGGAGTAAGGGGGAATAATTCCTCCTGCTCCACCTGGGTGCTGCTGACATGGTAGTAGGAGTGACAAAGTCACTCCCGGATTGCTATTTAGGCCATGGCTATTTCTGTGAACCTTAATTTGAGCATGGATGGCAGTCTGGGCAGCTTGACCACCTTGGCCCATTGGTTCCTATGTTCTATGTGGGATACCAATTGCTGTTCGCTTGCTTCCTCGTAGATCGCTTTATCTAATTGTTTGACTACAATTGATTTCCTTGCTCGGAGTTGTGGAGGGACTGCAACTTCAAACTTTGCATAGTTGAGTTTTTTTGTGCTGTCGCTCGACAGGAGTAGAGTGACATCCTTCTCGGTCAGGCACAGGGCGTTGAAGGAGTCCTTGGTGGTGATGAGGTTTGATATTTTGATGAGTAGGGTTGCACTAAGGAGTCTTGCTACTTCTGCTTTCCTTTCGTCAGACACGCTCCCGTCATGGTAGCGTATCCGAACCCGGTGTGCCCTCATTTCAGAGAGGACGTGGTGGACAGGCCACCATTGCGTGGGGGTGAAGCAGGAAACCTACTTATTCCAGGAAAGAAACCTGTCACGGGAATTACAACACCCCCACCGCCACTTGTTGATTGAGTGGTCGTAGAGTGGTTCCTGCAACTCTCAGGAAAGCCCCGTCAGGGGAGCCTACTTCCCTAGTGTTAATGAATGATCACTTATAGACCCGCAAGATCACGGTTACTCAGGAAGGCTCGGCGGAAGGATAGATTCTGCTCCTACCACACTTCCTGTTCAAAAACTCATGGGAGGGAGGTGAACAGGTACAGGGGGAACCCAAGGACGAATACACCTCTAGGGTGCGGGTCCCCAGGCCAGAGCGAAAAAGAAGGAAAAGCAAATGAAGAATAGCCACTGGTGCAAGTAACACCAGTGGGATCGCGGCCAAAATCCGCTGCAGGAAGCCGTTACAGAGCATCAGGAGATACCTCATAAGCAGTGCGGGCGACACGAAAAAGGCGTTGTCTGGAACAAGCTTCCAAAAAGTTTAAGTGGTGGTGAGTGGCATCAAGTGATGGTTAGTGAGGTGGTCGTTTACGTTCCGGTCGTCACCAGTTTGAGACAAAGGCTGGCTGGCTTTGGCGGTGAAGGGTCTGGAGAGAGGTCCTATCACGGCGAAGGCTCGCTGGCGAATGAATGTACGGTCTTATCAAGACTTACAAGCCAAATATACCAGGAAGACCGATTATTAGCTCAGTTAAGTCACTCACTTATAAGTTGTCTAAATAGCTACTTTCTTTATTAAACCCCTAAGACATCAAACTCTAATATTAAGAATATCATGGATTTAGTTGATACATTCAATAACTTATACATTAATTATGATTTTAAACTGGTCAGTTTTTATTTAATATCACTCTTTACAAAGGTCCCAGTTGATGATTTGCTGAGTTACTCACAGATTCCCTGGAGAATATTCCTTGCCCGTTTCAAAAAAAAATTCATTGAACTTATCAAACTGTGTATTAAGGATTCTAAATTTGAATTCATTGGAGAATATTATGCTCAAACATTTGGTATGGTAAAGGGTAATCCGCTTTCACCAGTATTGAGCAACTTATACATGGAATTTTTCGAGAAGAAACTACTAAGTAATATTTTACCACTTTCAGCAGTTTCGTTTCGATAATTTTGTAATGAGGACTTAAAAACCTTTCTACAACTACTTGACTTAGCCCCCTCGATCAAATTCACCGTGGAATTAGAAAGTGACTGCAAATTACCATTCCGAGACTGTCTGATCCACATAGTAGGTAACATCTTTAAGTTCAGTATTTATAGGAAACCTACTTATGTGTTTTCATATATTCATTATTATTCTGCCCACCATAATAGAGTCATACAGTCAGTATTTTCATCAATGTTTTTACGAATATACAGTCCGGAATTCATTGATGAGGAATATAAATATATCTATAATATTGGATTGAACTTAAAATACGCTAGTTCTTTTATAGACAAAGGCCTTAACATCGCGAACAAATATTTTTATAGAACTGATCCTAAACCTCCCCATGACAGTAAGAATCTCTTAGTATTACCTTTTAACAATTTTTTTCTCAAATTCCTGTACAATTGAAAGCCTTGAAAGCAAATGTAACATTTAGTAACTCATCCACTGTAAAATGAATGTTAATTAAGAACTCCCCCAACAATGCAGGGGGCTGCATTTACAAGGTTCCTTGCAAGGAATGTAATATGTTCTACTTAGGCCAGACGGAAAAAGATCTTATAACTAGACTTAGACATGCCAGGAATCCAATACTCTGTTCATTCATATGAGAGATAATAAGCAATGCATTGATTGGGATAATGCCTTCTTAATATTACCATGTAATTCAATTGTCAGTAGGAACATTATAGAATCTAGTCTCATTAAACATACAGAATCTGTCAACATGAATTTGAGTAATGGCATGTACAAAATGGACAATTTTGTGATTAAGAAGATTTGTAACCTGGTGAAAGTGTTCGGTCACTCTACCTTAAGACATGAATATGGTGGATATCTGCTGTCTCTAGGGACTTCATCTCACTCCCCTTTACTGTATACATTAGCTGGTAATAGTGCAGTACACAGCAACCACAGAATTCCGGAAATTCACTACACTGAATCGATAGAACTATTTTTTCTATGATAATTTTCATATATATTACACTTCCGTCGCAATTTGAAAAAAAAAGTTATTGAAATTAAAAAAAAATTAAACCAGAGCACCTGTTATCTCTTCGCTGGTTTTTACATCGCCTCTGGGGTTTTGGGCGAGAAGCCGCCGGCTAGTGCCACCTGAGGTCCGAGGGAGCAGCCCCTGGCTAGGGGGTTAGGTAAGGTTTAGTATGGTTATATTGTATAAGTTAGCAAGCACAGAGCCGGAAATTCAAAACACTCAAACGATAGAACTATTATTTCTACTAATTTTTCGTAAATAACAGACTTTCTGCTGTGTAATGTGCTCGAGTGATGTCCTTTAAAAACGAATGACAAATTTGAACCAATCCCATCAAAAATCATATTTTTTTTTTGTCTGATTCTTTGGTTGCTGTAATCTGCAAGTTTACCCATTAGCCTTGTCAATAATTACTCCTTAGTCTGTACTCACCCCAGTGTCAAGTGATGCATTTACTGCCAGCCTGGATTGCTTTTGTTACAACCAGGCTTCATCACAAGAACTTCTTTCCACGGCCATAACAACAAAAAGTACTCTTGGGTTACCACACATACTAGTCTTGCGTCACTGACAGTCACTGTAGACAGTTGTCGCAGCAACAAGAACTGGTAAGCGCAACCAGGCTTCCACAGGTGATATTTCCACGGGGATAACAAACCTAGGTTAACACACTTAGGGCCGTATTCCTAGTCATTACGACGATAATGACGATCACGATCATCATCTCGATGATCGTGTGTCGGGATGCAACCACCCAACGCTGAGTGCCATATTCCTAGACCCTTACATGAGCGTGTAAACACGGCAGCTCGTGTCGGATGGCAAAATTTTTTTTGGCCATGCGCGTGTGCCAAATGTATTATTTCACATAATTAGAAAGACGATTTTGAGAGATATTTAGTTGTTATTTTATACCGGCACAATAATATAGTGTAAAATATATTTTTTTATAAAATTGAACTTTATTATCTGTTCGAAACAAAATAGATAATTTTTTCATCGGAGTACTTGGCAGCAATGTTTGCGCGCGGGTTATCAAACATGGAGGTAGTAAGAGAACGTTCGGCAGCTCTGTCTGAAACCCAACGTATGGCACTTTTGCGCCATATTGAGCAAAGGCCAATCATTGAGGATAGGTCTACAAGCAACACCATAAATTATAGGAAAAGAAAGGCCTGGGATGAAATTACTGCTTCATTCAACGCCAGCTACCCAGACCAAATCCCTCGCTCAGCCAAGCAGCTCAAGAGAAGTTACGAGCACATAAAACGGAAGTAAGTATATATTTATTTCTAAGTTTAGTATTTAAAACATATGTTTTTTTGCCAGTAGGTTACTAAATTGATTAGGATTACAGTATTTAAGTGACGTGTCTTGTGAGGAGTCCCACCTCCTACCGAAGTAGACAGAAGGAAAGCTCCCATCTCACCTCCCCATTTTCCCTTCCTTCATATAATTTTATGATCACGTTCAGTTATATATCAAAATAAGTGTTTTTATGTCTACTTTTATAAGTTATGTTATATGCTATTCCATGCGGGTGTCTGAGTAGTATTGACCATATATTTTATATGTGCAAGTGTTAGCCTTTGATTTATTTTTACTCCTATGAGTGCTAGGTTAAAATTGTGTATGATATCTGAAACACAAATTAAATTCATAATGAAGGAACTGGTATGGAGGATACACCAGTAAAAAGGTGCTTCAGCCATACTGTGTTAGGTTCTCTTGTTTGTCATCTTTAATTGCCAGTGAATAAATTGAAGACAACATGGGACACTAAGAATTAATACTTTATTGACATGTTTTATTCACTGACAATGGGTGGCCATTGTCATAGAACGAAGCTATACAGCATATAACTCTATATGAAACAGGTATTAATTTGCAGATTTGGTGTGCTTTACATTAGGTGCCTGGAAAGCATGATAAAAGCCTATGCTGTTGCTATGATTATTTATTTTTGTACTGTATACAGTATTTATTTTGTTATGTTTCTTTCAGAACTAAAAGCCGAGATATACAGCAAAGAAAAATTCTAGCAAAGACAGGTGGTGGTCCACCAGACAAAATAACGGAAGCCTCAGAAGAAATGGTCTTGGCATCATCACTGATGGGGGCAGAATTGTCAATGGCTGATAACATTTACGAGACCTTCAGTAAACCAGTACATGAAGCAAATAATACCTTAGAAAATGTGCAGCTAGGTGAGAATATTACAGAAAAGTGATCGATTTATACAGTTGCGTGCATTCATAACTCCCATTGCTCAATCTCCTTTTGCTATCGAAAAATCAAACGGGAACAGTGGCTGACAGCTAAATATTTTATCTGTTATTTTTCTTATGTCACTTTTACCTTTACCTTATACACGTGTACTGACACAGTTTACTATTTCAGTATTTGCCGAGGTGCTCGAGCAACCCAGTGCTCGTGGCATGCGGAAGACTTCTGCAAGTGTACCTTCTGCTTCACTTACTCAGTCCTATGATCCACTTGTTTTACCTGGTCCTACCCCAGGGCCATCATCTGTGTCTTCTGCACAATTTACTGAAGTTCCATCTACTGTTTATCGACCTCTATTTTCACCCTCTGTTCCTGTCTCACAAGTCATTGTTCCTGCCTCACCAGTCATTGCTCCTGCCTCACCAAACATTGCTCCTGCCTCACCAAATATTGCTCCTGCCTCGGCAGTCAATGCCCCTGACTCACTATCGAGTGATATTGCCTCACCCCCTCCTGCTCATGCTTCCAACCAACACCTTTATTCAGTGTCCAGGGCATCTGGTTCTCGGCCAAGGAGCAAACCAAGGCGAACTAGGAGGGTGACAAGTGTCTATGAAATGTGTGATAAAAGACAAGAAGAGTTACATAAATCTAAGTTGTACAGATTGAATAGGGAGCATGAGGAGGAAATGAAACTGAAAAAAGAAATGATGTTAACACAAAAACTGCAACAAACTGCAATTGAAAAGACATGAAAAATTGAATAATTCTTTGGATTTGTTAGATAGTGTTTTAAGGAAAGCAGGAGCTGCATATGATGCCATGGCTAAAACATATGAATGATGTTGTAATATTTCAGAAATTGGCATCTAAAGTAAAAGTTATTCGTTCTATTTCTTACATATTCAACTAATTTTATTTGAAGGAAATAAACATACATGTGTTTATTTTGACAAAGGTTTTTTTTGTTTACAAAAGCTGTCATAAGTATGGCAGGTAATTATTTGTGGGGGTGAATATTTATAATATACATAAAGGCTGTGATTTTCAAAAATTGAATTTATTTCCTGTGATAAAGAATAAAGTTTTGTTTGGTGTATACAGGTATTTATAAAATATGTTATACTGTGCAAAGTACTGTATAGAGGATATGTTTCTTTTATTAAATTTTATGCATTGATATAAATAGCTGTAGAGAAGGAGTGAACCATTTCTTTTTGTGACCAAGATAGAAATATTTTCATGTCAGTTACAAATATTGTCCAAAGTATGGCAGCTAAGATTTATTTTTATATATCTATAATATAAGCTGTGAATTTCAGGAAATGCAGAACTATGTATAGAAAAATTATAGTTTATTTTCTTAATTTTTACACATTTATAAAAAAAACAAATGTATATTTCTTTCCTTTTGTTGTCTTCATAAAACCTCACAGGTGAATTACCTTACATATTGAGTTATGCTCCATTATTAAAGACCACAGTGAAGTAAAAAAAAGTTTATTACTGGGCCAAAAACTATGATATGTTCCCTGTTAACTCAAGATAGAGTGAGCTCACTTGGCTTGCCTCATTCCGGAAAACATAAGTGAATTTCCCGGTTCAGATGGTTGAAATTTTATTACTACTACGACAAAAATATTGTATGACTGAATAAAGATAAGAAACATATCTTAAATGATAACAGAAGTAATTGTTAACTGAAGATGAGGCTCACAGCACAGACAGCAGTCGTCATCGAAGTCGGAGCTGTGACGTCAACATTCCAATAATGTTTCAAGTTCATAACAGTGTTGTGAAAGTTCATTTATCCGTATTAACACTTCTTTTAATTGTTCTTATCAAAAAAAATAATATAATTCGACGTAGACATCTGCAATATAAAGTACTGGAAGAACTTTCATAAAATATAATGATGATTATTATTTGTCGTAAGGCAGCTATCGGGTGGGGGTAGCCACCCGATGTTGTTTCCAACATTTCAGGGATATGCGTATGGTTCCCTTCCGATACCTCGTTTATCGGGATGACTATTAATAGACCAGCACGAACACTATCAATTGGCATTGTGCTTCGTAATGACTATCAATCCGGCCCTTAGTCTCATGTCGATCACGGTCACTGTAGACGGGTGTCGTGCAGGAGAACTCTGTAAGAGTGAATTAATTAACCATTTACTGTAAGTTTGATAGGCCAGCCTGGATTGCTCTTGTTGCAACCAGGCATCCACACGTGATATTTCCACGGGGATAACAACTTAGGTTAACACACTTAGTCTTGTGCCGATCATGGTCCACAGGACGGAGTGGCGGTGGAGGACTCTGTGTGGTGTGGTGTCCAGCTCCCTTTCAGGAGGGAGAGGATGGGAACGACTTCTTAACTAACCCATGACTCAGGGGATACTACTTAAAATGAGGTTTTTGGGTTTGAAGCGATGAAAAGTACAACACTGTTTCACTGCCCACCCCAGTAAAGGCTGGCTAACATACCCTAATTGAAAAATACATGTCTCCCAGTTATGCCTCGCCGGGCGTCTTATCTCTAGTAAACAAACTTTGGAGTTGGTTGCGTGGGTAAGCCTAACGCAACCCATGACAGAAATTAAAAAGAACGAAGGAAGATTATATAATAAGGAAATGCAAGTAGACAGAACATGGTGACAGAAGGCATAATTGTAGTAAAGTGTATAGAAAGATTAAACAAATGAGCCAGAAAAAGGAAATAAATGTGGTGGGACTACTAATAAAATGCCATTATATGCGCAGAAAATCTGCAGTATTTGTGTCATCAAGACTAAGAAAGTTGAGAACGCGCAAGGTGACCTTGAGTGATGATGACTCAAGCGGATTCGTGTATATGTGTCATGCTGACTAGTTTTTCTTGCCACCAACACCCTGTCTATCTTAATCAACTGATATTTGCATCGGGATATAATTTTCACCTTTAGAAATTTACACTTTGCACTAAGTTTCCCCCACTGTTAAAACGTTTACTGTTTTGTTGTGCTCAGACAATACTGTACAGATACGTGGTTTTCACAAAATAAAATAAGTCATAACAGTAGAAGTTGATTCTATTGGCATGATTGTATACTACACTGTATACTAAGCCTTCTGTACAACATGGCCCATATTGCACTCGACTGCATTCACTTCCCCAAGTTGTAATCTTAGGCACCCTTTCACAGATAGGTGAACTAGGTGTGTTCGGGGGGATCGAACCACAGAGGTAAGGAACAGCAGGCGATCGCTGTATCCACTCGACAGCAGCAATCCTGACAACATACATCTGTTCTTATTGACTAAAAAGGATCGTATCTTACTAAGTTACGATAATTACCCACAACAATGTGTGATGTCGACCATTGTGATGGAGTATTATTGTAATATTACGAATTGTATTACAATTTGTAAATATAATTAATAGTTTAATTTATTTGAAATAATTATTAGAATTGTATTAATTGTTGATGTTATTAATAAATTAATGAACAGAAATGTCACGTGGATTCTTGGTTGAATAGTTGTGCCAGTTTGTGCTATCTTGGTTATAAGTCTTTATGATTGTATGTTTTTAACTTTGTTTAATACTTTTCTGTTGCACTTCTGTTGTAAATATATTGTGTGTGGGATGTGGAGTTTTGTATTTATCATGAGAAATCATGAAATTTGTAATTAAGAGGAATTCATACGTGGCATCACTGTCAAGTTGGTTTGTGTAATTGAACTGACGACAATCACTCATACTCAGTTCACTCAGAGCCATAATATAGGCCACGCCACTTGAACACCCGCTGCCATCAACACATCTTTGGGTGATTTATCAGGGAGTGTAATAGTATAACTTGTGTATGACATCATTTACTGTATATGTTCCTCGTCAATCAGTTAATTCAACTTTCGGGGATATAGCATTATACTCCTTAAAAACGTGTGGGTTTAAGGTGTCATCAGGTACTTGTTTAATATGTTTTAAGTATTTGTAGCCCCCTAGACCCCACAAAATATAATGTGCATCATAAGAAATATCTTCATTACAGTTAACCATATTAATCAGAATGCACAGTGTTCATAATACTGTACAATGTTAGTAAATATTGTACCCCAACTTCATTAAATCGTCGCATGTTCAAGTGCCCATGTTCAAAATAGTGTACAATATTAATTATAATGCACAATGTTCATAATAGCGCAATTTGTCACAGCAAATCATTGGGCTCAATTCACTATTGTAAAACTAATACAGCACGCAACTTTAAAACGAGTCACTCCAATGATGCAGCCCCATATTCTGGAGAATAAATAATGCCTCCCTACTGAGGGGCTAACGTAGGTCTCTTGGTTCATATACAATTCAATGAAACAGTTGTAATGCAAAAACAACTGAGTGTCTTTTTCTGGGGTATCTACGTGTGACTTAGTTTAGTATGGTAGGCTAGACATGGAAGCAACAAGGTTGTAAGAAAGTAGATACGAATATCGGTCATGGGTCTCTTAAACGATATTTGAGACTTCCGGGAATGATTTCATTGTCTGCTGGCCAGTGTAACCCCAGCTGTCTCAACATCCCATACTAACAATACCATCTCGTAAGGCAGCTGGAAACTAAATTTGTTGCAGAAATATTGTTGCAACTAATGCATGGCTCCATCCTTACAATATTGTTACAGCAAGCTAAATCTTACTGTATGTAACATACTGTCAGTAATATTCATAATCTGGTAAGCTATTGAATTATTCGTCACAGATGATTTTCCTTTATAAGACTGATACACAATAAAAACTAAATAATTTATTCAAATTTGTATCTAGTTTTTGTGACCAGCTGATAGTATCACATTATACAACTAAAAACGGGCAGTTTTAATTATTTTTTCTTCGTTATATCCTACACAGTGAGGTGTTCCTGTTTAGAGTATGGTTCTTAATTATTTTTGACCGCTACCCCGAAACAGACAGTGATATACTCATTAACCCCTCCCCCCCCCCCCCACATGTAAATGGAGCCATAATTATGTGTATCATCTTAGCAGACAGTTTGGATTCGATTCGATATTTTTATATTTTGAATTCAACTGCAATACTCCGTATGAAGAACCCGTGGTTTAGACTTTAGAGCATGCGGGGAGTAAGGTTTGTGAAGGACATGTAAGTATGCTGTCTCCAGGATCAACAAGCGACGAGTCTTGCTCAATGTTCTAGTCGAGAGAGCCGAGTATATCCCAAGGACGAATCAACAAAATGGTTACTTATTTTGTTCACAAAGTATAACGGTTGGGACAACAACACTGAATTGGCAGCTGTTACAACGCCTAACATATCCCACGAGCAGTTTATTCAACAGAATATACGTAGTAACAGTAACTTCCGAATAATTATGTAGATTCACAAAGACAACGATACAGCTATAACGTAATACTCCAACCCTCACTTCGAAACGAGAGATTATAAAAACGAATATCCAAACCAGGCTTTCAAACCATGCATTGTCGAACTTCGTCTTTACGACACATCAAATGAACACGCCTGCCGAGTAATTCAGTGTTCAAGGGCGCCAAATATCTCCTAATGAAACAATCATTATTGAACAAAACAAGGTTAAGTTAGCACAGAAAAAGACAAATTAGATATTTTGGTCATAAGATTAAGGACGAGGGGATAATAAGAGAAATATAATTGGGCAAAGTCTGGGTCCCCAGATATGAGGAGGGTACTCCGATTGATTGAAGATATTTTATATTTACATTACCTGTTTCTTCTAAATCCCACTTTGTAATGAGGGAGATCAGATCCATGTGGTATACGGTGCAGACTGAATCATGAATACTTCTGTAGATTAAATAGCCTCGAGACACGCAAACAGTCTTAGGAATTTGGGAAGGATAAAAAGTCAATTTTGGTTACCGCTCCCGTAGCAGAAAAAAACAGAAAAAAAACAACACCTACAGTCTAGTATGACTCACTAATTATATGAACATCATCCCCAACACAGCATGCTACAGAGAATGCAGTTTTTCCCTTACGGTTCCATAACTCTACACCACCACCTTCCATTCTTCCTTCCTTCCTTAGCCTCCCTCTTAATGTTGCATCTTTCATATGCCGAACATTTCCTGCAGTGGACATATAATAACAAAGAATATGAAAAATCCAATCATGATATGCAGTTTTACAGTTTACAGGAAGTATACCCTCCATATTACAAATTACGGAGGTAAAAGAACTACTTTGGTTTAAAGTATCTGAGTAATATAGGTATATTCATAATCTTTAAAATAAGCTTAATTAGCAACAAGTTTTTGAGGATGTACGGTGATCGGTGGTTGTCGGGTACACTTACTCATCACACACAGGTAAACATATATTTTTTAGCTTTTTTTTTTTAATTCCATTGTCTTTAATGATAAACTACATAATTACATGATCGAGTTATTTCACCATCACACTGTACGGTGCCCACTACACCATCACAGGCTGTACGGTGCCCACTACACCATCACAGGCTGTACGGTGCCCACTACACCATCACAGGCTGTACGGTGCCCACTACATCATCACAGGCTATACAGTGCCCACTACATCATCAACGGCTGTACAGAGCCCACTTCATCATCACAGACTATACGGTGCCCACTACATCATCACAGGCTGTACAGTGCCCACTACATCATCAACGGCTGTACAGAGCCCACTTCATCATCACAGACTATACGGTGCCCACTACATCATCACAGGCTGTACAGTGGTACAGTGCGCGTTACATCACCACAAGCTGGTCAGTGGTACAGAGCCCGCTACATCATCACAGACTATACAGTGAAACAGTGCCCTCTACATCACCACAGCCTGTTCCGTGGTACAGTGCCCGCTACAGCCTCACTGGCTGTACAGCGCCCGCTACATCAAGTGCCTGCTACATCATCACAGGCTGTACAGTGCCCACTACATCATCACAGGCTGTACAGTACCTGCTACATCATCACAGGTTGTACAGTGTCCACTACATCATCACAGGCTGTTCAGTGCCCACTACATTATCACAGGCTGTACAGTGGTACAGTGCCCGCTACATTACCACTTGCTGTTCAGCGGTACAGTGCCCGCTACATCATCACAGGCTGTACAATGCCCACTACAACACCACAGGCTGTACAGTGATACAGTGCCCACTATATCACCACAGGCTGTTCAGTGGTATAGTGGTCATTAAATCATCACAGGCTGTACAGTGACCCTACATCACCACAGAGTGTATAGTGCCTGCTACATCACCATAACCTGTTCAGTGGTTCAGTGCCTACTACATCACCACAGGCTGTTCAGTGGTACACTGGTCGTTACATCGTCACAGGCTGTACAGTGTCCACTACATCACCACGGGCTGTACAGTGGTACAGTGCCCACTACATTACCACAGGCTGTACAGTGGTACAGTGCTCGATACATCAATACAGGCTGTACAGTGGTACAGTGCCCGCTACATAAACACAGGCTGTTCAGTGGTACAGTGCCCGCTACATCATCACAGGCTGTACAGTGGTACAGTGCCCACTACATTACCACAGGCTGTACAGTAGTACAGTGGCCGCTACATCAACACAGGCTGTACAGTGGTACAGTGCCCGCTACATCATCACAGGCTGTACAGTGGTACAGTGCTCACTGCATTACCACAGGCTCTACAGTGGTACAGTTCTCGCTACATCAACACAGGCTGTTCAGTGGTACAGTGCCAGGTACATCACCACAGGCTGTACAGTGGTACAGTACCCGCTACATCATCGCGGGCTGTACAGTGGTCCAGTGCCTGCGATATCACCACAGGCTGTACAGCGCTCGCTATATCATCTCAGGCTGTTCAGTGGTACAGTGGTCGTTACATCATCATTGTTAACATTATGTGAAAGCCCACCACCAAATCAAAACTTAGCGAACTAACCCTGTACTGTATACCCTAGGATCGTTAAGTAAGCTTTTGGCTGGATCATGTCGCCAGAAAAAGGAAATTGTTCAGGAGTCGGGTCGTCATATTTGTTCACAGTATCTATTGAAGTACACCAATTGCTGTGTTTCAAGGATGCTGTTATTTCATTAAGTAAAAAGTACATAAAGTAAAACAGTGTTTGGTTGTACTGTTTTTAAATCACAGAAACTTATATATAATTGTTTCAATTTGACATGTTTTTGGGCCGGGTTTGGGCAAGTCGTGCAAGTGTTGTTGTACGAGGGTAGGATAAAAACTTACTCGACAAAAACCACTCCGAGGTAAGTTAATCTAACCATAAGCAGTGAGTTTTTTCCATGCACCGTTATTGTACACCCTTCTTCCTCCAGTGGCTGTTTCCTGTTCTAGGTGACATCTTAGGGAAAAAATAATGATTTAACTGAAGTTGACTGACGTTTTACTGCAAATATGAACGAAGATATGAATAGTCTCTCAAGGTGGAATACCCGAATTACAATAAAAGCTGGATGCAGATATAACTGTGAGCCAAACACTTCAGATGCAAGTCGAACAACTGACGGAGGAGAATACCAAACTCAAGACAGGGCTGTTTTTAATAAAACGAAGCGCATGGATATGGGACAACCTAAGGCGACAAAGTAATCTTGGGTTTGTTGAAGTGGAAGATGTCCCAATGTGAACTCGAAACTGTTCCAACGCAGGAATACTGGCTACTACGTGACCAATTCAACCTTGCAAATGTCAAGATTGACCGGGTCTATCGGATCGGGAAGTTCACACGCACTTGACATTAAAGCAAAGTTCACCTTCCTCTGACCAAGATGTAATGTCCCTCCAACATAGGAAACTGAGAGGTCTCCATCTTTATAAGCAAAAATATGTTTCCAGGCACAATTAAAGCTTGCCAACAGAAGGTGACTTGTTTTTTCCTGAATTAAGGTCTGCGCGGGAGACTTGTTCACCCCACCCACTACCCCCCGCACCAGACAGGGTCTGGGCACCTGATTCCTACCAACCCAAGCGCGAGTCTAACTCAACCTCCTTATAAAGCCTAAAAACCGAGTCCATCCCCATCTTGCACCATCAACGTCGACAAAGCAAAAAAAAAAAAAAAATACAGTATATGCTTAATTTTTCTGAAAAACCAAGCAGTAACTATCCCCAGCAACCACCAGTCATCCATTAAGTGAGCTTTATGTATCATTTCCGTGAATACATTACTCTCCACTATCGTAACTTTCCCTGACCTTCCCCTTCCCTCCTCAGTGAACCTTTGTTAATGTTCCTTAATCAATAACAACTCTCCCACACTGACGATTATGTCAACATTTCTGTTATGCCAACTCCAACTGTAACTATTGTTTTTCAAACTCTTGAATACAGCTCAGATCTCACACTGTTTCACTCCTCCATACTGAACCATAATATTGACACTATTAACCTCGCTTAGAAGCCATCTTAATTAAGTGAATAATTCGAGTTATCCACGTACTTGACGTACCAGGATTCTGTGAGATCAAACTCACTTTTGATATCTTTTTTATAAGAATTCCAATAATACATACAGGGCCTATCATACCCTAACAATGTGTCTCGTCAGAGTGGTGGTGCTGAACTACAAGTAAACGGTAATTTTGTAAGGGATGCTCTAAAAATCTACAGTATAAGGTTTCCATAGATTATGTTTTCACTGTAATATAAAACCGACTCTGTTAAATATTATACCTGAGGTAATTTGCAGAAGGAACTTTCTTGATAAAGTGGAGTAATTAAGTTAAATTGCAAATGATTTCATCCGTAAATCAGACACCTCGGTGACATAACCTGCAACCCGAAACTCTCTACGTTCTTATTAATGTAATAACCGAACCTACCAAAGTAACTGCCGCTTCCGTCATTGTGATTGGCCAGACTTGGTTGAATATCATTCCTAGAAATGTTGCGACTATAGACTCATAGCCTTCCCGTACTACCCACCACTTCAATTACTTTATTATTGCTAATAGGAATCGTGCTTAGATCCTTCTGATCACCATGGGGAAATTTGAACCTACTTACAAAATAGACAGTGGTATAAATTGTTCATGTCTTCTGTCATACAAAATTAACTGACAGGTATCACGCAAAATCTAATGAAGAAAGAGTAAGCCATGACAAAATAGGAAGGTACATCATTAAGGTGGCTCTATTATTATTATTATTATTATTATTATTATTATTATTATTTTCATTATTATTATTATATTGCCTGATCAAAACATAGGCAACTCCCCCTCACTAGAACTGTTTCCTTATAAACTATTTTTTTAAGATTCAACCAGCATAATTTTTTTTTCAAGAACTATCGTCCCACATCACTCCTCCCATCTTTAAGTAAGATTATCGAGGAATTGTCATGTAGTCAATTAGAATCTTCCAGAAAACAATATCTTTACATAATTTCGTACGTGGTTTTAGAGCAACAAGTGCAACTAAATGTGTCCTAGTGCCCTTTACCATCAACATTTTGAACTCCTTGCATTACGGAATTAGATGCCTATTCAACAAGTGGTTCACTGTCACCCAAGCTATCAAACGGGAGACAATATGTCCGCTACAACAACTGTCAATCTGACCCATTACATCGTTTGTATTGTGTTCCGCAGGGCTGTGTTATCGGACCAGTGTTCTTCCTTTTGTATGGCCACACATTAAAAGAGTAAAATATTTATGAGTAGTAATAATATCTGTGAGCAATAATTCGGGTATATGCGTATTGAACATATAAAGATTTTGTAAAATGAAAACTGTAGCCCTGTTTGTATTTATATTTGCAATAAATAAGTAATTTATAAAGCAGTAAAATTATTAAATTACAGTGCAGTAATATGTTACATGTGTTGTGGAAAGTAAATTGTAATGTATAAACATAATTTAGCACTGTACTGTATATATATATATATATATATATATATGCAAGTAAATCACTGTAGGTGCGCGTGATCTAGGTATATGCTGATAACCACCAAGAAAGAAGAAAACACGAAGTTCCCAAGCGCTTTCGTGTAATTCACATCTTCAGGGGTGAGTACAGACTAGAGAGAGTAATGCAAAAACAAGATGAATATATACATAATATATATAATAAAGTCAAACAGTCAGTATTTACAACAATGTTTTTACGTGCCTTGAGAATTTGCAGTCCGGAATTCATCGATGAGGAATACAAATATATATATAATATTGGCTCAAACCTTAAATACCCTAGATCTTTCATAGACAAATGCTTAAACATTACTAAGAAAACTTTTTATAGAACTGATCCCAAGCCCACCCATGACCATAAGAATATCTTAATATTACCATTTCACAAAAATTTCTCACACATTCCGGCACAGCTAAAATCTTGGAACGTCAATGTGGCATTTAAAAACTCATGCACTGTTAAACAAATGTTAATCAAGAACTCCCCCAACAACACAATTGGTTGCATTTATAAAGTTCCTTGCAAGGAATGTAATATGTTTTACTTAGGCCAGACAGGTAAAGATCTTGTAACTAGAATTAAACAACACAAATACAGTGTTAGGACAGGCCAGGAATCCAATGCTCTGTTTGTTCATTTGAGGGATAACAAGCATTGCATTGACTGGGATAATGCCTCCTCAATATTACCATGTAATTCAATTGATAGTATGAACATCATAGAATCTAGTCTTATTAAACATACCGAAGCATTCAACATGAATTTGAGTAACGGCATGTACAAGCTGGACAACTTTGTAATTAAGAAGATTTGTGGACCGAACTAACGGGACAAATTCATTAATGTTGTTTTCAAGTATGACTCAACCATTACCAATATGTTAATAAGGAATAGCCCTAGTTTGAATGTAAGGGGCAATCGCATGTTGGGTTGTTGGGGATGAATGTGCTGCGGGAGGTTGCGAAGATCTGGCCGCACATGTATCACTGGTGCAGGGAAGCCAGGAGCACCCGCTCAGAGGGAAAATTGCTTGCATGAGGTTAGGCAGTTATGTGCAAAAGAGGCCACCAGTCTGGGGTATAGTTCGACGGAGAGAAGGAAAAGCCCAACCATCCCTCCCCGGAGTACTCCGTTGCTGTCATTATGCCAGGTAGCTTACAAAGAAGTAGTGATTGAGCCTCTAACAATGGAGGATGAAGGTTGGATGCCGGAGGGTGTGATAGTGTTGCCGACAGCTGTAAGAGTGGTGAGAGGCATGACCCAGGTGTTGGTGGCAAATCTGTCTGATCATCGTAGGAAATTGAGGGGCAATTGGCAGATTGGGAAAGTGGCTTCTGGGACGGAAGTCGAGGCAGACACCAGTGAGGAGGTGTATGTGAGGACAGTTCAACCGGATGCCCGAAAGGAGGTCAAAGTGCACACGGAGGAAATGAATGAGTAACAAGAGCGTGCAGTTAGGGGCTTAGTAGAAGAGTTTAGTGATATTTTTGAAGGGGAGGGCCAGCCCATAGGAAAGGCTATTGGGGTTCAGCATGAGATCCCGTGACAACAGATAGGCCAGTTAGGGTGCCATACCGGAGGATCCCTCTAAACCAGGTACCAGAGGTGATGCAGTACATTAGCCAGCTGTTAGATCAGGGAGTACACTTGAGACCTGAACCTCGGCGAGGTTGGTTCTCCCGGCTCCCCGATCCTTCCCCCCGAGGTACCGCGTGACCATGATCATGATCACCCTAGCCCAGGCGAAGGTTGTGAGACTGATTCCGGTCGAGCACCCTTCGCGCAAGAAACTAAATCTTCTTGTGATTAAAGATTTTTTTGACCACATTGGACTAAAGGGGGTGACAGGGGTCGTCCGGAGTAGCGGTGGTACCCTTGTCATCACGTTCGAGGAATGGGGGCAGGCCCACAAATTACCCCATCGAACGATTATCAATGGAGTCGACGTCATGTTTGACGCCTTACTTCAGGATAACTTAGTCTTGGGAGTCATTTCCCACTCTGAAATTGAGTATCTCGAAAGAGACGAACTTGGCGAGCTGATTGGAGATCAGCTCGCAGTACTTAGGAAGCTGACCAGCACAACTGCCCTGGTTGGTTCTCCTAAGGAACTTCCTAGCTCCGTTATACTGGGTTGGGAAAAAATCCCAGTGAAACCTCAACAGCCAAAACCCACTCGTTGCTACAATTGCCAGAAATATGGCCATCTGGCGAGGAAGTGTCGCGCTCCCAAGGTGTGCTCTAGCTGCGGGGCACCCGGCCACACCGACGCTGACTGCCAGGCGGCCGTTAAGAAGTGCGCGGCTTGTGGTGGCCCTCACTCCTCCTCCGACCGGCTTTGTCCCAAGTGGAGGGAGGAGTGCAGGGTGGCCAGGCTGCGGGCTAAGGAAAAATTGACTTACAGGGAGGCTCTCCTTGCAGTCAAGACTCGAGAAAAAAACAACCAAGACCAAAACAAACAAGAAAAGAACAAACAAGACAAAAACGAACAAGAAAAGAACAATCAAGATATGAACAATGAAGAACCTGATAATATTATAGAAGACCAGACAGAACAAGATCAAAAAGAAGAAGACGAAGAACAAGTAGAAGAATGGAAAGTAAAAACTAAAAGAAGAACAAAGAGAAAAAAGAAGTCCAACCAATCAGCTTCGGCCGAAATAGCCTAACGGCGAAGAGGCCAGAAATCCCTAACAACTTTGAACTCAGGGAGTAATCCAACATAGTGAGAGTCCGTACTCTGCCGCCATTATAGCAGTGAGGAAAAAGGACAGGACGCTGAGGTTGTGCATTGACTATCATAACTTAAATAAAGTTACGGTACGAGATGCGTTTCCTCTGCCTAGAATAAATGAAACTCTAGAATCTCTGACGGGGGCCCAGTTTTTCTCAACTTTTGATCTGGCGGCCGGATGTCACCAGATAGAAGTAAAACCTTCAGACCGTCCAAAGACTGCCCTCAGCACAAGCTTCGGACACTTTGAGTACAGGCGACTGCCTATGGGATTGTCAAATAGTACGGGAACCTTTCAGAGATACATGGAGTGGATTTTAAGGAATAAGATTTTCTCCTCGTTGCTTGTATACCTTGATGATGTGATGGTGTTTTCAAGTACAATAGATCAGCATATAGTCAGATTGAGGGAATTGTTTTGCAGGATCAGGGAGAATAACTTAAGATTTCAACCTAACAAGTGTGAAATAATGGCGTCCAAAGTAAGTTATTCAGGATATCAGGTGTCAGGTGAAGGCATCACAGCTGATCCTGAGAAAATTAGGGTTATAAGAGATTGGCCAGTCCCTCAGATGGTGAAAGAGGTGCAGTCTTTTGTAGGGTTCACATCATTTTATAGGAAATTTGTTAAAGGGTTTGTCCAAATAGCTGCTCCACTGCATGCGTTGATGCATGGGAAATCTAAGGATCGGGTAGATAGTGAGTGGGGAGAGGAACAACAACAGGCTTTTGAGAAACTGAAAGACAGGGTGACGCAGACACCGGAGTTGGCTTGCCCAGATTTCACTCAAGAGTTTATATTAGAGACAGATGCATGTTTTAGTGGGCTAGGTGCGGTGCTGTCCCAGCGGAAGGACGGCAGGTTGCATCCGGTGTGCTATGCGAGTCGGGGCCTGAGGAAATCAGAACGTAACATGAACAACTATACTTCACGTAAGTTAGAGATGTTAGCACTCAAATGGGCATTAGTAGATAAATTCAAGGATTATTTGGCGGGGAAATATTTCACGGTCTATACAGATAACAACCCACTCAGTCATCGAGAGAAGGCTAAGCTAGATGCCGTGGCAAGTAGGTGGAATACGGATCTCGAGCAGTTTAACTTTACTATAGAGTACAAGCCAGGGAAGAACAACATTGTGGCGGATACACTATCTAGAATCCCGACGGAACAGGAGGAAGATAGTGAGGAAGAGTATACAGCTATGCAAGTAGTAGAAGAGAATGGGGCAGGAAGGAAGGACCTGTGGACGATGGATGGGCTGCGTAAGGAGCAAGAAGGCATGAACTATGTTACAAAAATGCGAAGATGGTTGGCGGGAGAGCTGCCGGAGGACGAGGTGCAGGTAGAGCTCCAAAATGATGACTTCTGCGAGATGTACAGAGCAAGGAAATCCCTGATCGTAAGAGAAGAGATTGTCTGGCATAGAAGACCCGAAGGAATGAATCTATGGAGAAGGGTGCCAGTGTTACCTCCAAACTTGCAGGAGGCTTTGATTAGAGCCTGCCACGATGAGTTTGGGCATTAGGGGCGAGATCGCACTCTGTTGCTGGTGCAGGAGCGAGGGTTTTGGCCAGTTATGGGAGAAACTGTGCGGGACTACATAGCCAGCTGCGAAAGGTGTGGAGTGGCAAAAGATGAAGTGCCAAAACCCCAGCTGCATTTAGGGACGATTGAAGCTACCAAACCATTAGACACACTGGCTGCAGATTTCACCTTGCTGGACAAGCGGCAAGGATTTGAGAATGTGACGATAATGGTCGACATATACAGTCGTTACACTTGAACCTTTCCCACCAAAGACCAGAAAGCCTCGACGATTGCAAAGATCCTGGTGAATTGGATCTTCCTGGCAGTGGGTGCCCCTGAGCGATTGTTGACCGATCAGGGAAGAAATTTTGGCAGTGCATTGGCCCAAACAAACTTGTGCCACCTTTGGGGTGAAGAAAATAAGGACATCAGCATATCACCCACAGGGAAATGGTATGGTGAAACGGTTCAATAGAACCCTGCACGGTCTGCTGGCCACCCTAGAGGAAGAGGAAAAGAATAAGTGGCCCGAGCGTCTGCAGGCAGTGGTGTCACAATACAACACTACTCCGCATGCCACGAAAGGGTTTTCCCCATTCCTGTTGTTTTACGGGAGAGAGCCAAACCTGCCGTTTGACCTTAGGCCGGAAGTAGACCCAGAGCCGGTAGATGAGTGGGTGATGGTGATTAGAGACCGGCAACGAAGATTGCAGGAAGCAGTGGAGATCAATGTGTGGAGACGTAAGGAAATAAACAGAAAGAAAAGAGAAGAGAAAGCCCACGAGAGTAACTGGGAAGTGGGCCAGAAGGTTTTGTTGAGGAACAATGCAAAAATAGGCCGGTGTAAGCTCCAAAACCATTGGTTTGACACGAGATGGCACATTGTTTAAGTCCTAAATCCAAGGCCAGGTTTATACCGCATTGAGCCCGGTGGGGAAGAAGACCTGGAAGCGAGAGTTGAAAACCTGAGCAACTTGAAAGCTGCTCCACCCCGAAGGCATCCGGGAGACCCAGCGATGGATGAATCTGAATATGAAGACGAGGGGCCCCCACCCCAGTTGGGCATGATGAAGAGAAGCAGTTCAGAGACGTCGATCGAGCCTCTAGCTGAGAGACGAAGACGAAGCCGACAAATTACAGTTTAGGTGTGCATGGTAATGAGAAAACGCAGGTTGTCGAGGGTGAGTTGGAGGAGTCGTGAGTAGGGCAGAGGGGATTGGAGAGATGGCTAGGTCAGAGATGTGCGTTGAGTAGTGGTTGTTGTCAGGAGTTGGATTGAGTTGCTGTCATGAGCGGGATTGAGTGTACGGTTGTAATGTCCAGGGCCTCACTAATATCGACTGGTTCATTGTCAGAGGGCTGGTTTGCCGGCATGAGGTTCGGATACGTAGATGGAGTCAATCGTTGAAGACGTGAGAGCGTTCGTTTGGACTGAGTATTGTTTTTGACACTGGTTCTCTAGTTTAAGGACGAGGCAAAAGGAGAGCATGTTTGATTTGGACCTTGTATTGTTTTTGACACTGGTTCCTCTAAGTTCAAGAGCCAGGCCAAAGGAAAGTATGCAGGATTTGGATTTGGTATTAATTTTGACATTGGGTCTCTAGTTCAAGGGCCAGGCAAAAGGGGAGAGTGTTTGGTTTTGATTGGTTTTTAGTTGTTGATAATGGAGATGTTCGGGGTACTTGGTTCTAACTACAGGAGTGAGCATAAACACCTGTAGAGTTCTGTAGGTTCTATTCAACGGAAATATACAAGGGTGCGCTTACAAGCACAGGTAGTCCTTACACTCCTATATGAATCAACTGACCTCTCTCTGACCTCTCAGGTAACATGTGTTAAGTGGTACATTTGCAGCTTCCAGATGTCGCCAGGCACATTATCTAGCATGTGGTGACATGAAACAGGGGCATTGTCACACGCTACTGACTAGAAAAGTAATGTATATATATGGGGTACATACATAGTATACATACAGCATACATAACATACATGCAGATAAGTTCTTTAGTTGCTGGCTGCGAGTGGGAATAGCGCAGATTTGAAGATGCCTTCTAAGTTGTTCTCTCAGCACATGAGGTCAGTGCTGTTTTCTTTTAGGGGAGTCGAGGGTTAGCGGGAGAGAGAAGGGGAGAGGAGAAGACGGAAATGCTGCGTTTAGCACGTTGCAGGTGTGAGGTGCAGTTATTAGAACAAGCCTTTTTAGGGGGGTCGAATGCATGTTTTCTCAGCACATGAGGACAGTGCTACTTTTTTTAAGGGGGTCGATTGTAATATTCAGAAATTTCAGTGTGATATTTAGAGACGTAAACACAGAGATGCCGATACGCCATGTGGCAGGTTGGCCAAGCGCCAACAACGCCTCCCAAGTGGACGGATACTTTTGGAACTAGGCCTATACGATATTAAATGTAATTTACCGAATTAATATGGACGTGAATCATGAAATTAAATGACATTATTAAATTTGAAATTATTATTGGATCGTTTCTCAGTCTAAATAATGTTACGGGTGTCCCAAGAAAGTCATTAGTCATGCGGAAAATATGTCACATAGGCCCAGGCTACCGCCGTGGGGGAACACGAGGCTGGCTGTTTCTTAGTCAGAAAACAGCATTCGTTCAGAGAGGACGGTCTGTGCGTCAGACAGGACAAAACGGTCACGTGGTCTAGTCGCCTGTGTTGCGACATTGCAGTGTAACAAGTAAGTCCCATTCGATCTCAGACAGGGTTTAGATAGGGCAGTGATAAAGTTAATAATAGCTAACAATGAGTTCATTGCAGGGTTTTGGTCAGAACCCACTTGACTGCGAGAGATGACTGCTGTTTGATGACTGCCGTTGATGATTGATGATTAGCGATTGTCGCAATTGGAACGATCAGTGCAGGCTTGTCACTGGTTAGCTGGGTTAGCAAGGGATCTCTGGAGTGAAACCAGCTGTCTGGGTGCACAACTAACGACGTGGGACCATCGTCTGCCCCTGTTTGACGATCGTTTGGGGTCATCAGCTCTCCTCTACCTCGGCTCACAATATCACATATCTTCAAGCAGTTTAGTGGAAACCTTTTACTAACGGGAAGATAAACCTTCTCTCAACTGAACAAGGTTTGATTGCTCACTCCCTCCCGTTTCATGGGTGTACTGAGTGTAAAATGAGGTCAGCTGAGTGAATGAATGGTCACACACTGAGACCAGGAGTATAGTGGAACTTAGAGGTACATTTTCCAAGGTTGAGAAAGATTTGTTTGTGCCTTAGACTACGGGTGCCTTCTTGGTTGTGCCTTAAGAAACTATGGGTGCATGTGGAATCTATGTGTGAGGTTAAGGAGCATGTTTTCACGGGTATTGGTGGACTCAGGAATTTGTTAATATAGTGATAATATTATTTTCAGTGTCTGATATTGTCTTGCTGTGTGTAGTTTAATATTTCTTAAAAAAAATTTATAGCATTGTTTTTTAATGTTTGTGTCACTAATTGATGCCAGAGAATGAGGGAACTGTTGTAAGTGATACTGTGATTTAGTTCCTTTTATGCATTTAATATTTCTTTATAACTTCTTATTTTTTATACCATTTTCTCAGTGATTGATATAATTTTGTTGAAAACCCTTAAGGCCTGCATCTGTTGGTGTAACATAATTTTACTGAGTGCCCTTAAGGCCTATTCATGGTGGAGTAATAATTTCTTATTTTTTTAATACCATTTTCTCCGTGATTGATATCATTCTGTTGAAAGCCCTTTAGGCCTGTTCATGTGTGCCTACAACATATTCTTAATACTTTGAATTTATTGTTGTCTAATGAGGCATTTTCTAAGTTTCTAATAATTTTAATATCATGTATAACTTTTATTCCCCAGAGTAGTGTTTTAAGTTCAGGTTAAGAGGTGTGCATATGTTGGTGTACCATTATTTGACTGTGTCTGTAGCGTTGGAGGGAATAAAAGTGTCAAAAATTTTACAGTGCGTCTCATTCATCCCAATCACAGGTGCTATCCTTCCACGGGTCACAGAGAATTCAATTTTGTTAGTAAATTTAAGTGTTTTTGTGCTGGTTCAGGGTTTTTCTCCAAGGGGCGCTTCCACTGCAATTACCATCTAATAATAAATAATAAACCCCAAGTCAAGTGAGAAATTTAATCCATTATTCCGACTGGTTGTATATATATATATATATATATATATATATATATATATATATATATATATATATATATATATATATACATTGTCATGTGCCTGTAACTCTTAGAAGCTCGCATGTCGTGTGGTATCTGTTTACGCCTCCACTCCACACAAGCTTTTATAACTTGTTATTTTTACTATTATCTTGTTGTTGTTCTTGGTTACTTTGGTTAATTGTATATCTATGTATGTCATTAATATGCATCATTTGTGTTACTCTGTTAAGTCAAACCAAGAGTAGTATTAATTAATTATAAGACTATTTGGCAACTGTCCTGAGTCACGTGAGCTAAGACGCTCCTCCCTCATATGCTGTGTGGCCAGAGACTCTCTCTCTAGTCAACCGTGGTATAGGCAGGAAGTCCACACAGACTCTAGCCTCGACACTTGCCCAGTACAGACGTGCCTTGTTCAATCATCTACAATACCCTAGTGGTATCTGGTAATTAGTGACACGTTAACTTAGGCCTAGGAAGGGATCCTGGTGTTAAGGAATCTCCTATTTGGTAGGAAATAACCAGTTGGCTGTGATTGCTGTGTATATGCATATTGTAATGTCTGAGTTTAATATTGTTAAGGTTAAGTAGTATTCATTTGATTTAACTCCTTAACGGTATATTTTCACCCTTCCGGCATCACTCTTATTTTAATATACAATCACTTATTCCCTTAAATTCCATGGTTGCTAGACAATACTCCTTTAAGAACATAGATTGAATTATTTAACTATCTTCCTATTTGTGACTCGCTTACTCCAACTTATTCTTATTTATTCAAGTACATTCAGTTGAGTCGGTTTTTGTGGGGATAATTATTGCCGTGTTTCCTGTTTGTTCCTTTATTTGATGATAACTTGGGGTAGGTTTCACTCCCCAGGTATAAAGCATATTGGGATCACGACAATATATATATATATATATATATATATATATATATATATATATATATATATATATATATATATATATATATATATAGGCGAAGAAATATGAGACAATGATGTGAGGTTTACATAAAAATTAACAAAGATATTCAAAGGGAGTGCAGACAGGCCAACAAAGGTGAACTAGAAAGAAAGTACAAGGAGATTGAAGATGATGACAGAAGGCATATTTAAGGGGAAATGTACAGATAGATTAAATAAATGAACCAGAAAAAGGAAATAAATGGGGTGGGACTATCAAAGGCAAAGACAAAAAGATCCTGTTTAGAACAGAAGTAAAAGAGAGATGGACAGAATATAGGGTGAAGATAAGAAAGGAAAAGGAAATATAGATCAAAATGGTAATTTTGGAAGCTGAAGTTGAGGAGCTGTGAGCAAAAAAAAAAAATAAAAAAAAAAAAAATATATATATATATATATATATATATTGTATATATATATATATATATATATATATATATATATATATATATATATATATATATATATATTTATTTATATATATATAAAGCTTGTGGGTTTGATCAGCTTGCAACAAAATTTATAAAACAAATGGGCAAGAATAGGATAAAATGTTTGACTAAACTATGTAATTCTATGTACATCGAAGGAGACCTTCCCAGTGATTTAAAAAAATCTATATTTGTATTATTACCTAAAAAGCAAGAGACCAGAGTTTTAATCACCCTCCTTCCCTCTTCGACGAAGAACCCGTACATAGGAGTCGTTCCTTCAAGCGGTAGTTTTAATCACCCGAACCTCTTCCCTTCCGTGCTGGACTATCGAGGATTGGGTCACTAAGACTGCCCACCTTCGCTGGTTGGGTGCCGGAGGTGACAAACACTGGCCCCAAATTCAGGACTGTACACAGACGACCATCAGCTTGGACTTTTTAGTACCATTATTTGGCGAAGAAAAAATATTTTCAAGACAAAAACTCGCTTACAAAACTGTTAAATAGTTTAATTATTTATCTTAAATGTGTTTACTTCATTAACGCATGACGCATAAGGTTTAGTGACGATGTCCTACCGGTGAAATTTGGTTCTATCCAGAAAATGGCCCGTTTATATTTTCCAGACGAAAACTCACAAAATTGCTTACCTGATTAGAGAAGTTATAAGTGATAATGAAAGACCAAAAGTTAATGGTAATGTAATATCAAATATACGCTATGCAGATGATACTGCTCTTATGACAGATAGTGAGGAGGCATTAAAAAAATCATTAGCAGATTAGTAGAGAAAGGTGAAAAATGGGATTTAAGAAATAATGTCATAAAGACGAAAGTGATGATTGTTTCCAAAATGGAGTTAATTCTAAAATAAAAATTAAGGTAGGCAACAGGAAAATTGTATGCATTTGGGAAGTAAATAAAAGCTGTGATGGCAGATATATGGAAGAAATTAAAACACGAATAGGGCATGCAAATATAGCATTTAATAATCTAAAAGACCTCATTTTATAAAAAGAAACATTAACTTAAATGTGAGAAAAAGGCTGCTGCAAGGACTGTTGTATGAGTCAGATGCATGAACACTTGCAGCAGACACCAGAAAGAGGTTGGAGGCCTTTGAAAATTTCAAAGCCCTCCATTTAATGTGGTGTTATAGGCGAATGCTAAGAATAAGCTACACTGACAGGAAAACAAATGAAAATGTACTTAAATTAGCAAAAGCTTCAAGAGAAATACTAGAAATAGACAGAACAATAAAAATGAGATACTTTGGTCATAGACAGTAATTAGGGATGAGGAGATAATAACAGACATATTAATGGACAAAGTTGAGGGTAGGAAGGCCAGCGGAAGGCAGAGACTGGGATGGATGAATAAAATTAAAATTCGATCCCCAAAGAGATACAAACCCTTGTAGGATTGAAAAAAAAGGCAGAGAACATTTAGATTGAAGGGCTGTTGTCGCCAACGGAAATCTCTTTGATTTATTGAATGTTTCCTGATTCGGTCAAGAAAGGACAAAGTTCATCAAGGTAGTTGTAACCTTGGGCTAAGTTTTCTGTAATTATTGACACGTCTACTGAAAGACTTAGATGCTATCCCAACAGTGAACCTCTTAGTATTTGCTGCTTTTTATTCGTATTTATTTTTTAGAGGCGGGTCACAGTTTTGTGAAACAATAATAGAATTTAGTTAATAAATGCAAAAGCGGGTTTTCTTATGAATATTGTAAGAACGAATCATGTAGTTAAAATTGTATTATATTTGAAACGAAATATTATGAAATTACAAAGACATTCGGGAATAATTTAAGGAGTTAAATTTGGACGTCAAAATGGAAAGATATACATTAATCGTGTTAAACTGAAATGACTATTGAAAATGTATGAATTTAAATAATATTCATACTCACCACATTTATGCCATGTCCTTACTGAATATTCATCCAAACATTTTCCATATTCACCGCCTAGATGGAAGATAACTTAAAGCAGGAAACATCCACAAAGGAAAATGCTGAGCTCCTTCTAAACTATATGTTTAAATAAACCTTTCTTGTTGAGAGTCGTAGATTATTTTGCTTTTTTCTAAATGCGATCGGATGCTATTTGCTATAATTGATTCAAGAAATTTCCCCACTACTGACTTCAAACTGATCGGCCAGTAAGACGCTGATGCTCTGTCTCCCTTTTTGAATATGGGGACAACATTTGCCTGTTTCCACAAGTCTGGCACAACTCCCGGTCTAATGATTTTGTAAATATATTTACGAGGGGTCCGCTAATTTGTTCCCTACACTCTTTCAAGAACCGAGGGAAAATTTTATCCGGCCCTGGGGATTTTGCCTTCTTTAGTTTATTTATCCTCTTAAGAATATCCTCTTTTCTGATAGTGATATTCTTTAATTTCTCTTCTTCCTTTCTCCTAAATATCAGTTCCACCTCTGGAATTTCCTTGCGAATTTCTTCTGTGAAAACTGATAAGAAGTAGCTGTTCAATGCTTTGCTTATTTCTTCACTGCCATTGATAACTTCCCCCCTCCCTGACATTAAAGGCCCAATTTTGTCCTTGACCTTTGTTCTATATATCTGGAAAAATCCCTTGGGATTCGCCTTGGATTCTCTTGCTATTCTGATTTCATAGTCTGTCTTTGCTTTCCTTACATTTTTCTTAACATTCCTAGATAGTTCATTATATTTATTTCTGAGCTGCTCCTCCCCTCCCTTTAATTTCTTATAAATTCCTTTCTTTATCCCTATGTCATGTTTAAGTTTTTTGGTCATCCACCTTGGCTCATTCTTATTTGACCTAATTTTTCTGTATGGTATATTTTGTTCTTGTGCTTTATGTAGTATACTAGTGAATATATTATAGTCATGATCAATTGTTATGACATCTGTGACCTCTTCCCTTCCTACTGGGGACTGACCTGACTGTTCCCAGGTGACCTCACCTAGGTACCTTCTTAACCCCTGATAATCCGCCAACCGAAAGTTTGGGACTCTGACCATAATGTCAATGTTTTTCGTTTCCCAATTTAGGGTGAACCTGATTTCTCTGTGATCACTGTTACCTAGTCCTTCCCCGACTGTGATATCTCTGATAATATTTTCTTTATTTGTTAATACTAGGTCTAATATATTGTCACCTCTTGTAGGTTCTGAAATTAGTTGTTTCAAAAAATTGTCCTGTACTGCGTCTAGGAAGTCTTCTGATACATAGTCACCTACAATGTTGTCCCAGTCAATATTTCTGAAGTTGCTGGCCTACTCATTTCCTGCCATATGGGCTGAGCTGCTTCTTTCCCAAGACTTGGGGGCCTGTAACTCACTCCAATAATTAGTTTTTCTCTTCCTTCCGTGATTTCTACCTTTACAGACCCGGTATCTATTTCACCCTTTATTGAATTATTAATACAACACTTTAATGTATCCTTGACGAAGAGTGCGACCCCTCCCCCCTTCCTACCTTCCCTGTCCTTGTGAAAAAGGTTGTACCCTTCTATGTGGTACTCTGATAAAAAAATTTTGCTTGCCAGATTCATCCAAGTTTCGGTGATTGCTATGACGTCTACATTCTCGGTACATACAACCGCTCTCAACAAGTCTATTTTATTTCTAACGCTCCTACTGTTTGTATGGTATACATTTAAACCTACACTTCCCTGGTCCTGTTTTACCCCTTGTCCTGAGCAACTAATTTTACTTCCCAGGACCTGCTTGTTATTTGACTCCCACTTTCCCCGACCTCTCTCTACTGGCGAACCACCCCCCCCCCCCTTTCGGAGTGACAATTTCACGCTCCAGGGATGCAGACAACGTCTTTACCCAGGCACGAGACAAGTGTACTCCGTCTCGACTGTACAGTAGTCGTTGCCATAGAATCGTTGCCAGTTATAAATGAATGCCCAACCATTGTTTGCACAATGTTTTTCCAGTGGGCAATTTATAGCAATTGCCCTGGACAGCCATTCGCGACCAACTCCTTTTCTAGGCAAGACACCACATACTATGAGGATCCCTCCCCTATCTCTTAATCTTCCCCAGCACCTTCCTATACCTCTTGAAAAGTTCCTCACTCCTAACCTGTCCTATGTCGTTTCCTCCCACACTAAGACACACTACTGGATTGGTACCCTTCCCTGACAAAACCCTATCTATCCTCTCAGCTACATGCCCTATCCCAGCCCCAGGAAAGCACACCCTAGTCCTACGTTTCCTATCTTTTGCACAAAAAGTCCTATCTAAAAACCTCACCTGGCTGTCCCCAACTACCACGACCTTACCACTGGGCAGGGTTTGTACAACTGCCCTTTCCTCTCCTTGCACCACACCATCCTGCCTCTTCTCTTCCTCGTCCTTCCTCTTCTCTTCCCCGCCAGCTTCCCCCAACACCTGGTAGGGGTGACTGCACTCCAGACCCTGGTCAGCTTTCCTGAGTCTGACCCTAGTCCCCTTGGAGACAACCACTCTCCACGCCTGCTCCTCCTTCACAGGTGTCCTGCTAGGCAAGACACCTACCTGAAGGAGTTCAGTCCTGAGGGCTTCGTTTTCCCCCTTTAGAGCATCCATCTCACTCCTCAACTGCTCCAGCTGACTTAACAGAGTGGCCAGGAGGTCGTCCTTACTCACACTCCGCTCCTCTTCCCCCAAACCTCAACGATTCAAGGCGGCCATTTTCTATGGTCACTAATGCGAGCACTTGGGGTCACGTCCTTCTCCAAGTTAGGCCAGATAGCCAGATATATCTAAACCCATACACCAGCAATCTAACACCCATACCTATAAAACAGACAAACTGAATACGATGAGTAACATCAGCATGGAGACAGCAATAGCACAAAAAGGACTCACAGGTATAACAGGCTCAGAAGAGCAACATCAGAAACCAAAACACACTTATTCAGAGCACTAATATGTCCCATGTTACCATATGCACCCAACGCACTCCAGTTCGCATAAGAATATAAGACCATAAGAATGGAGGAAACTGCAGGGGGCCTATTGGCCCATACTAACAAGTCCCCGTTTACACCCAATCCCCATCGCTCATATATCTGTTCAATCTATATTTGAAGCTATCCAGGTTCTTTGAGTTGATGATGATGTTTGGTAACTTGTTTCACTCTTCCACTACTCTATTTCCAAACCAATGTTTATCTATCTCGCGCCTAAAACTAAATTTGTCAAATTTAAAACCATTGCCACAACTTCGTTCTTGGTTGGATAATTTAAGTACCTTTGTTTAATCCTGACTTCCATTTGTACACTGAAATCATATCGCCTCTCTCTCTAAGTCTCTCGAGGTAGTGCAAATTCAGATGCTTTAACTGTCTCTATATTCAAGGTTCCTAATACCCGGGATTAATCTTGTTATCCTTCTCTATGTGCTTTCTTGTGAGGTTTCACAAGTGCAAGATACAGTTTTAGGAAAACCTCGCTCTTCTTGTAACTGAAACTCCTTTGTATAAACCCAAGTACTTTGTTAACCTTGCTTCGAGCAAATTCGCATTGTTGTCTTGGTTTAGGATTCCTACTTATCATTAGCCCTAAATCATTATCTCGGTCGAATTTCTCTATAACAACGTTGTTCATATATCTTTTTTTCTGTTTACATCTCCTAGGTTAAGTACTTTATATTTGTCCACATTAAATTTCAGACCATTCGAAATTTTGTTTAGATTTTCCTGTAGTTTTGCGGAGTCCTCGTCAGATTTAATTACACGCCCTCTTATAGAGTCCTCAACAAATTTACTTATGTTGCTGTCCACGCCTATATCTATGTCGTTTATGTGTATAATAAATAGTAATGGTCCAAGTACTGAGCCTTGGGGTACTCCACTAGCGATGTTACCTTAACCGGATTTAGTGTCATTATTGCTGACTCGGTTTCCTGTCCTGTAACCACACCTAATCCAGTTTAGAACATCTCCAATTCCATGTGCCTTCAATTTATGTATTAGGCATTTTCCGGGAACCCTGTCGAAGGCTTTGCTAAAGTCGAGGTAAACTGCATCATAATCGTGTCCGTCAAGAAACATCAAGAAATTACAAGTCATTCAGAGTAAAGCACAGAGGTTTATACACAGCACATACATCATGCATCACACTAATGAACACCTATATGAATATAGCAACATTCCTCCTCTTAACATCTACTTCGAGACTATTAGGTGACAAACAGATAGAAAAGCTCTTAATCACACACCCACAATGGCAGGAATATTTTGAAGACATCATACTTCAGTGTAGATACAGAAACAGAAACCCATCCATACCAAACAGACCCAATACACCATACCCACCCCTTTTATACTAAAACACGCAATGAACAACAATAACACTCCTATATATGTGCCTGGGCGGCCTGAGAACAAGTCCAGGTACACCATATCAAGCCGCTCTGAGTTCAGGTATTCTCCTCTCACCACTCAAACACTGAGGTTTATCCGGGATTCAATTATTCCTTAGCAAATCAGAAAACAATTCCCCAGTTTCGTCTCAAAAAAATCTGCGACAATACCTTAAATCTTCCATGCAATGAATACTGTGACATTTTAAGATCATATTTTGAAAACTCTTCCATCTTTGGCATAAGCTCAAAGACTGTACCTTCACCTGTCACCAAACAAATCTTACTTACTTCTCTTTTCCGCTGGGTTCGAACTGCAGCAGTATAAGTTTTGACGCGTTGGTAGCAATACAGGGAGTCTTAACTACAATCCTTTAACAATCAGGCACGCTATGTTAAGCCACGGCACCTATTTCTACTCCTACTACTCACTTCCATCCACTGAACATTTTTCACCCCTGTCACTTGTGCGGTCGTGTATTTACAAATTTTTAATGTAATGGGTCCAGTTAGCTTCCAGTCTAGTATCTAAATTGTATATGGTACGAAGCTTACAGGAGTCGCCAGATTGGTCACGACCTTTTCAGATGAGAAACGGGTATGTAAAACCACACCTTATAGCCTACTCTGAATTTACCAACACTTGTTAGTAATATGCCCAGGGGTCTTCCACAGGCTATATGTCATGGAGAGTAAGTTTCTCATTCTCTGAGAAAAAGTTCGGGATTAACTAGTTCTGAAATGTCAGAAGCAATGGCAAGCTAGCGCAACCATTAATGTTGTTAGACTAAGAGTTCGACTGTTATCTTATTTTCATGTTAAGCAGAAGAAATACATAAATAAAATAATAGTTAATGTATAAAAAAATATGGACTGTCAATGCACCTCATAAGTTCTTTTGAAATAATACGTTTCGTTCAAAGTTTCAGGGGCGTTATGCAAGGTCCTCGTGTTATCACTGTAGATAAATAAGGAAACTTATAGCTAATTAACTGGTCACGTCAGAGCGTAACCTTGGTTCAAGTTACAAAAGGCTATCCTCTTATCAATGCACTTTCAGGTGCCGAGTTAACTTTCGGGTCAGACCTAGATCCACAGTTCGGATATGAAATGCTGCCCAGAAAAAAATCACCAAACTAATAATACGGAAACAGCTGTAACACCTTGCTATTTGTTGATATATGATTAATTTAAGTAATAATTTATAATCATCTTTACAAATAAGTTCAAAATTTACAGTTTTTTCTTGTGTATGGAGCGGAGGCGTTAATGTCTAAGAAACCTTCGTTTTACACCGCTCGCATGAACAGTTGGGGCTAACGAGGAGACGTAATTCATGTTCAGGGCAAAATCGGAAAAAAGTGGTAGTGGTGGTGATGGTGAAAGAGGCATGTTTGAGGTGATAGTGGTGGTGGTAGAGACTGGTTGATAGTAGTGGTAATGATGGTGGTGGTAATGATGATCGTGGTAATAGTGGTGGTAGTGATGATAGTGATGGTAGTGATGGTGGTGATATATGTAGTGATGCTCGATGGTGCAATATGTAGTGATGATGGATGATGCTATATGTAAAACTTCCCATTTGCTCTAAACACATTGACGGTAATGCATAACTTTCTTTTTTGGGCTTTGTCACTTTCACTAAGAAGTTGATATACAAAACCACGATTGATATGCCACTTATCAACACAAACACTGTTTTGCATAAGTATTTTACACTGACCACTGTGCTTAAAAGCCAATTTTACACTATCACTTGAACTCTTGATAAGGGAGTCCAGCAGCACTTTATCCAACTCAGAGAATGCTTGATTGTACCTGTGAAAGACCTACTTTCATTTCTTAAAGATAAATTACAACTGTTAGATTTAACTATTGAACATGATACCTTTCTCGAATTGATAGAGTTATGCGTAACTGACAATGTGTTTAGAGCAAATGGGAAGTTTACAAGCAAATATTTGGCATGAGCGTGGGTAACTGTCTTTCTGCTCCTCTAGCCTGTGTTTATATGGAGTTTTTTTAGGCTAGATTACTACCCAATATAGGGGACTTTATTCATCCATTATGTAGATGATGTTCTTTGTCTTTGGCCTAGAAACAGGGACCCATTGGAAATTTTAGACAAGCTTAATGATCTTGTCCCAAGTATCATATTCAAAATTGAAAGAGAAATAAATGGATCCCTTCCATTCCTTGATATGCTTATCATTAGAAATGGCCAAAAACTACAAATTTAGGTGTACAGAAAGCCTACACAGGTAGACAGTTTCATACATTTTTTATCGAGTCACCTGGAGTCTACCAAAATGTCAATTTTTTCTGCTATGTTTTTGAGATGTTTGCGTATTTGTGATGCTGAATTTATTGATGAAGGATTGAAAAACATTCGTTCCATTGCACAAAAACTTGGGTACCGTTCAGTGTTTGTTGATCATTGTTTTGAAAAGGCAAAACAATCCTTTCATTCAACTCAAACCAAGCAAATTCCTACACTTAAGAATATTTTGACTCTGCCTTATCGCAATGAATTTGTCCCGTTAGTTCGGTCTCTTAAATTACTATATATTAAAGTTGTTTTCAAGTGTGACTCAACCTTTACCAATATTTTAATAAAAAAAATAGCTCAACTTTGAATGTAAATGGAAGTGTTTATTGTATTCCATGTAGCAAATGTAATGGTAATTATGTAGGACAGACAGGAAAAACATTGCAGCTCAGAATCAAACAACATAAGTACAATATCAGAACAGAATCTGAAAGCAGTGCCCTGTTCGTTCATGTTAGGAATAATAATCATCCCATTGCTTGGGAAAAAAGCTAAGAAGTATTCAAATCATCTTGCGTCACAGAAAGACTAATGGTTGAAGCTAGTTTGATTAAGGAATTAAAATCAATAAACCTTAGTGATGGTCAGTACAAAACTGATAATATGTTACATAAATGTAGGATAGTTATTTAGTGGGTCCCTTATTTTTGACCTGACCTGACCTGTCCTGACTAGTCACGTCGCCCCCCTTTCTCTTAAGCTCCTTTACGTGTGTGTTGGTGTTGGGATTAGTGGATGACATCATTATGACCTGACCTCATGTTTAATAAGTTCACCCTGTATATTTAAGCCCCTCTCTGTCCATGTAATCCAGTTGCCTCTGAAGATGTCTTGAATAAAGACGAAAGCTAAGGTACTCCGTTGTTTCCATTTTCCCGTGTGATTTTATCAAGATATATATATATATATGCTGATAACCACAAGGAAAGAAGAAAACACGAAGTTCCCAAGCGCTTGGGAACTTCGTGTTTTCTTCTTTCCTTGTGATTATCAGCACACACCTGGATCACGCGCAACTACAGTGATTTACTTGCATATATATATATATATATATATATATATATATATATATATATATATATATATATATATATATATATATATATATATATATATATATTGATGCCACATACCACGTATAAGAAAAAAGTTAAATTGGCATTCTGATCGATTGTGCCACGGTACATTTCGACTAGCCCTGGAGCCAATGCCTTTTTCACCATAAGCAACAAAAACAAGCCGGCCTTACCTTGTTAAGTAATCCTCGTTATTGTTTTTATTTGTTCAGGACGCACTTCTCCTAAAGTTTTGACTAACTTATTGTCACAAGAAGCTGGCGAGGCACGTTTGCACTAGGTATAGCAGATACAAACACGCATTACTGACTTCAACAGGCCCGGAATACTGAGGGCTGAACTTCTCGACTGAATCTCATACGTCGTACCGTAGGTCACTACTGGTTGCTGAGGACACCTGTGCGTTCGTTTTCCGTTGGTCGTTGCCAACGCCTATGATTTATAGTAATCATAAGAAACTGTGAAGCACTGTTTTGATGTAGATTTTAATTTCTCGCAGTAAACTTTATTAATACTTATTATTACTGAAGTGCACCTCTACAAACCAAATCTGTGAAGAACTATATAAATAAAAATAATAAACAATAGTGACAACGTTTGGCAAAAGCTAATTAAAGTTGCCAAACGCTGCTAGAAACATCAGTCAGAACCAATTAAAGCGTGTTAAAATTGTATTAGTTGCCATATATTTGTTAATTATTTAGATTTTCTTAAAGTTTACATACCAGGTAATGAATTATCTATACTTCTTGATATATAGATCGGTGATACGGAGCTGGAATAATGGAGTTCACGGAACATGGGAAACTATTTACCTGTACAATGTTAACCTTGTATATCTATATGATTCATACAGTGAAAATATTATTATCCCAAAGGATAGTTATCCACTTTAATTTGTGATTATGCCGGTATATGGTGTATTAAATTAAGCTGTTACATTCTTTGCCGTGCGTATGAGGCCATTTGAAAAAGTAGTTTTATCTAACTGTTCTATGTGGAGGTGCTGAGGATGTACACGTGTGTGGAGGTGCTGAGGGTGTACACATGTGTGAAGGTACTGAGGGTGTACATATATGATGGTAATTTTATTAACGCTAAACCAGTAATGTATACGAGTATATCTTAATATGTATGTGTTGATGACTGGTGTAGTTGAGGACCTTGGGTTTTATAACTCAGTAATACATCTTATGCTTGTTATATGTAATATTGCTTGTGACAAAGACGGTGCTTGTGTTTATAAAACAATACACTAATTAACTAGGCTATTTTACAGTATGTGACTACATTAGAATCCAAGGTCTTATTTCATAATTGTACTACACATGTTTTGCATCATCATACTATTCCCTTGTCATTACATCAACATACTGTGGTACTGGTCTACTTCATGTCTGAAGATTACGTCATGGTATTGTTGATATTCACCTTTGTGACACAGTTCTCAGTCCAATCACTGTGTCATGAAAACACGTTGTGGCAACGCACCTGGTGTTTTCCTCCAGTTCCAAGGTTACTACACGCGTCACTGCGTTCCTCTTAGTTGAATTGTGTGTCAATACACTTCCTCAGAGTTACAGTATAAGACTTTATGAGTAAGTGCACTTCATAGTTTAGCATGTAGTATTATAGTTTTCAATGTTATAGAAGCGTTACTAAACTGCTTCATAAATATACCCTGTGTTCCCAGACTTCCTCACAGTTATTAAAGCGATAATTACTGCGTTAGAATATGTCACAGTTGTAGCACACTAATATTCTGCCTGGTACTTATAGTGTACGTTACAAGTTACATATTTATAGTATGCGTTTGCCACATAGTCCGTTAAGAGCAGTGTGGATTTTTTTTAAGGGAATTAGCCCATCCGGGCACAGGCCAAACGACCCACAACGGAGCCTCGGGGGCGAGAAAAAAAAGAACGGAAAGAAACTGTAAAAAAAAAAAAAAGGTTATACTGTATTAATCTACACAACGAAGATGACGGAAAACCAGCTTCTTAAAGTGAGACATTGTAAGAGCATGGAAATACAGAAGAAGGCAGAGCATTCCACAGTTTAGAACAAAAGAACATAAGAAAATAAGGAGTCTGCAATAGGCCGGTTGACGTGTACATGGCAGCTCCTGTCGAGAGTTACTACCACTTTCTATCATCCATGAATCTATCCAGCCTCCTTTTGAAACTTTCCAGAGTTCCCGCACTTACTACATAGTTGCTATGCTTGTTCCACTCGTCCACCACCCTATTTGTGAACCAGTTTCTTCCTATCTCCCTCCTAAACCTAAACTTATCCAACTTGAATCCGTTGCTCCGAGTCCTATCCTGCTCGGATATTATAAGAACTTTATCTATATCCCCTTTATTGATTCCTTTCAACCACTTAAATACTTCTATCATACCTCCCATCACTCCTCGTCTTTCTAGGGAATGCAAATTAAGTTTCTTTAACCTATCCTGATATGGAAGGTTTCTAAGTCACGGAATCATTTTTGTCATTCTTCGCTGCACCGACTCTAGTGAATTTATATCCATTCTATAATAGGGGCACCAGAACTGAACCGCATAATCGAGGTGCGGCCTGACTAGCGCAAGATATAGTTGCAATAAGACCTCTGCACTCTTGTTACTTACACTTCTAGATATAAAACCCAATACTCTGTTTGCCTTATTTCGAACATTAACGCACTGTTTTCTAGGCCGTAGGTCCGGGCTTACAAGTACCCCTAGGTCTCTTTCACAAGTTGACTTCTCTAGGTTGATGTTAAGGCTGTATACATTATAAGTATTTGTCCTTCCAATATTAAGTACGCTGCACTTGCTGGTGTTGAATTTCATTTGCCATTTTTCAGACCACCCTTGCAGTTTATTTAGATTCTCCTGTAATGCATTTGCATCCTGCCCTGAATTAATTTGCCGCCCTATTTTGGTGTCATCTGCAAGCATGCTTATGTCACTGCTGATCCCAGTATCTAGATCGTTTATGTAGATTATGAACAGGAGTGGGCCTAGTACTGACCCATGGGGAACCCCACTGGTTACACGGCCCCACTCAGATTTAACACCATCTACGCTGACCCTCTGCGTTCTATCGGTGAGCTATGATTTTATCCAATTTAGAACTTTCCCCTCGATACCATGAGCCTTAATTTTTCTCAGAAGCCTCTGATGCGGTACTCTGTCAAATGCTTTGCTAAAGTCTAAGTAAATAACATCGTAATTTTCGTCATTATCTACTACCTCGAAGACTTTCCTAAAAAACGTTAGCAGATTTGTTAGACAAGATTTTCCCTTTGTAAACCCATGTTGAGAGTCGTAGATTAATTTGCTTTTCTCTAGATGTGATCGGATGCTATCTGCTATAATTGATTCAAGAAATTTCCCCACTACTGACGTCAAACTGATCGGCCGGTAAATTGACGCTGATGCTTTGCCTCCCTTTTTGAGTATGGGTACTACAGTTGCCTGTTTCCACAAGTCTGGCACAACTCGAGTGTCTAGTGATTTTGTAAATAAGTTTATGAGGGGTCCGCTAATCTGTTCCCTACACTCTTTCAAGACCCGAGGGAAAATTTCATCCGGCCCTGGGGATTTTGTGTTCTTTAGTTTATTTATCTTCTTAAGAACATCCTCTTTTCTGATAGTGATATTCTTTAATTTCTCTTCTTCCTTTCCCTTAAAGATCAGTTCCTCCTCTGGAATTTCATTGCAAATTTCTTCTGTGAAAACTGATAAGAAGTAGCTGTTCAATGCTTTGCCTATTTCCTCACTACCATTTATCACTTCTCCCCTCCCTGACTTTAAAGGCCCAACTTTGTCCTTGACCTTTGTCCTATATACCTGGAAAAGTCCCTTGGGATTCGCCTTGGATTCTCTTGCTATTTTGATTTCATTGTCTCTCTTTGCTTTCCTTACATTTTTCTTAAGATTTTTAGATAGTTCATTATACCTATTTCTGAGCTGCTCCTCCCCTCCCTTTAATTTCTTATATATTCCTTTCTTTATTCCTATGTCATGTTTAAGTTTTCTGGTCATCCACCTTGGCTCATTCTTATTTGACCTAATTTTTCTGTATGGTATATTTTGTTCTTGTGCTTTATGTAGTATACTAGTGAATATATTATAGTAATGATCAATTGTTGTGTCATCTATGACCTCACCCCTTCCTACTGGGGGCTGACGTGCCTGTTCTCAGGTGACCTCACCTAGGTACCTTCTTAACCCCTGATAATCCGCCAACCGAAAGTTTGGGACTCTGACCATATTGTCATTGTTTTTCGTTTCCCAATTTAGGGTGAACCTGATTTCTCTGTGATCACTGTTACCTAGTTCTTCCCCTACTGTGATATCTCTGATAATATTTTCTTTGTTTGTTAATACTAGGTCTAATATATTGTCACCTCTAGTAGGTTCTGTAATTAGTTGTTTAAAAAAATTGTCCTGTACTGTGTCTAGGAAGTCTCCAGATTCATAGTCACCTACAATGTTGTCCCAGTCAATATTTCTGAAATTTTTGCTCGCCAGATTCATCCAAGTTTCGGTGATTGCTATGACGCCTACATTCTCGGCACATACAACCGCTCTCAGCAAGTTGAGGCCCCAGTAGCTTGATGATGATCAGGTCGGCCCTGGGGTCCACAACCTTCCCGACCAGTGGGACCTATATGAGAAGGTCCCGCTTCAGTATTAATATCAACTGACATAGCTGAATAAAATAGAATGAATAAAACAGATCAAGAATGAGTACGGTTTAATTTGTGGTGTTGTCAATAGTAAGAGAGACAGTTGAGACCCTGCAATTGTGTGTAAATGAGGCAGAAAGATAGTTCAGCAACCTGGGACTAAGTCACAATTTTCGTGATGACATGTGGCAGCAGGGTCTATCATTAGACAACACATTATGCTTCCAATATCTTCCCAGGCGGTAGTACCTCCTTGTTTGGTAGCTGCCTAATACCTACTACAGTGTATTATTACAAAGAAGCACAGAGGTCCACTCTACTTTCGACCGCCTTGACTTACATTCATCACAACGGGTATGCACACTACACTGTCATGGATATGTACTAAGCACTGTTACAATACCTCAACTATGCTGCTTCACTGCTTTAGTATGCCATAGTTGTAGTATGCGTTAATTCACTGCCCCATAGTTGTAGTATGCGTTAATACGCTGCCCCATAGCTGTAGTCTGCATTAATACACTGCCCTATAGTTGCAGTATGAATTAATACACTGCCGTATACTTGTAGTACGTAATAATTAACTGCCCTACAATTGTAGTATGTATTAATACACCGCCACGTAATTGAATTATGCATTAATACATTGCCCTACAGTTGTAGCATGCATAAATGCACCGCCCCATAGTTACAGTATGCATTAATACATTGTCCTACAGTTGTAAAATACATTAATATACTATCCTATAGTTGTTGTATGTATATTATGTATGCTGTATGTATATTATGTATGCTGTATGTATATTATGTATGTGCTCCATTTATATACACTATTTATTCAGCCTAGCTAGCAGCGTGTGGCAATGTATTTACCATGTCCCACATGCTTAATTAATGTGCCTGGCGACATATGGAAGCTGCTAATGTATCACTTACCACATGTCGCCCGAGAGGCTAGTTGACCCCCATACAGAGTAAGGAGCGCCACCAGGAGTTTCCAATACGGGAGCAGGGTGTTGTGAAGGTCGAAGCGGTTGCTAGGGAATCCATTCCTCACACACTCGACGAGTCGGACGTAGGAAGGGTCATCTCGGGCCGCTGTTCGAAGGTCCTCCATTGCCTTGTCATCATCTGGTGACAGGTCCGAACGAAGGGCTTGGACGGCGTGTAGAGTGACCACAGTCCTGACGGAAAGAGCGAGGTCAGCTTCGAGCACATGGTCTTCTGGAGTAGCGCGGCTGACAGGAGAGCGGGATAAGGCATCAGGGATGCAGAGCTCCTTACCAGCACGCCACACTGCTATGTAGATGTACGCCGAGAGCTTCTCTTTCAGACGCTGGAGGCGAGGGTTCTCAACGGCGTCCAGCGTGTAGTGGTTGAGGATCGGGACAAGCGGGCGATGGTCGGTCACTAGGTGAAAGTGTTGCAGGCCTATGAGGTAAGACCTGCACTTGGACATCGTCCAAACCACAGCCAACAGCTCCAACTCAATAGTGGCGTAGCGTGTCTCGGTGTCACAGAGGAAACGCGAGCCACACTGGACGAGCCGGAACTGCCCTCCACCGTGATCCTGCAATAGGGCGTATCCCACGCCGTGCAAGCAGAACCGTCGGCAAGGCTGAGTCAAACGTGGCGAGGACAGGTGGACTAGACAGGGCCTGTTTCACTTGCTGGAAGGCCTTGTCGTGGTCGGGGGTCCACAGGAATGTCCTCTTGGGGCTCATCAGGGGGCGAAGTGGTTGGGCAGCGGCGGAGATGTCCGGCGAAAACTCTGCTAACTGGTTGACGAGACCGATGTAGGACCTCAAGTCGGTGAGGTTAGCAGGAGTGGGAAAATCCGTGATGGCGCGGACCTTTTCCGGGTCAGCTGCGATACCATTCCCTGAGAGGGTGTACCCACAAAAGTCAACTGAAGAGCTGGCCAGAACAAACTTGTCGGCATTTAGGGTGATGCCGTGCTTCCGGCACCTGTTGAGTACCTCATAGATACGGCAGAGGTGATCCATGTAATCCTCATCGTACACGAGTATGTCGTCGACCACTTTTACGCAGTTTACCAGACCTTGTAGAGCCATATCACCTCGAAGGCAGAAAGCATCTCCTGTAGCGGCGAATCCCATGGGGCCACGGCAATAACTGTAACGTCCATGAGGGGTGATGAAAGTTGTAAGTGGTCGGTCTTCTTCGGCAAGCTCTATCTGCCAGTATCCACACAGGGTGTCCATCGTCGTGAAGAAGCGCGCCTTCGGGTTCACACTGCGTATAGCTGCAAAGGGCGTGGGAGAAGGGTGCCCAGGACGAGACACCTGGCTGTTGAGCTTGGAGAGGTCAGTGGTGATCCGAACACCACCTTTGGGTTTTGCGACGACTACCATAGGGTGACACCATGGAGACGGGTCATCGCCGGCTGGTGCAATAATTTCTTGGGCGACCATGGAGTCCAGCTCGTTTTTGACCGCCTCGCGGAAGGCCAGGGGGGCCCAGTCGAGGGGTGTAGATAGCGAAGGGCTTCGCGTTGTCCCTCAGGTGGATCCTCATCGGGGGGTCTACCATCTTCTTGAGAGGCTTGGATTCCAGAGCGGACTTGGTCACCTGAACGTCGCTGAATTCCTTCAGGAAGTACTTCCGAGCATCCGAAGGAGAGGTGTCACTGGCAAGAGGTAGGGGTAGGGCGGCAGCAGGGTAGTTGCTGCTCCCTTCGTGCACCCTGTTGGCGGGTTTTACCTCGAGAATAGGTTTGGGGAAGCCCTGGGAAATGTTGGCCAACTCTTGAAAATGTCTGTAGGACAGCAAAGGAATCGGGACACCGTTATGCACATCAATCCAGGCTTGACACGACCTGTTGCCAAAGGTGACTTGTGCTTGGAGTGAACCTAGGGCTGGGGCCATCTGTGAACCATCTGCCGTGAAGCGGAGATCCTTGGGAGGCGGTCCTAGATCACTTGGAGAGAGCCCCAAGCATTGCAAATGCTGGGGACCGATGACTGTAGCATCAGCGCCGGTGTTGGGCAACATCTGAAGACGGGATGACACACTGCCGTAGGTCACGATGACGCTGATGTGCCTGGGAACTTTGGTCCTGGGACGCGAGGGGGAGCACACATTCCTAATATGGCTCGAGCGTTGTCCAGGGTCGTCATGCTTCTGATTGGAAGACTGTGGGCGGCCCTCACTGGTGGAAGGGCGCTGAAGCTTCCGCCGACGCTGTCCCTTGGGTTTGTTGGAAGGGCAACACTTGTCGTAGTGGCCCAGACGACCGCACACATTGCACTGGACGCATTTAGCTGGGCACCGTACTGTAAGTGACCAGTGGCCCTTACGGTCACAACTGTTGCAGGTAGACTCAGCAGCTGGACACACCTGTGTTCCGTGCTGCTTACCACAGTTGTTACAAAAGGAACCGGGCGTGGGAATAGTGGGCGAAGGCTTTGGAGTAGACTTCTTGTCCTTCTTGCACCGGGACACAGCGCGTACAGCTGTAGGGGGAGCTCGGATGGCAGAGGTGGCACACCTAGCAGCCTCACAGGAGCGACATATCGTCAACACATCCTTAAGAGAAGAGGAAGAGTCGAGGGAGGTGAGGCGTTGGACAAGTTCCTCGTCCTTAATACCCATCAGGATCACCTGCTTCAACTGGGTCTCCTCGCACTGCTGGTGGTTACCTGGACATATATCTACCTCTTCCGAGGCTCTCTTGAGTCGAACATAAAAGGCATCAAAAGTCTCGCCCTCCATCTGTCTGCAGCTAAACAATTCCTTCCTGCGTAGAGCTTCATTCCGCTGCCCTTTGATGTGCCGTTGTAGAATGTCCAGTACCTCCTCCACAGATAACGAAGAGGTCGGAGGTACCTGCAACGTATGTTCCAAGACATGCTGAGTTTCCAAGGATAGGCACATACGCAGCTGAATAAGTTGTTTAGGCTGTGACAAACTCTGGAGATCCACCACTGTAGCATAATTAGTCCACCGTCGCCGCCATTCACGAAAAGTCTGGAAATACACATCAGGCTTCAAGATGGGCGGTGTTTGAGCAGCCGCTTTAGGTGGGGCTGGGGGGCGTGAAGAAAGCGTTGACGAGGTATCTGAACCAGTCAATACCGAGGCAGTGTTAGAGCCAGGGGCTTGGTTAACAGTGAGGCGAGATATCAAAGCTTCAAACCGTGCACTGTCTTCCAATATCCGTTGGTGGTCTCTCTCTGCCTCTGCTTGCCTTCTTTTTTCATTCTCCGCAAGTCTGTTAGCTAGGCTGAATTTATAGTGTATATAAATGGAGCACATACATAATATACATACATAATATACATACAGCATACATAATATACATACAGTTGAAGTATGCATTAACACGCTGCTCCGTTTTTGTAACATACGCTAATACCCTGTAGTATGCATTTATACATTGTGACATAGCTGCAGCATACTTTACTCTGCTGCCTCATAGTTGTAGTATGCTTCAATCGGCGTTGTTATAGTATCTGTATGTTTCAATACCTGTCAATACACTCAGTATCTCAAAGTTATATTATGCATTAATGAGTTACCTGATAATTTTTTTATTTCTTAGTACACTGTCACTTAGATGATTTGTATGTTCGTATAGTACTGATATATTGAAGGCGTTTAATATCTCGTCAGTATCTAGGCACTTATTAGCTGCCTTGTGGGAGTTCAGAGTTACTAGTGGAATCTCCTCCAGTTCTTTTTAGGCTTCCTGAGGAAACTTCCACTCTGTTGTACAGTCAGCCAAAGATCTAGCGACCCCACCCTGGACTCGTACTGACAATTTTACCTGGCAATACATAAGAACATAAGAATGGAGGAAACTGCAGCGGGCCTATTGGCCCAAACCGGGGAGTCCCATTTACATCCAACCCCTATTGCTCATATAAGCATCCAATCTATGTTTGAAGCTATCCAGCGTATTCCATTTAATAATGATATTTGGTAACTTGTTCCATTCATCCACTACTCTGTTTCCAAACCAGTGTTTACCTATTTCACGCCTAGATCTAAATTTGTCTAATTTAAAACCATTGTTACGAGTTCGCTCCTGGTAGGATAGTTTGAGTACCTTTGTAATGTCCCCTTTGTTTAGCCCTGACTTCCATTTATACACCTCTATCATGTCGCCCCTCACTCTGCGTCTCTCGAGGGAGTGTAAATTAAAATGCTTTAACCTGTCTCTGTACTCAAGGTTCCTCATGGCCGGGATTAGTCTTGTCATTCTCTTCTGGATTCTTTCCAAGGATTCTATCTCCATTCTGTAATACGGCGGCCAGAACTGAACTGTGTAATCCAGGTGAGGTCTCACAAGCGCAAGATATAATCTTAAGAGGACCTCGCTAGTCTTGTAACTACACTCCGTGGAATGAACCCAAGTACTTTATTAGTCTTGTTACGAGCAAAAACACATTGTTTACTTGGCATAAGATTCCTACTTATCATTACTCATAAATCTCTCTCGCAGTTGGATTTCACAATGGCATCATTGTTCATCTGGTAACTGGTTTCCCTGTTTACATCTCCTATACTGAGTACTTTACATTTGTCTACATTGAATTTCATCTGCCATTTTTCAGACCATTCGAAAAATTTGTTTAGATCTTCCTGTAGTTTTGCGGAGTCTTCTTCAGATTTAATTACACGTCCTATTTTAGTGCCATCAGCAAATTTACTTATGTTACTGTCTATGCCGATATCTATGTCGTTTATGTATATAATAAATAATAATGGTCCAAGTACTGAGCCTTGGGGAACTCCACTAGTGACAATACTCCAATGGTATTTATTGCCGTTAATGCTCACTCGCTGTTTCCTGTCCTGTAACCATACCCTAATTCGTTATAGAATATTACCTTTAATGCCATGTGCTTCTAGCTTTCTTATTCGTCTTTCGTGGAGGACTCTGTTGAATGCTTTGCTAAAGTCGAGATATACCACATCATAATTGTGCCTCTCGTCCACCTATGGGAAAACTGATGAAAAGAATGTTAATAGATTAGTTAGACATGGACGCCGGCTTGTGGGAATCATTGACCAATTTGTGCTTCTCCAGGTGGTTTCGAATAGAGTTTGAAATGATTACCTCCAGTAATTTGCCTACAATTGATGTTAGACTGATTGGACGGTAGTTTGAGGATAGTGATCTATCCCCCTTCTTGAAAATCGGTATTACATTCACTATCCTCCAGGATTCTGGTACTACACCTGTTTTTAAGGACATGTTAAATAACTTTGCTAAGGGCATACTAAGCCCTTCCTTACATTCCTTTAATATTCTGGCAAATATATCATCCGGACCAGGTGACTTATTAGGCTTTAGGTTGTCTATTTGCTAAATAACATCGTTACTAGTCACCACTACTATCTCGTTTAATTTGCTTTCTTCACTATCTCTGAATAGAGTCGGTGCCTCGGGTATCATGTTTAAATTTTCGGTGGTGAAAACTTTTGAAAAATATTTATTCAGATTATTGCTCATTTCTCCGTCGTTATCAGTTAGCTCGCCGGTAACTGACTGTATTGGCCCAATGTTTTCCCGTGTTTTAGTTTGATACATTTGATAGAATCCTTTGGGGTTTGTCTCGCCTCCCTTGCTATCCTCAGCTCATTATTCCTCTTTGCTTTCCTTATCTCGGTCTTAACCCTACCGGCCAATACCTTATAATAATCCCGGAGGTAAATTTCGCCACAATTTATCCTCCTACCTATAGCCTTCATTTGACCAATAATGTTCTTTAAATAATTATTTCTCCATTTAGGGTCATTGTTGTTTGATCTGATTTTTTTGTATGGTATGTTCTGCCTTTGTGCATTAAGTAACTCATTAATTAAATTGTCGTGGAACTCGGTAACCTCAGATCTCGTTATCAGGTCAATCTCAACTGCCAGGTCTCCAGGTAGGGTGACGTCGCCCTCTGTGAGTGCATTGAGTGAGGTCACCTCATGTGAGGTTATGTAGTTCACCCGCAAGCGTGATACCCCCTCTCTCAACCTTCTCTTCAATCTATCAAAGTTTTCCCTTCTGAAATCTGGGACTTTAATGGAATTTTCCTTACGGCTGTCCTGAAATTCTAGCTGGAATCTAATTTCTTTGTGATTGCTGTTTGCATGTGCGTTCCCTACCTCGACATTACTAATGAGGTTTTCTCTGTTTGACAGAACTAAATCGAGTATATTATTACACTGGGTGGGTTTGGTTATATGTTGACTGAGGAAACAGTCCTTGATCCCTTCAAGAAAATCCTTTGATTCTGAGTGACCCGTAAGGTCAGTCCAATCTATTTGGCTAAAGTTAAAGTCACCTACTATACAGACTTTGCTATGCATGGAAACCCTGCGCATTTCGTCCCAAATAAGTCGCTCATTAACTCTATCAAGATTAGGAGGTCTATACATTACTCCTGTAATTAATTTTTCCCTACCATCGATTAATTCTATCCAAATTGTTTATGTATTCTGCTCAGTTTTGATTTCCTTGTTTTTTCATACTTCAGATTATCCCTGACATAGATTGCTACTCCGCCTCCTTTCCTAATCTGCCAATTGGTATGGAATAATTTGTAACCTGCATTTGGTATTCGACAGGTAACTCACATGAGTCTAGGTTTATCCATGTTTCGGTTAATGCTATAATATCGATTTTTTCAGTTCCTACCAAGGCCTAATATCATCCATTTTGTTTCTCATACTTCTACTGTTTGTATAGTAGACATTTAAGTAAGGCATGCTCTGAGTCCTTTCTTTGTCGCGTCTAGGTTTTAACTCCTTGCCTAATATAGTTTTGTCATAATTCCTCGCACCATTTCCCTGTAACCTTTCACTTTGTTTTCCCACTCCCACTGCAGTCCCCTCCACCCCCATGCTCACATGTTCCCCCTAGCAGTTTAAAGACTTCGCCATTTTTTGAACTTCCCTCTCGAGAGACCCAGTCAGGGTTGCCACCCCATCCCTAGATAGATGCAACCCATCCCTTGCATAAAGGTCCCTTTTGCCGTAGAAGTTGTCCCAGTTGTCAATGAATGAGACTGATATTGATTTGCAATATCTGTCAATATGGCCGTTGACACCAACTGCCCTTGACAACCATTCATTGCCAACTCTCCTTCTAGGCAGGACACCACATATGATAGGGATCCCTCCCTTAGACCTCATACGTTCTATAGCAGTCTTGAACTTATCAAGAAGCTCCTTACTCCAACATCGGCCAATATCGTTGCCTCCTGCACTAAGGCAGATAATGGGTTTATTCCCAATACCAGACAAGATATTGTCCAATGTCCATCCTATTAACTATATCCCCCACCCCAGCTCCTGGCAAACACACCCTCATCCTATTTTTATCTATACCGCAAAAAGCTCTGTCCATGTACCGTACCTGTGAGTAGCCAACAATCAAAATTTTCTTACCTTCCTTGTCAGCCTTGTCCCTGACTAAACTAACACTTAGCTGTTGTTGTCTTTTCCTTGTTGTCTTTTCTCACACCAGTTTGGTCGTCCCTCTCCTCACAACCTCCCATTCGCCTGAGTTTTCGTCATTCACCGGCTTTCCTTGCCTCGTTTTTTTCTTCATCCTTACTATCTCTTCTTTTAATTTTAAGATATCTTCCTTGGCCCTCTCCAACTCGGCCCTCAGAAGGGCACAGCCCTGTTCACAAGTAGCACTAGCCATTACTGACAATTTATCCCTGGGAGCTAAGACGCTGTGACCTTTCCTTTAGCGAGGTCAGTAGACGACTGGTAAAGTAAGGTTGTATGTAAAGGTGATTGTGATTGGTGGATCTATTCTCGGCTGTATCACTATCAGGATAAATATTAAACAATCCAAGGGTAGAACTTTTTTTAATAATAAACTATCCATTGTTATTTAAGATCATGAGAAATTTCCAAATGTTCGTTTATTTGCTTTAATACTGAAAAAAATAATATTAATGAATTGGCAGTTCAACTACAACGAGGGCTGCCACAAGATTTTCAGATCAAATTTTCTTAATTTTTTAAGTAAATATACGAACATTTGGAAACTTCTCATGACCTAAAATAATAATGAATAGTTTATTATTATAAAAATTCTACCTTTGGTTTGCCTAATATTTATCCCGGCAGTAATACAGCCGAAAATAGATCCACCAATCACAATCACTTTTACATACAAGCTTACATTACCAAGTATTACCAGGTAAAATTGCCAGTACGTGATGCAGGGTGGGGTCGCTGGATCGTTGGCTGACCGTACATTGCATAAGCGATGAAAGTGGCACGTGTATGTTGGCTTAATGTTAAGTCACATCATGGTGTGATGGTGTTAATCAGTAATAAGAGAACTGATAAGCGGCCACATAATCTCAGAGAAGGCGATTGCAGCAACTTCTGAGTAATATGTAACGCTCAATATTGGATTTTTATCACTGGAGTGCTAACCATTTTCACCAATATGGTAAGATCATTAAGCAGTGTTGCTTTAAAATTTCCATGTGGATATTGCATATAAAAGGACTAAATGTGCTGAAGGGAAAGGTTTCTGACATAAGTGCTTGAGCTATAATGAAGTACACTATATATATATATATATATATATATATATATATATATATATATATATATATATATATATATATATATATATATATATACATGCAAGTAAATCACTGTAGGTGCGCGTGATCTAGGTATATGCTGATAACCACAAGGAAAGAAAAAAACACGAAGTTCCCAAGCGCTTTCGTGTAATTCTTCTTTCCTTGTGGTTATCAGCATATATATATATATATATATATATATATATATATATATATATATATATATATATATATATATATATATATATTAATAAAATACCAATAGATTACTAATAGCAGTAAAGACAACTAACCCTTGGCTCTTCCAGCCATATCCATAGATAGACAATAGAAACATACATTAAAGGATACTATACTTTTATATTTATGACGTTTGATACACAAATTCTTGATAACACTAATACCAAGGCAATTAGCTTGTTTCTGCGCCATCTCGACTGCCAACGAGGAGCCTGACACTCTGAAACTCATTTATGATGTATTTGTCTTACAGAGATCGTGGGCTACCGTCCACGAAACAGAGTGTAGGCTACTATACAGTATACTGCAAAGCAGGTCACTCCATCTCTGCCAGTGTTATTTCTACTGCTCCTTACCAGTTACTTAAAAGTAAAGTATCCCCGCTCACTCTTCGTCTCTCTGGGGAATTCAAATTCACATTAAGCTTTTGTCTATTTTCATATGGGAAGTTTCTAAGACCCAGATTTATTTTACTTATTCCTTTCAGTGCCGATTCGAAGGGATTCGTATATATTCTAAAATATAAACAATAAAATTGAACAGCATTATCAGGGTAGGGTCTCTAACAAGAGCACTTTTGTTACACTTGTAGAAATAAAACCCTTAACTCTCTCTACTTTATTTCCAACATTAATATACTGATTCATACTGATGTATTCCAGGTTTTATTTTATCATACTCTTAATACAACACAAAAATAATTACAAATTGTGCTGATAACCACAAGGAAAGAAGAAAACACGAAATTCCCAAGCGCTTTCGTGTAATTCACATCTTCAGGGGTGAGTACAGACTAAAGAGAAGTACAAAACAAGGTGTATATATATATATAGAGGAGGGTGAGACCAGGTCCACAATGGTCAGGTATTAGGTAATGACCCTATTAATCTTTAAATAGCACCGCAACGGTCGGTAGTCAGGTCAGAGGGTAAGGTGACCCAATCTTCTCACCTGGTTACAAATCTTCTTGATTACAAAATTGTCCAGTTTGTACATGCCATTACTCAAATTCATGTTGAATGCTTCGGTATGTTTAATGAGACTAGATTCTACGATGTTCCTACTATCAATTGAATTACAAGGTAATATTGAGGAGGCATTATCCCAGTTAATGCAATGCTTGTTATCCCTCAAATGAACAAACAGAGCATTGGATTCCTGGCCTGTCCTAACACTATATTTATGTTGTTTAAGTCTAGTTACAAGATCTTTACCTTTCTGGCCTAAGTAAAACGTATAACATTCCTTACAAGGAACTTTATACTGTAAATGCAACCAATTGTGTTGTTGGGGGAGTTCTTGATAAACATTTGTTTAACAGTGCATGAGTTTTTAGTTGTAAAGGAGTGTGTGAGAAATTTTTATGAAATGGTAATATTAAGATATTCTTATGGTCATGGGATCAGTTCTATAAAAAGTTTTCTTAGTAGTGTTTAGGCATTTGTCTATGAAAGATCTAGGGTATTTAAGGTTTGAGCCAATATTATAGATATATTTTTATTCCTCATCAATGAATTCCGGACTGCAAATTCTCAAAGCACGTAAAAACAGTGTTGAAAATACTGACTGTTTGACTCTATTATGGTGGGCAGAATAATAATGAATGTATGAACACACTTTAGTAGGTTTTCTATAAATACTGAACTTAAAAGTGTTACCTATTCTGTGTATCAGACAGTCTAGGAATGGCAATTTACAGTCTTACTCTAATTCCACAGTGAATGTGATCGAGGGGGCTAAGTTGTTAAGTTGTGGCAGGAAAGCTTTTAGGTCCTCATTACATGGCCAGAGACATAATACATCATCAACATATCTAAACCAGACTGCAGAAAAACAGAAAATAGTCAAACTTGGTAGAGATATTTTGAGCCAGATGGCATCATAAAGAGAAGATTCAAGATCCGTGAGGTGTACGTGTGTTGCAGTAGGCGCATACACCTCCCTTAGAACGGAAAGCGGTATAAAGGTTATAGTTGGAGAAATGAAATGGTTTGGGTGAAGCTGCTTTGGTGAGTTGAAGTTCAGATAGTAGTAAGAGGTTATTAGATGGTGCTCCACAGAAGAAAAATTGGATCTCAGTCCACGAATGTTGGAAAAAAATAAGTGTGAGAAAACCCGATACTCCAGCAGCCGCGGTGACGTCAGCTGAGGACCCAGTAGTTGATGGTGATGATCAGGTCTGCCCTGGGGTCCACAACCTTCCCGACCAGTAGTTCCCCGCCTTAATATTATTGTCAGCTGATATCACAGGAAAATAAAAGAATAAAAAGAATAGATCAAATCAGGAGCTATGTTGTCAATTGTAAGAGAGACAATTGAGACTCTCCAATTGTGTGTAAATGAGGCAGAAAGTCAGATCAGCAAACTGTGATTTAGTCAAAAATTTCGTGATGCCAAAGGCAGCAGGGTCTACCAATAGACAACACATTATGCTTCCAATATCTTCCCAGGCGGTAGTACCTCCTTGTTTGGTAGCTGCCTAATACCTATTGCCTACTACCTGGCTGGTATGAGAGAAGGGCCCCTGTTAGTCTCGTTTAATATGTCATAAAATGGAGGTTGTTTCCCACTTAAGTGGAAGTAAACAGTAATTTTACCAATACCAAAGAACGAAGGAGATTTTCATCCAATACCTTTGACCTCTTGTTTTAGTAAAATGATGGAAAGAATAGTGTTAAGCAGATTGTAGTAGGCATAGGAAGTAGGAAGTAGGCAGCTACCAAACAGGGAGGTACTGTAGCATAGTGTATGTGGCCAGTTGTCTAATTTCTCTTTGTGTTTATCTATTTTCTATTTGTTAGGCTCACATACATACGTACATGTAGGATATCTCGCACTAAGGATGGAGGTGAGAGAGGAAACTCAGAATAGCTTAACTCAACATGTATTGTGTGTACAATGCAGTGCGAGGGAGTTGCTGTGCGGTGAGGAGCTTGTTGAGAGGAGGTCCTGTCGTTTGAGAGCGTAGAGTAGAATGACATTCTTGGTGTCATGGGCTGCGCTGGGCCTCCCGCACAATCCATCCCAAATGTTTGTTTAGGTAGAGATAAGGTTGACAAACTCTCCCTTATAACTTACGGTACTGGGCGTGAATGTGAGTGGCTGACCTATCCATGCAAATTTTAAGTCCAGTGTATGGAATTGTGCCAATTAAACGTAAGTGCAATTATCTGCCTGTATCTGTGACCCCTCTATTATTATTATTATCAAAGGTAATGACTGATTGGTTATGACAAGTATAACCATTAACTTAGATTGATGTTGGAAGTTAATGGAATTAACTAAATCATCATTTATCAAGTACACAACGCATTGAATGCCGGAAGCAAAGTGAAATTCTACGTAGTGATACACCATAATCTCCTGGCTGTGTTCAAGCTAGGTCATTGCACTGCTCTTGGTTATCATATGGGGAAAAAGAAGACCTTTCATCGCATCAGTGCAGCGTTCTTCTGGCCAAGGATGGGCCAGGAGATCGCTAGGCTTGTCCGCTCTTGTGATGTTTGCTAGAAAACCAGTGATCGAGGGCGAGTCCCACCTGCACCACTACAGCCCCTTCCAATGATCTCTGAAACCTTTGAGAGGGTGGCGGTGGACATTGTGGAGCCGATAAGCCCAAGGGCGAGCGATGGGGCAAAGTATATTCTCACCTTGGTTGACTTTAGCACGAGGTGGCCCGACGCTGTGCCTTTGAGGAACATTGAGGCCACGACTGTTGCAGAAGCCATGTTGGAAATCTTCTGTCGGGTCGGTATCCCCAAACAAGTCCTCAGTGACAGAGGGAAACAGTTTACTTCTGTTATGATGGAGGAGTTGTTGCGGCTGTTATCCTTGATGGGGCTAAAGACAACACCCTATCACCCGATGTACAACGGACTCTGTGAGAGGCTTAAGAGGACGTTGAAGAAAATGCTCTGGAGGATGGCAGCCGAACAACTTAAGGAGTGGCCGCGCTACATTGCCCCACTTCTGTTCGCGTACCGAGAGGTGCCACAGAGCTCACTCAAGGTGTCTGCCTTCGAGCTTATGTATGGCAGGTCCGTCCGGGGACCTCTACAGGTTCTTCGGGAACTGTGGGATGATGAGGAACCAGATTTGGAAGTCAAGACCACTTATACATATGTCATTGACTTAGCTGATCGTCTCCAAGAAATCTGTCAACTGGCAAAGCAAGAGCTGATAAAGACTCAAGAGGTCCAGAAGACTTACTGTGACAAGAAGGCCAAGCTTCATTGTTTACAGCCAGGTGACCAGTGCCTGGTTCTTTTGCAGACGATGCGCAATAAGTTACTGGCTCATTGGAAAGGGCCATTCGACATTGCAGAGCTTGTCTCGGATCTGACTTACATCGTCCAGGTGGGATCTCGACGAAAGAAGTTCCACATCAACATGTTGAAGAAGTACTTCCCGTCACCGATCGGGGGTATAGTCTCCACTGAGGAAGACAGGGACGAGCCTTCCCAGTTTGATTCAGGGGTAACTTGTGCTGCCACAGTGATCTCTGACAGTGATGAGGAGGATGGGCCTGTCACTGCACACTCCCGCCAGAGTGAGACTTTCACGGACGTTGAGGTGAACGGAAATCTATCAGCAGAGGAACGACATGCCATCGGCTCTCTGTTGCATCGCTACAAGGACATATTCTCTGATAAGCCAGGAGTTGCCCGGGCCGACTGTCACACTATTGAATTGACCAGCCCTACACCTGTTCGGGTAAAGCCCTTTCCTATACCTATGCGACTACTGGACACTGTCAAACAAGAAATTGAGGAAATGGAAGCAGTAGGAATCATCGAGAAATCATCATCTCCATACTGTAGTCCTATGGTAGTCGTCCGAAAAAAGGATGGGGGTGTCAGGATCTTGGGGATTACAGGAGAGTAAATGCCATTACCCAGGTGGATGCTTAACCTATGTGTTATAAGAAAAATATTTTTTCAAGAATAGCTGGTTCCAAGTTATTTACCGAACTTGACCTGAACAAGGGGTTCTTCCAAATCCCACTGGACCCGAAGAGTCGGATGATCACAGCCTTTGGTACGCCAGGGGGGCCTCTACCAGTACAGAGTCCTTCTCTTTGGCCTCACAAACTCCCTTGCCATCTTCAACCGCGTTATGAGGCAAGTCCTAAACGGCATCAAGGGAGTTGAGGCATTTGTGGATCATGTGTTTATCCATAAAGCAACATTTGATGAACACCTGGAACTCTTAGAGGAGGTGCTCCGGAGGTTTCAACAAAAAAACATGACTGTGAAACCAAGCAAGTGCGAGATCGGTCAGGCAGCAGTACAGTTCCTCGGACACACTGTCGGTGGAGGACACTGCTGCACCTGCCAGAATGAAAAGATAAAAAAGGTCCAAGATGCACCACGGCCCACTACAAAAAAGCAAGTGAGGTCATTTCTGGGCCTCGTAGGGTACTACCGGAACTTCATCCCAAACTTTGACGTGGTGGCTCTACCTTTATCCGACCTACTCAAGAAACATGCATCTAACAAGGTGCAATGGGGACCTGAACAAGAGGATTCTTTCAGTGCCCTCAAGAACCTGCTATGCAAGCAACCAATCCTTCAACTGGTGAGGAAGGAAGAGCCTTTCATCCTCCGGACTGATGCTTCACAGGATGGGGTTGGCGCAGTGCTACTACAAGAGGCAGACGGCGAGGATTTTCCAGTTGCGTATCACAGTCGGAAGTTGAAACCTGAGGAGAGGAATTACAGCACGGTCGAGAAGGAACTTTTGGCAGTGGTGGAAGGCATCAAGAAGTACTACTACTATCTCTACGGAGGTGAGTTTATGTTGGAGACAGATCACATGCCGCTCACCAGTCTCCGACCATCTAAGAATGCAAATGCTCGTCTGATTCGGTGGGCACTGTATCTCCAGCAGTTCAACTTCGTCCTCCGGTACATCAAGGGCAGCCTGAATGTGGGGGCTGACCTCCTATCTCGACTTGTGGCGGAACCAGAGCCACTGACTGAGAGGTCACCTTCCCAAATGAGTGCGGAGTTGGTCTAGACTCCAGTCGACTCGAGCCTCCAAGAGTCTGACGGCTCGTCATATGTTATGTATTTTTCTCACACCTTTCTACACTTGAGAACACAACACATCACCTGTGCCACCAAAACAATGTCGACATACCCTACACCACACAACACGTTGCTGTAATGTAAATGTAGCGTGCTTATGTTTAGCATGAACTATTGCTCGGGAATTGTCACCCTCGCTGCGGAGTTTTCCTCCAGCCAGAAAAACTAAAGTAAATGTTGAGGTTTTCCCTCAGTGGCGATTGGCGACTACATTCCGTTGCAGTGTTACTGTTACACACACACCACAGTGTGAATGTCGAATTGTGTGTCGTATACAGGTGCTAAAAATTTATTCTCCAAAGAAAATTTTTTTCTTAGTAGGGGCGATTGTCATGGGTTGCACTGGGCCTCCCTCACAACCCATCCTAAGTGTTTGTTTAGGTAGAGATAAGGTGCCCGGCCAGCCGATAGGGGGTCATCTCATGCCTCAAAGCCACATTTTAGCGAGTAGGCTTTAGACCTTGGGTTATAGAAGACCTCCTGCTCTGCGTATTAAGAACAGGGGCCATAAAGTCCTCCCAGTGCTACGAGTCTGTGTGTGCAAATCCCCGAGATTGTTGTTAAGTCCAGCGACAAGTTAACACATCCTGTAAAGGAAGTGATCAATGGTGAGGGCCTGTTTGCTATATGAGCACTCCAGGCCGGCCTAATAGATCTAAATGATTAATTCTCCAGGTTGACAAACTCTCCCTTATAACTTACGGTACTGTGGCGTGAATGTGAGTGACTGACCTATCCATGCAAATTTTAAGTCCAGTGTATGGAATTGTGCCAAATAAACGTAAGTGCAATTATCTGCCCCTATCTGTGACCCCCTTATTATTATTATTATCAAAGGTAATGACTGATTGGTTATGACAAGAATAACCAATAACTTAGATTGATGTTGGAAGTTAATGGAATTCATTAAAGCATCATTTATCAAGTACACAACGCATTGAATGCCGAAAGCAAAGCGAAATTCTACGTAGTGATACACCATAATCTCCTGGGTGAGTAACCAGTGTGAAGGTAAGAAAAGCACTTTCTTGCATTTAAAACTTAACACTTGGCATTGGAGTCATGAGTTATGAGGTGAAAGAAGATTATTAAGGATTGAAGAAAAGTGGTGAAACTGAAATACAGTAGAATTAGAAAGAATCTGGGCTCAATTAGATCGCTTCATTTTCTCTATTGTTTTTTTTATCTTTGTCTTGCTCCCTTGGGTCGTCAGACCTTTGTATTGGTATTGGTTTATTTATATGGTGCTGCTTATTATACTTCATACCTAGTTCTTTTTTGTAATTTTTTTTTACTGTGAAGGAGTTAGTGAGCCCTCCCAGGTCCTTGTGTGGCTGGAAGGGTAGTCACTTTTTTTTTTTTTTTTTGCTGATGTGTTAGTTAAATGCTAGTTTTGTTACTCTAAAGGTACACTGTATGAAGAGGCCTACCAGGTTCTTAGTGGAGTTGGTAGGTCACTCTCATCTTTTATTCTCTATTAATGTTTTATGTGTATATTGGGGCAGGAGATGGTTCAATTACTTTCTTTATGGCTGATTTAATCCAACTGTGTTCTTGTAACTTTTCATTATCTATATTATTTATCCATTTTTTGGTAAGTTTCTGTGTTGAGTTCAGTCACTTTGTTCCAAATATTTGCGGTTTTGTTGCGTATTTCTACATTGATTGCTAGGAGGTTTGCACTCTTGTGTAGCTGTTCATTATTGATGTGGTCTGTGTATTTCATGATATAAATACTGAGGGCTCTATTTTGTACTGTTTGTAACCTTTTAATGCCTGTCGTTTTAGACCAAGCATTCTGCCTTCAGTGTCGTAAGGGTATAATTCCTGGCCGACTGTTTTGATCTCGGCTATTGGTATTATCTTGAATTTGTTCTTATTTGTCCTGATTTTGCATTTTTTCTCAAAGTCATTTAAGTTTTTTTATCGCTGTTGCCGTGTAGCGTGCCATAAATTGAGTTGGTTTTCCTGGGTATGATGCTATTTGAGGGATATCATCTGCAAACATTACATATTCGCTAAAGGGAGTTGGTTGAGGTGTGTCTGAGGTATATATTGTATATAGTGTTGGAGAAAGGCATCCTCCTTGAGGTACTCCACTCTCGAGATTAAACATATTTCGCATAAAGTTTCCAATTTGAATCTGTGCTCTTTTATCAACTAAATAGTCACACAATATTCTTAGCAACTGTTCGTTAAGTCCCAATTTTAATATTTTATATTTTAAGCTCAAATGCCAAACTTTAACAAAAGCCTTAGAGGCGTCCCTTAAAATTATATTGATCTGGTTCCCATCGCTTTTTTATATTGCCATTATTTCCGTTATCGTAGCTATTGCAGTTAGGGTATTTCTATTGGGCATAAATCCATGTTGTCTATTGTTTGTTTTCCCCTGTAGTTTCCAGTAGTTTCCCGGCAATTTCTAATATTGGCCTTATGTCCTTACCCTCCTTGGGAATAAATTTCATTTTAGAATATCTTAGTTTGTCTGGAAAGAAACCCGTTATTAAGCATGCGTTACAGATGTTCAATAATGTTTTTAAGATGTTTACCGGTAGATTTCTTTAAACTTCCTCAGACAGTGCATCATTTCTCCCATAGTTATTATTTGATTATTAGGCAGTAAGTTATAGACTATATATTGCTTTGGGGTGATTCTATGTATGTGTCTTCCCATTTCATCTTCTATCCTTTCTTCGTGTTCACTATCAAATCTTCATTTTCTTCACCTGATATTTTAAAAACTTTTACCCATTCCCTTTTGAATGCTGACTCTTGTTCATTTTCCTCGTACAGTTTTGTTTCATTTTTTTTTTTTTAGGTTAAGGTGGGGAAAGGATGGAAGGTATGCTGGGGCTCAAGGCACAGCCAGACATGAGGGATGGAAAAGTCACAACATATAGTCGTGGGGGGAAAGGTTGGAAAAGAAGTTTAATGAGTTAAATAGAGGGGGATGACACCCCTTGTTTTACATATTACAGAGTTTGTTGGCTAACTAAGCTAACCTAGGATTTAGAATGAGGTTGCACAATGGTTATTTTAGCAGAAAATGACGAGATTGATTTTACATTTACAAGTTTATTAACATCTTATACTGTATTACGTTATGGACTCACTTGATTGTGACTTGTTAAATGTGAAATTATATCATCTAAGTTTTAATCTAAAGTGGATCACTGCGGCGGACATAGATGGATCGCGGGTTGGGTTGTTGTAGTGCGGGCAGACTCCGGGGCCACCAGGCGTGGGGTCTCCCTCTGTTGATGTCTTCCCCGCGTTGGTGGTCTGGGCTGTGAGGGTCGTCCAGGAGCTTGTCCCAAACCTTCTTCCCTAGGCGATGAAACCTTGACGTTGAGGGCTTCTGTTTTATTTCTTAGGTGGATGGTTTCCACTGTCTCCTGGTAGGGTGGCGCTTGGCCACTGGCTGACCTCAAACACTTGTTTTGGAAGCTCTGTAGTTGTTGTAGTCTAGTCTTCCCGAGTGTGACGAGTGGTATAGATGGGTACTCCAACACAGGCCTTACCAGCGCCTTGTACAGGTGAACTTGTATCTTCTCAGGCATCAATTTAAAACGTTTTAATTTGGCTGCGGCGACTTTGGCTTTATTTAGTCTGTCCTTCACGTGAGGAATGATGCCCGTCCGAGAGATGATGAGGCCGAGCAACCTGCCTTGTTTAGAGTACTCAATCTCTTCGTCGTCGATCATCAATGGGGCCGGTTTGAATTTGGCTATGGATATGACCTCAAATTTCGTTTTGTTTGTTTTTATTTTCCATTTATTTTCATACTCCGAGATCTCCTCTATTGCCCGAGCAGTGAGTCGCGCCATCCTTGCTGTGGACCTTCCTGGGCAGGTGACGATCTGTGTTACATCGTCGGCATACATGACGTACTCGCTGCCGACGATTGGGGGTGGCAGGTGTTACGAACCCCTCCACCGATTGTCATGATCTACCTACCCAGTAGGGTGTGTCAATTTAGGGGGTGAACTGGCTAAATTGAAAATCGAGTAATTTGGTAGCAATTTATTGTAGTCTTTAAGCATGCAAAACAATATTCTGGCATAAATTTTTTTTTATAATAAGTCCTACCTACATCAAATGGATTTTTAAATGTACATATTTGTGAATTTATAACATAACCAGCGTTTGCACACATGTTACTGTTTCAAGTTTCAAATTATTATAATTTATTATCCGTAGTCTATTTGAAAGTAACCAATGCCTTCATACTCTCTTTGCTTTGGTTTCTTGTCATCAGTAGTCTGCTTGCTATTTGTGCTCTGATGTAACCTTCTCGCCTCTCGTGGCTGTAAACATGGCCCGCTGCTTCTGTGACCATTTTCACACAACTCTCCACACTTTGAGTGTGGGAAGGCCACTTCGGCACCTGCATTGGAGTCTCTTTAAGGTTTCTCAATTCTTGGCTAGTTAGATTTGTTGTCAATGGTGGCTCTAAGACTTCCAAACTCAAGTCAACCATTTCTGAAAATTTGGTGGCATTGACGTTTATTGGGGGAACTTTTCTTGAATGAAACGAACAGTCTCCCAACTGGTCGTCATCTATTAGCGTTCCTCTAATCTTTAGAATGACTTCTACAGCCTCGGTTCGGAGATTGGTACATTGACTGCAAAGCATTGCTTGCAAAACTGCTTCTGATCGAGCATACCAAGCGGACCTTCTTGCCACAGGTAACACGATGTCCCTCACTACCTTCCTCTGTGTTCTTACTAGCTGCAATTGAAACAAAAGGTGATTGGGCCCATCCGCCCACATAGGATTAAGTTTCACACTAAACCACTGGGGAAGATAAACTCCAATAATAAATTCAACAATTAACCTCAAATTCTTCAGCACTTTGCCCTTCAATTCGTGTTTGGAAATCCAAATCCTGCAGAAACGAAGAGCTGTAGTTAACCAACGGCTGTGACTGACAGGTCCAATCTCCAAGAGAGCCAATGACTGAGGCACTTCTCCTGATCTTATTGCTTGGGCAATACGATAAGCATAGGATTGATCTGTGCTGAGATCTTTGATGACTCCTTCAGACAACGCCGGAAGGGGAGGGCCAACTTCGACCTTTGGAAAGGTTGTATTTATTTCTAGTTGTGTTGCTTCATCCAGCATGATGCCAAGGGGACCTGACCACTTGTTGTTGCTCTTTGTAGGACCATCAAGTTCCTGGATGAGATGACGAAGAGGTAGCTCGCCTGTATGTAAATCACATACAATCCAAACAAGTCTTCTTCCTAGTTATTTCTCTAAATGCGTCATTACACCCCCCCCCCCCCGCCATCCGGTGTTCACTGCAGTTGAATCTCCACCAACAGCCTGCAGTGAACTGCCAAGTCCTCTCTCCTGAACCCAACATAAAATATGATCAGCAATGACCTCTGCATGTTTCTTCCCTTCTACTTCAGTTTCGGGAGCAAAGTGAAACAAAAACCGACCACCAGGCTCAGAACAGACAGAGTAGTGTTCTTCTTTGATGAGACCTGGAAACTTTCTGTTCACTCCCTCTACTTCCAGCAAAACTTTTGTGTCATCTATTCTTCCATCAAACAAAAGACAGGAGAGCCCTCCCTCGCTTAAATCTTTTTCATGCTGAT